>LVTN01000420.1:1869-87467 GCA_001649415.1 Musa itinerans | reverse complement strand
AGAATCCAACATTTCATGGAAGAACGAAGCATATAGAGATACGCTATCATTTCATCCGGGATCTTGTAGCAAGTGGAGCCTTAACAATGAAGTATTGTGAAACTGATGAACAAGTCGCGGATATCCTCACCAAGTCGCTACCAGTTCAAAAGCATGTTTATCTCATGTCGCAAATCGGTGTATGCAACTATGAATCAAGGGGGAGTGTTGAGATTTGATTTTGAGATTTGATTCATAGTTATCTATCTAAATAGTTATCATGATTTAGTGGTTACATGATGATATCAATAACCACCTCAATCATGATCTAGTAGTTATAGGATGATCATCTCATCATGATCTAGTAGTTATGAGATAGTTACCTCAGAGAGGAAAATATCTTGTAAGTATTCCTCCAATTTTTTAATACTACAGTAGTATTCTATTTTCTCCTTGCTCCTTCATCCCCAACAACTCCTGCATGAACTTCGTAGTTAGGCGCGTTGCTGATCTTGGATCTCCTCAGCTGGTCCATACTGGCCGACCGAAGCGCCAGCGTCCGCTCCGCGTACTTGAGGATTCCAGCGGTGAACACCACGATGGCGACTTTCCACAGGTGAGGGCTCGGCAGCGACTCGAGGAACACCAGGATGGCTACTGAGACCTCGAGAACCATCCCGAGCAGGTGGCGCAGCCACAGCTCGTTGTCCTCCCGGGAGTAGGAGGTGATAGTGTCGGGGCCGCCGAGGCGGAGGAGGAGGAAGGGAGCCCAGAAGGCAGTGAGGTCGCCGTTGATGTTCTGTTCGCTCGCCTCGGTCTCGTCGTTGAGGAGGTTGCCGAGCGCCAAGGCGGCGACGTAGTCGGCGCCCAGGTAGGAAATCCAGAGGATGAAGCTCAACAGCCTGTTCTGGCACCGCTTCCGGAAGAGGGAGACGAAGATGAGGACGATCTGCAAGCCGAGGCTGAGGAGGACCAGGATGCGGATTTCTTCCGCACTCCATAGTTTCCTGATCTTCGTGGGGACGATCTTCATCTGCCCGCCTCTTTTTCTTACGCCTTCTCCTCCCTCCGACACAACGCGAACTCCTTGTATATAGCAATCGAGCTCGACAGTCTTTCACCGTGCTAAGCTGCCGCATCTCGTGAGCGAGACGGTTCCCATCTTTTTTACTTTACCACATGACTGTCGCAAGCAAAGCTTTTGTGCCAAATTTGCTTTTCCTAAATGTTCCTTGCTTGCGTGGTTCGCCCAAGCTACCATACCAGTGAGGGACGTCCGTCTTGTCATTGGTCGATAGTGTTTGTCCCACCTTACATTGCTGGCAACCAACGGGAAAGGCGCTTATTCCTTGGTTGGGGGCTCGATCGAGACAGGTGACTCAGGTGCCGCAGCAATTCTCATAGAGGATCCACCTATGGAGCCGTTGCTTTCGGCAATCACGAGACAGGTAGTTCGCCGGGTGCAGATTGAATGTGTGACAAAAATATTGCCCTCGCAGGGTTCTTGAGTGTGTGTGTAAAACTAGTATCGGAAGAAACCGTACTTATCTTTTTTTTTTTTTTTCCCCTCTTAGGGACAAAACAAATCGGGAATGCGTGCTAAGATCGATGGCTGAATAAGGATCAAAGCTTTTGTATTTGGTAGTGCAAGTTTTTTTGTTGTCTGAGTTGTAATAGGATCCAATCGACGTTCTTGTCTATCTAAGCTCATTTCACCGTTTTGATCGAAGGAGCTGGATCTGCAAAATTATATTGGAGGTATTTTTGATAAATATCACTTCAACGATAAAATCAATCTCGATTTTTGATTGGTTAGACTCATCGGACAATTCTCTCAAGAAAATCTTTCAATATGTGTGGATAACACATTTGGGGGCCTCTTTTATAGGTGGCTTCGTAAACCGTTACTCCTAGGATTAGCGATTGTCATGGGGTCGATCGTGCATCCTTATCGGGTCGAATCAAGATAGTGGTGTCAAGGCACATCAAATCTAAAATTTGTCTTAATAAGCTCAAGCCACGTTGGAACCATGTGGCATTGGACATACAATTAATGTGGCCTCAGGCGATTGATATGTCAACCACTTGGTGCTAGTGTGTTGCTTGTACCATGACCACCTGTCAAGCACATGTGGTTTGCATGGCCTTGGGCAATTGACATGTCAACCACATGAGGTGTTGGCAATGTCATTTGCCACATATCAATAGCCCCCTTGTGGTATCTATAAGAGAAATGATTAGCATTCGGTCGAGGTATCATCAATATGTGTGTTTGGCCTTCGATTGTACATCGTCAAAATGCACATTCAGCCTTTCGACTATTAGCCATCGATATATGTGTTTGGCCTTTCGACTATGCATTGTCGATATGCACATTCGGTTCTTCAATTGTGCATTGTCGATATGCATATTCGGACTTTTGATTGTGCATCATCAATATACCCATTTAGCGTTTTGGCTATACATCATAAACATGCATATTTGGCTTTTTAATTGCACGTCATCATTATGAATATTCGATCTTTTGGCTATGCGTTATCGATATGCATATTCGGCTTCTTAGTTATGCATCATCGATATGAACATTCGACCTTTCAGTTGCACCAAATATGTTGCTTCATCTTTTAAGATTTTGGCCATGTCTACATGCGTGCATCAATTTAGCCCAATTCCCTAATGGCAATGTTGATTCAATCGCTCATCAAATTTGGCGAGATTTGATCTATGAGATTTTGATAATAACAGCTTGTCGAAACGTCGACATTGTCTACATGTAGATTCTTTGAACCGTCGAGGATTCAAAAGTTCGCCATGATTACACCACTTTGGCTTCATGTAATGATGTGCTGTCACGTAACCTATTAGCTGAACCATCGTATGATGAGGTGGTTAGTAAATGTCTTTTTCATGTGCTCCTCTCATGATTTCAGAACCATTCGGAGCACTTAGACCTTTAGTGGCCTCAACCTTTCAACATCTTTATAACACTTAGAAAAGTCCATAATGTCTTCCTCCTCCAGATCTTCTTCCTCTTCTGATCGAGAATTGGGTGGTTTATCGATCTTGTCTACTCTATCAGTGTCGATAAAAGAGACTTCTTCCTATAGTGAAGTGGTTGAAGTTACTACACTAAGGTAGGCTACCCCTTTGGAGGTGAGTCTCTTGTGTAGTGAGATCTCATATCATGCTAAGATCCTATGGTTTCAACTATTAAATATCCTCTACCAACCTTGAAAATATAAGGGAGACTTTTCGGATTTTGGTTGAGTTTGAGCCAATCCCTCCTTCGGCTAGGTGATTAACCTTATGCATTGTATCACTGCTTCTATACTTCCTTCGAACTCAAATTATCCCTCCGTCAATTTTTTATTGAAACTCTTAAGTTTTGAAAAACTTTCCCGATTCAAGTAGCATTGAACTCCTGATGTTACTCGATTGCCTTTGTTAGAGAATGCTGAAGACTCGACATTTCATTATCGGCTTCAATATGAGCTATAAGGATTTGACCTACTTCCCCTTTGCTTGATCTAGTTACAAAGTCCCAAGGGTCCCTTCTTCTAATAGAGGGTAGAATAAGTAATAATTTTTTATTTCTTTATGGAGAGGTGTTAGAAAATCTAGGGGCAACATCGTATGCGCAACGGAAGAGCAAAAATAAAAATCTCATATTTTCACAAAAGGTTTCATCGTCGTGCGAAGATTGGTGCACAAAAACTCACAAAATTGAAAACCATGTATAAGATAGTTATATTACCTAGGAATATATCTTTGAATTCTTATAGATCGGTGGGAAAGGATGAAGGAGGTCAATTGTCCTCCTCTCTAGTGGTGATCCACACGGTAGGGGTTACGAAGACGCTTTTCGTGTCGCTGCCCAAATCTCCACATGCCCTAAATAAAGGCTGTTAGTTGAGGAGAAGAAGGAGAGAGAAGAATAGGAGATAGCAGCCAAAGGGAGCCTAGCCCATGACCATTTGGTTCCCTCATCTTTATAGAGATCCCTAATCAACTTAACCCTAATGGATCATGTCATATTGGGTATTGGATCTCTATCCAATTACCCAAACCTTTTAGATTAGTGAATCTCTACTCAATAATCTCTTATTAGCTTTTATTGGATCTCATCCATAGGATCTAATAATTCAGGGCTTATTGGATATTCAATAAGATATAGGCTCTAGTGAATATCTTATATTCGAACCTCTACTTGTCGCAACACATACCATATGTGTATAACACTCTAGGTCTAATATCGAGCTGGCCATGAGTTATACCTATCAGAACTCCTTCTAGCTCAGTAAATTATTATCTCCATAATAATTCACTCGACTCATCGACTGTAAACGTACTAGGTCACTACGTCGTAGTCCCAAATCATATAGGGGAATCCAATCATTTGGATCTATTTATCTTCAGTTACCATGTACATATAGTCTCTCATCCATCTAATATCCCAGATATTATATACCGAGCATAGTGTTATCAGGCCCGTACGATTTTTACTCGAGCCTCACTCTAATCAGTCTTTCGTAGAACTTTTTCTCTCTCAATCTGAATGACCTTGACTAAGGATTTATTAGAGCAAGAACACATGAGATATTTCTCTTATGATACTAAGAGCGGATAATCCTTCATCGACACTCAATAGCCCTCGTAAGGTTGGTTGCCACTCTCGATAACTAACTGTGCTAAATCTGAAACTTCCAAACCTATAAGTCTAAGATCAAAGAGTGAAGTACTCATATAGGACATCCTTGATGTCTCAAGTCTAAGGACCAGATACATCACATAGACGACGGAATCACTGTTTGATAATAAAGCATCATCAACCATCCAACATTCCGTGAACAGATCAATTAGTGAACTTATTCTCCAATGAGCATCTACACTGTATCCCTAGTGTCCCCACATAAGCAGCTATGAGACCAACCGCCTCCATCAAATGGACGGGTATATAGTACACCAGTATATCTGGTTATTTCGATGTCCCTCTTGAGTAACCTATAACCGGGATTCTTTAGGGTTTGTGTTTAAAGGTGAATCAATCTCATTATTGTGATCTCATCACGATCTGATTTCCATTGCACAGATCCATGATCATATATATATATATATATATATATGCAATAAGAAATATAAAGTGAGAAAATGTCATAATAATAATAAGCAAAAAGAGTGTTATGTTAAGTCACACGTGTCATCACTCATGTGATTGGCTTGTATGACACATGTGACTAGTAAGGGGGTGGCCTATCAACTTAACATGATCTAGTTAGAAGTATTAGAATTCTATCTCAAGGTTGAGTGGGTCAAAATGAGAGCAACACTATCGATTGGTCAATGCTCTTTTTGGGATGATTTTGTAGATGAGCAAGAGTTGGCTTATGAAAGCATGACTCAATCATAAGCCTCAGGGTCGGTATTCAAATCTAATCTCCCCATTATTCATTTCCTTTGAATCCATCCTAACCTTGCTCCCTATATAAAGTTGGATCTTTGTGCTATCATCTTCCAAGTTATGGATACGGTCGAAATGCTATAATGTTACAGGAGTCACACGCACATGGCTTATCACCCATCAACATCTTGATGATATGAGGATTTTGCATGGGAGCATAGATGAGATGAACTCACTCTAGAAGTTTGAGAGGTAGCTCATGTATCGACTAATGGTCAGGGCTTGACAATAGCAACCAAGATGAGGCTTGGAAAGCACCCTACTGGTCCTTTGCCCCTACCACTACCACCAAGCCAATGCCAAAGGGGCAAAGAAGCCCCTTCCTCCTCCCGATAGGCCGAGAGCTCCTATGACAATGGGTGCTGGGAGGTGCCTTGTCGTCTGACCATGATGATTAAGGACCAACCAAGTCCATTCTGATCCCCATGGCTCAAAGGGTCAAGCCTAGTCAATATATTTAATATATGTCTCATTAATTGGTAGACCTTCCATTGTGAAATGACATCCACCTAGCTAGATGAGGTAGAGGGGTTCTCTAGGCTCGATTGGACCTCCATGGCTTTAATTGATTGGGTTAGAGGCTCCTTGACTGCTTTAGCCTATGCCCTTTGGAAGCAATATGATCTTGCAAGGAAGGCATCCAAGAGAGATTTCTTCAATGAGGTTGTGTGGCTCCAAGTCCAGAAGGATATAAAGGAGTTAATGATAGAGCGGTGGAGGTCAACAGATTTGGCAAGCCACCTCAATGTCGCAAAGTAGTCGATAGTTGAGGTGAGGGTCAACCATCACCGCTTCAGTGACATACTTCTGAAGTTTGACACCAAAGCCTTCTAGGATAGCTTAGTAATTGAATTCGGCATTTGTGTGAGGGTGGGCTACTAAGCTGAAGCAGAGTTGGATTCCAAAAGACATAGAATTATTTGAACTTAGGGTTATTGAACTATGTTTCATTATAAATGATTATGATTCTTGGAATACCAAATCAGGCAACAATGTTTTTCCAAATAAACCTCTCAACTTGTTTTTCATATATTATGACATGAGGTTCGATCTCGACCCACTTGGTAAAGTAGTTAACCCCTATAATTAAAAACTTTATTTGGTCCACAGTTGAGGGGAAAAGGCCGAGGATGTCTAACCCCCATTAGGTAAATGATAAGTTGAGTCCAAAGTGATTAACTTGATTATAGGAAATCATTAGCATTGATTGCAATGTTGTACATACTCAATTGCATCTTACTGGATTGTTGGCCGATAGTAGCCTTGCCTAAATATTTTAAATGATAATGAACATGCTTCAATGTATTCTCTCTCATGGACCTCATAGAGAACTTGGGCAGCTTCTTTTGAGTGGTGGTAGCAAAGAAGTGGCTGAGTAAGGGATTGTCAATAGAGTACCCCATTAATTATATAGGACTATGCTGGTTGCCTTCGGACTCTCCTGGCCTAATTGGGGTTGGCAGGTAGTGCTCTTATTTTAAGATAATGTTGGATATCTCTCATCCAAGTAGACTTGAGAAAAGTTAAAATAATCTCTTCATTATATATGCTTCTCAGCTTCTGCATTTGCACCATTGCTCCTCTTGTGATTGGTTGCTCCTTGAGGCTAATTTCGATAATGAATCAATTATGACATTTTGCTCTAGAAAATTTGCTCAATAGTAAAGGAGGCGATATTCGTGATCATCTGCTTAGCTTGCATTAGTTATATGACTATTACAATGTCTCAAGCCTCGTAGCTCCCACTGATCTGGTAACTTTTTCAGCCTCTTTGCCCACATATATTTGTTAATACAGAGCCTTATCAGAAGGGCTTCATACTCAGCCTTAATATTTGTAACTTTGAATTTAAATCAAAGAGTGTATTCAAATATCTCCCTATCTAGACTCTGAAGATTCATCCGTTGACATGCAGATTCCAAGATCAAGAGTTGGTAAGCGGTTCATCCGTTGTTGTCATCTTACTGATGAAGTTGGCTAGGGCTTAAGCCTTGTGGTGGTCCACAACCTATATGAGATATCAAATTCACTTAGCTCTATCAACCATTTTAAGAGTTGATCGATGGCATGGAGATTGGACAAGATTTGCCACATTGGTTGATCCATCATTATGACAATGTTGTAAGACTAAAAGCATAACATGAGCTTTCTTACTATTAAAATCAGGGCATATGTGAATTTCTTAAAGCTCTCTACATTTTATATATGAGTTATATAGCACACCAGCCTTTAAATTTTATCTTGTTCCTAGATTAAAACTGAGCTTACAACTACTATAGTTACTAACAAATATATGTATAACACTTCTCTAGGGTTGGAACTTGACGGTTGTGGTAGCGCTACCAAATAGGTTTTGATTTGCTCAAATGCTGCCTAACATTGTTTGTTCCATTGGAAGACTTTTGGTTGTTTCATAGTCTTAAAAAATGATAGACATTAGTCGCTTGTTCTCGAGAAGAAGTGACTTAATGTGATGATATGACTCGTCAATTATTGTATCTCTTTTTATAAAAGCTTGGCGTTTCATGTTGAGAATAGCTTGTACTTTCTTAAGGTTGACATTTATTCCAATTCAATGAATTATGAATCATAAGAACTTGCCTAATTTAGCACCGAAGGCACACTTTAATGGATTCAATTGCATTTGAAATCTCTTTAAAGTATTAAAGGTTTCATTTAAGTTGGCCAAGTATGTATTGGTTATTCGACTTTTGACTAGCATGTTATCTATATAGATCTTAATGTTTTTATCTATTTATGACTGGAACATTTTGTTGATCATTCTCTAGTATATTAATATATCATTTATGAGTCTAAAAGGTATAATTTTGTGACAACATAATTCCTAATTAGAATAAATAAAGTGTGGTCTTTGTCCTTGATGTCATCCTTATTTGATTGTAGCCTAAGGATGCAATTAGGAAAGTGAGCAGTTCGTGACCAGAGGTCAAGTCAACTAATTGGTCAATCTAAGATACAAGATAGTTATTCTTTGGATAAGCTTTATTAAGATTAGTGTAGTAAATACATATGCACAACTTTCCATTATTCTTTCTCACAAGGACTACATTAGCAAGCTATTTTGAACAATGAATCTCGCAGATAAAATTAATAAATAATATTTTATTGACCTCTTTGTTGATCCCTACTTACTAATCTAGGGTGAATCTTTTGGGATTCTATCAAACAAGTTAAAAATTAGGATTGATGTTGAACTTGTTAGAAAATCTTGGGGAGCATATTGTGCGACAAAAACTGATTTCCCAAAAGAACGATATGGGAATATCATGCGATAATTGGGAGCAAAAAACTATGTAAGATTCATGAGATAATAAGAGAACTCGTATATCTTTGATTTGCCGATCTTAGTTCATAGATGAAAGAGATTATGTTTTTCTTTCTAGCGGTGATCCACATGATGGATAAAACGATGACACACCTTCTCTCGCGACATGTTCTTTTTTAGCTTTCGTGCACCACTACCAACGAAGCATGGGAAGTCCTTCTTACTACCCTCTCACACTAGATAGGGGGGGTTGTCAGCTGAGGAAGAAGTAGAGGAGACGTTAGGGAGGTGACAGTTAAAGGGTCCAGCCTTATAACCCTTTCAGTCCCATATCCCATTTATAGAGAGCTCCTACTGCTAACCCTAATAGATCCTGCCCTATTGGGTATTGGATATCCATCCAATTACCCTAGCATATTGGATACTAGATCTCAATCCAAGTATCCTTGGCTTAATGGAAATTGGATCTCTATCCAATTATCCACATTAAGTTCTTATTGAGTCTCACCCAACGGATCCAATAAAATAAGGGCTTACTAGATAACATATATTTAATCCTCTATTTGTCACGTTATCCACCATATGTGTTTAACCCTTTAGGCTTAATACTGAGCTGGCCATGAGTTATACTTGTCAAAACTCTTTCTAACTCAAATCCTCCCTTTCAGTGAATTGATGTGATAGTTGGGGGATCAAAACTCCTTCATATAACTTTAATGTTGGCATTCGAAACCCTTGTGGGATTGATTCCTCTATAATACTTCTTACATGGAGACCTTAAGTAGGGATCGATCTCTCATTATTTTTCTTGTCTAATCTTTCATTTAATATCCTTCATTCGTTGGTTCACACAAAGCTAAATGTGAACATCTAGAGGGAGCTCGACTAATTAAGCAACTGACTCCTTTTGTCCCTCGGGCTCTTGGAGAGGATTATGGTGTTACCCGTGAGAGAGGTTTTAAGGGGAGCTATTCCTTAGAGTAGATCGATTGATAGAAGTCATGATTCTACCATCAGACTAGGTGCTGAAGTAGGCAGTGGTATTAGATTAGGAAAATTTAAAGTAAGTGAAGCTAGGCATGACCAACATTGTGTTATTTGGATAAGCTATTGAAGATAAGGGCCATGATCTAGTGTACTTTAATCGGTCATGTTAGGTTAGGTTATGGAAGGTTTCAATAAGTATGATTATGGGCTAGGTTGATAAAATTGGATGTTGTACAAATAATGGTGGGTTGACTATCAAATCCTAGAATAGTCAATAGAAAAATAAAGGATTAAGTACTTAAAAAATGGGAGAAGTGGGTTCGACTAAAGATATGAGCTAAGCTGGTCTAAGGAGGATCGAGATAGGTGGGTTCAATATAGTTAAATTTGGATTGTTTGACTCGTTCGGGTCCTTGTGATTCGGCCTAGAAGGTCTTATGAAAATTTTTTAAGACATCTTATCTCTTCATTCTAACACCAAACTATTAATGTAATTTTTCATTGTCCAAATTGGAATTGGTTTCAAATCCAACTAAAGATCTTCTCATGTTTATCTCAATCCAAATCACTATTATGATCATCCGAAAGGAACTAGACCTACAAAACTTTGTTGGGAGCATTTTCGACAAATGCTTCTTCAACAGCCTAAGTCAGTCTCAAGTTCAAATCGTTTGGACTAATCAAATAGCTCTCTTGAGGAAATGTTTTAGTGAGTGTCGGAAAAGCACTTGGGGAGTTTCTTTTATAGGTGGCTTTAAAAATTATTGCTCTCGATATTAACAATCATCGTGAGGGTGAATGTACATCATTCTCGGGTTAAATTGGGATAGTGGCGTTGAGGCACGTTGAATTTGGAATCTACTTAGATCAACTCAAGTTAAGTTAAAACCACATGCATACGATCGACATGGCCTCAAGCAATATCAGCCAGGACACTAATGATTAATGATCTTCTTCCTCAGAATAAAATACCTTCTGTTTCCTCAGTTCAATAGGTGAGTTGTAGATTCTCTATATGGACAGGACACTAATCACCTTTTTTTTCCTTTTTGTTATAACATGTTATAGTTTTATGCAATGCTCGATGGATATTGTCATACATTTCATAAGTTAGTAGTTCAAATAAATAGAAGTAGGGATGTAAAACCTTAAATTTCTTTTTTTTTTAATCATGTAATCTAAACTTTAATTAATATACAAGTCACAATCTATTCAAAACTCAGATCACCAATAATAGAGAGAAATATGCCACGTCAACCCTACATTTATACCTAATAAAATGGCCTTCTTCTATATATCAAATCCTATCAATTCTCAGATCTAAGTTAACTACTCCAACTGTCGAAATACTACTTTAAAAAAAAAAAGAAATGCAGTTATATGTCATGTTAAAAATATGGATAAAATAAAAATAATTAATAATTTGTGAAATAAGATGATAGGACTGGGCAGACATTGTGTGGCTGAGATAGTGAAGAATATAATAGGATTTATCTTCTCTTTTCATTTTTATTATATAAATTAAATATCCTAAAAAAATTCACATGTCTTTAATAATAAATAACAATCAAAAGTATTTATTTTTCTAAGGAACAAAGCGAATCAATTGAGGGTTATGAATTTTCCGATCTGATTTGGGTTATATAACTATGCATTCAATGCAAAGATTGGCTGACAGCACTACTAAAAATTATGAGAAAATCATATTTGAAACCATAATCATGTTGAAGGTTGTAAATAGTCCGTATTGTTGGAAAAAAAGAAATGCAAATCTCATATTATTTATGGTTAAACGTTTTATTTTCCTATTGTTGTGCCTTCCAAAGCCTCTAACATAACATAAATGGGTCGGATAGGCATAAAATATCCACAAAGATTCGATCCGCTATCATCAGTAACCCGACTGCACTGGTCCGCGAACGAGGCCCATGACATCCCATCACCTACCAACGCGCGGCGAGCGCTGTAGACGTGCTCGTCGACGATGGGTACCCGCGTGCTTCCCGAACTCTGTAGCCTTTACAACCGCATTCCCTTTAATTGCCGTCGCTATCCATCTGGTGCTCACGAGAATTATGCTTGGAATCTTCTTCCCCTGTGGTTATTCCTTTGTTTCCTCCTGCAGAAGTTCTAAGCTATTGTTCTTCCTGCTCTAGAAACGATTTAGTCATGCCATCAAATGGTCAGCTCGAGACAAAGCCACCAACCCACACGTATCAGCCATCTTGGATCTTAACTTTGTCGCAATTTTATATACACTGTACCGCAACCCCTCGGAAATCTAATCTACAAAGTCAATGAAAGGAACAAACCACAAGCAGCAAGTAACAAAATCAAAATTTTGCACGCAGGACGTGGAAAGTTTCACAGCCACCAAACTTTCTCCTCCCGTTTTGCTTACGAACACCAAAGTCCCTGCTTTTCTTTGCTTCCTTCCTATCTCTATCTATAAATTTACAGCCCACTAGAGGGCGCTCATCCCGCAACTATATCGAGCGCGGATTCCGTGTTAGCGTTCGTCTCTTTGCGTATGCTCCCCGTTTCTGAACTCTAGATCCTTGTTCTTCTCATTATAAAACCCTCTGTGGATCAAACTTTCTTCCGTCGAACCCGTAAAAATCGCTACTTTCCTCCGGAGTCGAAGAAAAATCACATTTTTCTGAGTTCCCTCTATTTCTCTCTGGATTTTTGAAGAATCCAGAGCCTGAAATATCGGGTTTTGATCCTCTCTTCGACGTTCCAATGGCGAATTTGATCTGCTCGACGATGCCCTCGATGGCGGCTTTCACCGCCTCCGATCTTTTGAGGTCCAGATCGCTGAGGAAGCCATTGCCGCGGGTTTCACCGCTTTCATCTTCTTCCGATAAGCTAGGTTCGTCCCTTTCGTCTCTCAAACCCTTGTACTGGGCCCCTCTCGGAAGTTTCGGCCTTGGCTCTCGAGATGGGCCGGCTTCGGCCGCCAATCTCCGAGGACTATCGTCGAAGGCGAGGGCCTACGAGGCCGACCGGTCGGAGGGCATCCCGGTGCTGGACAACGAGGGGCGCGCCGCCGCCGCGCAGAAGGTCAAGATCGGCATCTACTTCGCGACGTGGTGGGCACTCAACGTGGTGTTCAATATCTACAACAAGAAGGTCCTCAACGCCTTCCCTTACCCCTGGCTGACCTCCACCCTCTCCCTCGCCGTCGGCTCCCTCATAATGCTGCTCTCTTGGGGCGCGAGGGTCGCCGAGGTTCCGAAGACCGACCTGGATTTCTGGAAAGCTCTCGCTCCGGTGAGAAATTTGCGATTTCGATGGATTTTAGGATAAAAAGACACATCCTTTTTGGATCTTGTGGATGTTGACGATGGTCTCCAATTCTGGTTAGGTGGCCGTGGCGCACACGATCGGGCATGTGGCTGCGACAGTGAGCATGTCGAAGGTGGCGGTGTCGTTCACTCACATAATTAAGAGCGGCGAGCCGGCCTTCAGCGTGTTGGTGTCGAGGTTCTTGTTGGGGGAGAGGTTCCCCGTGCCGGTGTATCTGTCACTGCTGCCAATCATCGGTGGTTGCGCTTTAGCTGCAGTGACTGAGCTGAACTTTAACATGACTGGTATGAGTGGTTTAGATGATGCGTTTCAGTAATTTAACTCTGCGAAATGTTATTCTTGCCAGTAACTATTTCATAATTCCTAATCTCTTTTGGTAGAAAGGTGGTATTTCATAGTAATTTTTGTTCAATCATTTAGTTTTTCCTCTTTCTTTCTTGGTCGATATTTCAAATGTTCTAAATTAACTTCTTTGAGAAGAACTCAATAGTAGCAATTTGACAAGAACAAATATTTGTTTGATGAGTCGACTATGAAAGTTGTTCAAAACCTTTCCCTTTCACAATGCCTTTACATATATGTTACTACTAGTCCATTGGCCGTGTTGCTTCATGATGTCTTGAGGACTATCTTGAGATTTCCTAATAATTCTGTTCTAAGACTTTGGCATTGTTCACATGGAGTCTGCTACCTGAAGTGTTTGATCATGTTTCTCATGGTTGCAGGATTTATGGGGGCAATGATATCAAACCTTGCATTTGTGTTTCGGAATATATTCTCAAAAAAAGGGATGAAAGGGAAGTCGGTCAGTGGAATGAACTACTACGCCTGCCTCTCTATGCTATCTCTGTTAATACTCATGCCCTTTGCTATTGCGGTGGAGGGTCCTCGGATGTGGGCTGCTGGTTGGAATAAAGCAGTATCACAGATTGGTCCTCATTTTGTCTGGTAAGTATACTGTTTTCTCCTAATCCTCTTCGATTTCCTTTTTTTTTTTCTTGTATCAAGACACTGATGACATTTACATGCTCTGCACTGTACAACATTATTGAGCACCAAAATTAAATGTTGTACACACATTATCTCAAGATCTTCTGTGTTCTCATCTACATGACATTTAGATTTTGAGGGCACCTTGGTGATTTAGGTGTCAAATCGTTCAATAGCATCTAAAACATGTATGTTTACTGATCTTTTTCTTTTGTACATATATGGTTTTCCCTCAGTATTAAGGCAAGAGGTTCTTCCATGTAATACAGCAAATCAATTCATAATTTGCTTCCATTTAGTCAATAATTCTTCTTGGTCAAAGTATACTATTCCATTATTCAGTCAGCAAAGACCATTCAATTTGTCTAGACTGATTCCAGAGTTTGATTAATTCAGAGAGAGCTATTTTCTTTGTTCTTCCATTGCTGATCATTCACTATGCATCGTATCATAGTGTTTCTGTAGCTAACATAATTCACCTATTTATGAATTATCTAGGTGGATGGCGGCGCAAAGTGTGTTCTACCACTTGTACAATCAAGTGTCCTACATGTCGCTTGATGAAATCTCTCCCTTGACTTTTAGCGTTGGTAACACCATGAAGAGGATATCGGTGATTGTTGCATCTATCATAATCTTCCACACACCTGTTCAGCCAATCAATGCCCTCGGAGCTGCCATCGCCATTTTTGGAACTTTTCTCTACTCCCAGGTAAATTGGCTCCGTCAGTTCTTGAACTGAAATCTAATTCCTTTTTTTTTCTCATATGGAGCTTGTATCGGTGCATGAAATACTAGTGAATGAAAAAAAGATTGCACTATTATGTATGGTAGTTAAACCAGTGATTGTGCGATGGTGTTCAACATCTAGGCTTAAAGGCTGTAGGGCAAGTAAACCTTCATTTGTCTTGTGCTTCAATATTATAGCCAGTAATTATGTGCAACTTAATAGTGCTTACTTGTGATTTACTTGTTTTGCAGGCTAAGCAGTGAAAGCTAGTGCGGCCTTTTCGATATGATCATGCATGCTACTATACTAGTCATCGTTAGTTCTTATCTACCGATTCTTTGGCACATTTAGTGGCAGATTCATTAATTTTGCAAAGTAGCAGCTGAGCAGCAACAATTTGTTGCAGATAGATGTATTTGGAAAAATAAGCAATTGCAGTCATTCTTTTAGATTTAGGATGTTATCTGCAGCTTATATGAGTATTTCTACCAAGACTATTCTCATTAAGAGATTTGAGGGAGTGTGGTACTGTCAATGCTTGTGTGATGTATGGACACATTTGATTTTGAGGCAAAGTAATATCTATATATGTATATTGTCTATCTCATTTGTTGGAACGTTTGCCATAGTTCATTATTCCCAGTCATATGGGAGAAAAAGTGAGGACCAGTATATGGTCCTTTTGGGTTCTTGAAGGACACACTAAATAAGGATTGCCTCTTGGTTAAAGCGGAGAGCCAAGTTGTCCACACCTGTGATTTCATGATATTGTTCTGATTCATGTCTGAAATATTAGATCTTCTTTGGATGTTTGCTGAATATGCAATGCCTTGTCAGCCTTCGACTGCTCTGCAGACTTTTATGAAATATATATTCATATCGATACTACATTTTCTGGGTTTTCGGGTGGGAGAATGGCAAAATTCCAAGGTAATTGAATACTTCATTTGAAATATTAGATCTTCTTTGGATGTTTGCTGAATATGCAATGCCTTGTCAGCCTTCGACTGCTCTGCAGACTTTTATGAAATATATAATAATATCGATACTCCATTTTCTGGTTTTTCGGGTGGGTGAATGGCAAAATTCCAAGGTAATTGAATACTTCATTATCAGATGTTAAATAATTGAATTAGCAAGAAAACCATACTACTTCTCTCGAGTTGAAGCAAGTAGGAAGAGACATCAAAGCATGATGCTATATGGTAGAGGTGAAGATGGACCATCACAGTGACATGCAGCAGTGTAAACAAAACTTCCTACATTTCATCTGTGTTTGACCACCAAGATTTCAACACCAGACATATATTCATCATCTGCCTACTCTCATACAATCACACCTTGATATATGTAACACTGACAATACATCCAGTATCTGTTTGATATTTAATCAGATGATAAAAAAAAATGTAGTTAAGAAACAGTACATCAAATTCAGTGTTCAATCTGAATGTTAAAACAAAACTTCCTACATTTCATCTGTGTTTGACCACCAAGATTTCAACACCAGACATATATTCATCATCTGCCTACTCTCATACAATCACACCTTGATATATTTAACACTGACAGTACATCCAGTATCTGTTTGATATTTAATCAGATGATATAAAAAAAAATGTAGTTAAGAATCAGTTCAGTGTTCAATCTGAATGTTGCACAACAGATGATATGCCTGTTAAAAGGCGACATACTCATCCAACACAGAATAGAAGATTCATGTTCTACTTGACTGGGTCATACATGTGTGCAATACTATTCATTTCATGTATTTAATAAAAAATAAAGACAGCTGAGGCTGGCATCCAAATAAGTAAACTTCATAGAAATTCATAAATATTAAGTATCCATTCACAACCACAAGCACAAGTAAATTAACATTGTCATTTCAGTCACTTGAACCAAATTCGCTGGAGAACATATACTAGAACTACCATTTGCGAGTGATACCAAAAAGATACAGCATCAAGCTGAATGCCAAGTTCCCTCGAGACCTAGAATTACCATTTTCAGTGAAACCAGAAAGACACAGCATTGAGACATCAACAAAAACAAACTAGAAGAGAGAAGTCCCCTTCCCCTTTTTGTCTCCACCAATCTCAAAGTGCTTGCATCTCTGTACCGAGGATGAAAATGATGTTAGTTATAGATAAAAACATTAAAAGGAGAAAAACAATAGAATATCAGTGCTAGTACTTTTATGGGATGCTGCGAATAATGCTTGCAACTTTGGCATTGAAGCTTTAACACAATCTTCTTGGTGGTTTTTGCCTGGCAGAAAAGTAATGACAATTAGTACACCTACACTACTTTCAGAGGACAGTAATATGCACAACTGACAGTCATCTCACATAAAATTGAATAGATGATGCATGAGAATGAATAAATGATGCACGAGAAATGTATTCATCATGTCTAATTTGGAAACATAAATCCAGAATCCAGCTAGCAGTTGCAGAGCAAGTATATATATAACTCATGCATCAGAATTAAAATTCCTTAAGCACCATCGAACAGATAAAAATACCTTCTTGTGAAAAACAGGCTTCGTCTGTCCACCATAACCTGACTGCTTCCTGTCATAGCGCCGCTTCCCTTGAACAGAAAGGCTGTCCTTTCCCTTCTTATACTGTGTAACCTTGTGAAGAGTGTGCTTCCTGCAAGCCTTGTTCTTGCAGTATGTTTTCTTTGTCTTGGGAACGTTCACCTGAACAATGGCATTCACAGTAAAGTTTATCATCAACAGATAAAAGAGAGCCAGACCACATATAGCAAAGGAAGTACTTGCTAAAAGAAAAGGAAAAAAAAATAAAATTGAAAAAAAATAAAGTCTGGTTAAGGCAAGTTTTCCAAGCATCTCAATTATTTGGAATTCTGACAACCAAATATCTTATAATTATTGAAGTGTAATGCCCATACTACAAGACTCTCTTTGTTACATAATCAATATAGCTAACCTCCAAGATAGCCTTTGACTATTAACTCAGGTTTCAAGATCCCAAGACACCAATTTTTTAGCACCAACACCAAACATACATGATGGTACACCTAAAATGTAGTTCAAACTCCTGTAGGATTATCAACTTACATAAGCTGACTTGAGCTCAATTTACACTGGAAAAATCTGCATTGATTCTGGTGTAGTGCCTCTAGAAGAGATTGCTTCAAGCGTATCTAGTGTAAGTAGATGCAATTATTTTATAATTCAATGCAAAATCAAGATTGTAAGCTGAAAGATACTCACTGCAATTCTATCTACACAATTAGCCAAAGCCCACGTATGATGTATCTCCAGTAGCTACTCACCAGGCCTTACAGGTGATAATAATTGCAATTGTAACTCAAGAGGTTCACACTAACATTAAGCTCTAGGTAACCATCTGGAATGATATGTTATTTCCTCAACAGGCAGTTACACCATCATGCTGACAGAACTTTGTCAGCAGAGAGAAGAAAGATTAGCTCTAGATATTACTATGGAAGCTTCCATATCTCTAGTGTGGAACTGCATGTTGTCACTCAGACTTCCTATCAAATTTCATATGAATTTCTATCAAATTGCACGAATAAAAAATATTCAACTGCATTCTCATACGACTTCCCAACATAATTATCTAAGTTTTTGCACGCCAAATTAATTCGAAATTCCCAATAATGTTGGTCGCACCAATTAAAAACAAGAAGCTACGTTAAACACTTAAACTATAAGTACCAATTTCTTATAGAAAGACTTGATAATCCTTATGAGAAATCTAATGAATTATTAAAATAGAGAGCACGCTTCTGAGGCCATCAAATACTAGTATTGAGTCATCAAACAGAATTCATACAGTTGTCGAAAAACCTAAATGTCAAACGTATCGTGTAAATTTGAAAACACAAATGACTTCATTCACATGAATGAAACCTAAAAATATGCAGTAATAAATCTAATAATTTGCCCAAAATGTTTTGGCAGATTCAGCTATTGATACAATATGCAGCCGCAAGAGATAACAAGAGAAAAATATTGGTCTTCACACCACGACGCTAACATGATTTGCTTCACCAAGCACGGGAAACGTCGGTTATAAACGGCCGAAACGAGTAATCCGAGAAATCTTCGCTAACAAAGTTAAGACTCAAAGAAGCCTCCTTTCTATGCCAAAAATCCCTAGCCTATTGCGAGCGCTCAATACTATCCACCCTCGCCCATCCACAGAAAACATGCGACGGATGAATCTAGCCACGAACCCCTAAAAGATCGATTTTTGTTCCAATATATGGAACAGATCAAATACTATCGATACAAAGAAAACAGTCGGGAAGAATCGAGGGAACAAATCCAAAATTTCCCATATCCATAAGGACAAAAAGAAACAAGATCCGTCGCGTTACCATGACTGCAGCGCTTGGTTGGTGTTTCCGCCTCCCAAGACCAAGAGCAATAAGAGCCGGACGAGGTCGCAGCCGCCTTTCTTATGTACGGTAGAGCGGTATGTTAGGGTTCGGGCTTTTAAACGTCGACCGATGGAATCCCAAACGTGCGCCCCAACGCCATGGGCTTTTGGGCCGGAGCGAGGAGTCTCTCAAAAGCCCTCGAGGCCACGAGCACGATCTGACTCAAAGTCCATTATGTTCGCGACGTCAGACCTCGAAACGGTCGAAGCGCCTTTCAATGTGACATTTAGGGTTCAAGTCGACTCAAACGTTTCGACTCGGTGCGAGACGATCGGAAGCTGAAAGCTGCACGATTTGGCATTTTTCATTTGATTTGATTAACCGGCAAGTGATGTAGAACAAAGTGCAGGTTGTTTGATCTCTGCCCCCCATGCTTTCACTTCCGGAGAGGTATATCGCACGATCAGCTGCTCATTTGCTTTCTTAATGAATGCTAGATCGAACTCAGCCATAATATTCATAGCATTTCGTATCTTTGTCGTTTGAGCTATCAATCTCTACATTGAACAATTCAAGTAGGATTCCAGTTTGGTATTCTGAAATTTCGAGGCTCGTCAATCCTTGTCATGCAGCGTGTTGCTATCCACAGCGTAGCAATTACAGGACAAGGAGCTTCTGTAACAAATAAGAGAAGAAGAAAGAAAGCGAAAAGCCAAGTAAAAAAAAGAAGCTAGAAATCAATGGTAGGTTCTCCTATGTTCAAATTTCTCTCCACCGTCCATGGCAAGTTGAACAACTTGGCCGCGACGAACTTGAAGATCTTGTTCACGTTAATGTTGTGGGTGGCACTCGAAAAAAACAGTGTTGCTTTCATCGCTCTTGCGCATGCTCTGGCCTGCTCAAACAACACAAAAATACCTGTTCATTTCTGCACCAACATAGTTCTTAAAGATTATACACTACTAAACAGTGATCAAGGCTGCAATTAGAAGAAGAAAAACTCGATTTTGTTTCAGCATCGATGTTAATCTGTGATCGAATCACAGACAACGATCTACGGATGATGGGATATTGGAATGAAACTCCATCGATGTTAATCTGTGATCGAATCACAGACTTGTTAGTTTAACCAAGTTCTTAATTAGCAGTGCCTGCTGAAGCAGCTTACAACAATCTACGGGTGATGGGATATTGGAATGAAACTTCACCTGATTCACGATCGCCCATTGCATTTCAAGAGGAAGCTGAACGAAGTCATCAAACTTGGTCCCTATAAGTACAGGAATCGCGGTCTAGACGAAGCGGAAGAGAGACGAATTAGTATGAACAGCAGACGCAACCATGAGAGCCATGGTATCAGATGCAGTAGGGGGAAAGCAAATGAGGAAAACATCAATACCTTGTTCCATCTTCTTGCTTGTTGGTACCAGCAAATAGCACTGAAGGAAGAAAGGTCACACGACATGAGATGCAGAACAAGAACTTCCAAGCATCCTTACTAATCTTCAAAGGAGATGATACACAAGACACGATTTCAACTTATGATAGAGGAAATACTAACTTGTTTAGCGTACATCGGTTGGTAAGATCGAACATAATGAGAACTGCTACAGCATCTTTACAGGCAACGGGGACATGATCCAGATGATCATCACCTACAAGTACCGCGTTTAATCTCCAATAGGCTCATCCTGGTATGCTAACATGGCATTTATATTTGAAGAAGAGAACTCCGTTCTTACCTTCTACCTCCCATATCCTGAAAGCGATCCTTGCTCCCTTGAGATCGAAAATTTTGTCCATTAGATTCAATCCTGTAGTTTCTACTCCTCTCTGTTCCTCCATATCTCCCACATACTTGGCCTACCGCATCACGCAAGCAACACAAAAGAACAGACTATCAGATCTGCTCACGTTTATTGCAAGTTAATGATAGCCAAAACATCAAGAATTGCATATGAATATATACCATGAAACTTGTTTTTCCAATATGGCAATCACCGAGGAGGCTAATCTTCAACGACAGCACATCGGAGTCCACCTCCGTTTCGGTGCGCACCCCCACAACATCCACCTGGGGAATGTCATGTAGCACCACCATGGGATTCGGCGCATGCAGGTTCGCCTTAAGCTGCCGGTACCGACCGTCGCAGGAGGAGCACGAGACGAGGTGGCCCCGGACGGCGTGGAAGAAGCGGCGGACAAGGCGAGCCCACTTGGCCTCGAGGTGGACCAGAGCCTGGCCGACGTGACTCATGTTCGTTGGGCCGTGGCGTCGATGGTGGCGGTGAAGGGTTGAAGGCCTCTCTCGCCCATCAACGAAGGGGAGAGAGGGGTGGTGGGGAGCCAAAGGTATGTCTCCATAATCGTTGGTGGCCCTATGTATCCTATTCTCGTTGTCTTCTTCCTCTCCTGCACGACTTTCTCTCTCTCTCTCTCTCTATCATATGGTGCACGTGGCGACGAGCGGATGGTACGTGAGGAAATGGTTGACCAAAGATGAGAGATTGGTTGGTGCAAAATGCTTGCTCGCATAAAACGAGTAAGGTTTTGTTTGTTTGTTTGTTTGGGAATCGTGGCCGCCGAGATCACCGATGATGTATCATCAGGCGACGAGGATGCGTGTCGAAATTGGCACTGAAAGAATGAAACATATGAACAACATGAATTGCTCATCTCAGAGTGAAGGTTACTTCGTGCTATATCTCTTGGTTCTTGAATGATACAGAAAACACGGCATGAGATTTCGGACAATTATTCTCATTGGAAATAATCAATGATACCCAGCAAAATCTAATGAATAATTTGTATTACCTATAACCATTATGCTAAATCATGCAGCAACTATAAACCTGAAACTTTGGCAGTGTGTTTTACATCTGAGAAGAAGAACAACGATAACAAGAGGAACAAAAGGATATGGTCCTTTCATTGATTGGTAAGAGTGAATCATAGGTTGGGGTAGCAATATTCCTGCAACTAACTATAAGCATGCAAGGTATGGATCATGTTCAGTAACCGAACTGAGGTTGCATTTCCAATCGTAGTTCATTGAGCTTATCTTGATATGATTTGTATGACACGAAAGCGAATAAAACCATCGATCATATCGTGATATCACTGTAATATTAGCCGCATTCAAGTTCTAAATCTGCCTTTTTTGTGCACAAGCTAAACAAGTTCAACAGATATGCTCAATTTGTAAATGATTGGTAAGTGCACAAATAAGATGCAGTTCGAGTTGAATCAAATGTCTTTCTTAGAATATCATGATAGCTAACCACAAGAGACTTTAGGTAATGAAGAATCAAAATTTTTTGATCTCATCACTTCATTCTTACATGAAATTTATGTAATACATCAAACACAAGAAAGACTTGAGCAATATAATTGCATTCGATTGATACAGACTCAACAGATCCACCTGCCTAAATACTTCTCTTTTAGATTGAACTATTTTTTTTTTAATTATAGGCATGAAATCACTTGGGTTGCTTAAAAGTATCGATTACAGGGAATGTAGATTATCCAAACTCAGAAAAAGACCCTTCTGTGCTACTAAGTCATTAGCACAAAAGGTTTAAACTTACCATTTACAAGCCCACATCTTCGTAGATTGCTGCCTATCCTGTTTTTGTGCTATATACTCGAGCACTCAAACATGCAAGGAGTACAAACTATTCTCTTCCGCATTTTCCAATTGCTCTTCCTATGCTGGTGATATGGACTGTTCATTAGTCACTTGGCTACTCTGTTGCTGCTTATCACTAGATTTTCGCTTGATTGCGCACTTAACTTCTTCTTCCTTCTTATCGACAAAAGAAATCAAATCCTTGATGCTAGTTAATCGCATTGGACGCCTGAAACTGCGCTCAGGCTCAATGCTTCCAACATCGTCTTGGCTATTATACTTGCTATATTGGCAGAATATTCTCATGAAGAACACAATGAGAGCTAACAAGCATGCAAGACCACAGATGAGGAAAAGGCCCCAGAAACTGCTAAGGCTTAACCGGTTCGAATCTATCTCATTGTCTTGTGAACTACAACCAGTGCGTGCTAGCCATTTGTCATGGATCCTTTGGAGATCACCATTTTCTGACAGTGTCAGAATGGCTGTCGATAGATCCACTGCAAGAGGAGAGTCTCTTGGGAAGGCCTGTCAATCCAAAATGTCAATTTTCAGAACTACAATAGGCTTTAGCTGTAGGGATTATGTGATGCAAGTGCAAAGAATGTTGATACTTACAAAGCCCCATCCACTTTTCGTGAACTCCTGACCAACCGTCGTGTACTTGCAGTTGTTGGACAAGAAGAGTTCAATGTATGGAAGCTCATCAACTATTGCAGCAACACCTCCATTTTTTGGCCCGAGCTCAAGTGCCCTTGCGTAAGCTTCAGGATTATTTAGGGATACCAACCGCGACTCAGCAATGTTTAGCTCTTCCATCATATAGTTTTTTGCGAATGAACCAACCTGGTATCCTATAGGGTCAGAGCTAGAGATCAAACTATCGAGTCCTTGAATTCCTGATGAGAGTTGCTGAACTGTGAGGATAGATGTCAAGCTTGCTGTGTAGCTTGAATTGATTATCAAGACCACAAAGAGCCAAATGATCAGCACAAACCGCCCAAGCGTACTCCCGGTGTTCTCTCCTGAAAATATGCAGAGGTGATATTAGAACAGACATTTTGGTTTCCTTACAGTAATGTGCAGAGGGTGAAAGAACAAAACCATCCGCACAATTATGCTGATATGTCAGGATTTGGGGTATTGGTATGATTTACTTACTGTGTGCAAAGAACATAGTGGAGAAACTAAACCTGCAAAAAAGAAAATTCGTGTAAATCTATGTATCTAAGCATAACAAAAAAAGAAGGGGACTTTAACAGGTCAGTGGATCTAGCACCAGAGAAAGCTTACAATTACACAAATATGGTTTTCAAAACTTAATTTCACCAAAAAGTCAAGAAAATCTTGTGTGTAATCACCGAACTACATTCACATGCATCAAATAAATACATGGTTTAAAATACTAATTCAAACTCACTGAGCAAACCTGGAATAGTGACAATATAAAACTCTAACCATCTTCTTCAACACCATGAGAGGATGAAAGTCTAAAATTCATAAACACGGGTAAAATACAATTTCTGCTACTAGGAATCGAAGATTGAGTTAATCTAGTGAAAATGTTTCCTGAACTATCAATCAAAACTGCGTCAAAGCCTCAAAATATAAAATAAAAATAATCGACGTTTTCTGTTTTCACCATTCCACTACTCACAAGGTGTTAGAAGTTAGAACATTAACCAGTGTCAACCTGACTTAAATGACTAGTTCAACTGTTTATCTTGGTTTTGTTTATGTTTTCACTTGGCCAGAGACAGAGATAAGTGCTCAGATAGGGCACCAGATGAACAGACAAATTTGATGCAACACAGTAGATAGGCGTTTAGCTATATTGGAATTCCTCAAAAGCGTTTCTTTCATTGTAAGAGAAATGATAATTTTTTTAACAAAGTACCATTAGGACTATAGAACCATAATCAAACTTTGTGTTTCACTCTTAGAAATGTCTTGTTCTTGGCGATATGCAGTATATGTGTTCATAGAATCCGATCTGCCAGGATGCAGCAGTATAGGATTTTCCATCCATGTTGACCCGCTAAGATGTCTAACAACTTAATTGTATGATTATGAACACCATGGATTTATAAGTTTACCAGTGAAAAAGTCCGAACATTTGAACTTGCAGTAACCAACTGATATAGTAGGAAAAATATGCTACGGTTATAAGAATTTAGCTGAAAGTAAGTTGGTCAGATGTTATATCTAAAACAGTCTGATTGGTGCAAAGTTTATGAGCTTTAAGTGCATATCCTATTACTACATATCTGCTTATTTTATCATCTTCCAGCATATCACATTGGTAAACCATGGCAAGTAAACCTGAATAGTAGATAATACTAACCAAAATATTGTCACGAGTTGTTGTCTAGGAGATCCACGAAATTCAGTGTTTGTTCGATGCTCAAGAATCCAAACCACTGCTCCCACAAAAAGAAATAAAGCCCCTGTGACACCCCACATCTGGATCGTAAAAGGTTTTAGGAAGGCCCAAGGACTTGAGGTTCTCTCTTTGACTGGTGCAACAATTACAAGGCCTGATTCTATATATGGCTGCGTGAAGTCAACAATTCTCGTCCTGTTTGTCACAATAGATATGTCCCCTACAGCTGCATCAAAGTACTAAAGGAGAAAACATACAAGTTCCAAGATTTCAGAAATCACTATATAGAAGATATAGATGAAACAGTCCATCTTAAAACTAAATTGACCATAGGAAAGTAAAGCAACAGTAAGTTAAAGGAGAAGCACTCACATTTTGATAAACCTTTTCCACCAGATCATTGTAGTTAGGATTCTTAAGGCCATCACCAAACAGAATCACTGAATAGGGAACTGGATATGGCAACAAGTTAACAGCAGCTTTAAACACATCAATACAATATCCTTTTACAACGTCAGGGCCATTATCTTTTGTTACAAATTCCTTATAACTAGTCCGGTAAGGGACTCCAATCCTTAGAGACTTTCCATTATTTGGGAACACCCAACCACGCGGTATAGTTGTGGTATCACCAGGCCAAATGACACTGTGAAGCTGCTGGCTACTGGTGGATGTATTTGGTGGCTTACCATAAAGAACTTCAGGAGCAACAACTGAAAGACCAGAATAATTAGACCAAAATCCTAACCTTCGTGGAACTGGCCCTAGGATATTAAGTATGTCATAGGCTGGACGGATCAGATTGCCATCAGAATTAAATTTAACATGACCAGTCACACCTGTAAAGTCTGTAAGCAGCAGTTGCTTGAGCAACTTATCACCGCTGTCGAAGTACTTGAGTGCAGTTAAATGCAATGAACTTCCATTTGTGTCTTGCAATCTAGGATCATCAGAGAAAGAAATTTTCTGTCCTTCATAGAGGAACTGGTCAAGAGCATGTGCAAGTAACCAAACAGAATCGTAAGCATACAATGCATATGTGTTCAAGCTTGAAGTTGTAGTCCCATTTTGGACCATATTACTCCATCTGGATGTAAATGCTCTCTTGAGATCAGAATCTGCAGTATGCTGTCGAAGAACAATAGCCCCTTGTATAAGATCCGTGGTGTCTGTATTAATTGGCACAGTTGAATCTAAAACAGAAGCAAGCCAGTCTGATGCTATCCACACATAACCACCACCCATCATTCCTAGAGATTTTGCCACCGAGAAGATCATGAGACCTGAATCAGGGTTTACATGAACAACATAAACCCGAGACTCCAAAAGATTTACTTTTACCATCAAGTCATTAAGCACACTTGTGTCAGCATTCGGAGAGAAGGAAGCTTTATAGGAGATTTTAGAGCGTTTCTTTGCCAGAGCATCTTCTAGTGCAGTTATTCCACCTCGACCATAATCATCATCCACAAAGATGGCAATGACTTCCCTCCAACCGTAGTTACTGATCATATCAGCTATTGCTTTCATCTGGAAATCGTCATTCTGGGTCGTGCGAATCAAGTAGGGGTATTGCAGAGGAGAAAGAGTTGGGTCTGTGGCAGCGAAAGTGAGAAGTGGCACATGGAGTTCGTTGACAGCATGTGAGATAACATGGGCAATCCCAGAGGATTGTGGCCCTATCATAGCAACCACATTCTTCTCTATTAGCTGCAATGCTGCAATAGCAAGAACTTTCATTGTCACAGTTATCCAAGATCACAGTCATCGGAAGCCAATAAGTACTTGAAACAATTCTACGGCCACAAAAGATGCAGTTTTGGAGCTAAACCTTTTTAGTGGCAGTTAACATATAGCGAGATGGTTTTCTTGATTCTAAAGAGAAGCAGAATGGAGGCAAGAAAAAAGAAGAAAACAAAAACAGACCCATTTATTATTCAAGCTAAATATTGTCCAAAGATCGACCATTGAAAAAATGGAGCTAGAAAGAAATGGAACTCTACAACGAAGTTCCTCAAAAAATCATGAATTCTTCCAACTATTTTTATTTTTGTCCACAAGGAAAATGTTCTTTAAACCATAACTAAAATCAAACAGAAGTAGAACCAAGCAGAAGAATAAATTAAACCATCACACGCAAGAAACAATCATCCCGTACTAACGAATTCATATGACAAAAAAAAGGTATGTTTACCACATGAACAGACATAAAATTCTTTTCCTTAAAAGGAAAGAGATTAGATTCTATTTGGTGACAAGCTCGGAAGCTTAAATCTAGCAAATTTCTTCAAGAAAGATTCACATGCTGAGAAACAACCAAAAGCCAACTACAAATCTAAAGCCAAATAATTCTAACAATCCCAACTACACTCAATTACCTGAAGACTAAACGTGACCTTATCGAAATCACTGATTGGTAACTAAGAGATCAGCGTTATCTGTGAGGTATACGTAACCGGGCGGTCAGTGTCAGTTACCTTCTATGGTTCCAAGAAACCCGCTGCAATTTGTGTCCTGGGTAAACAACCTGAGCCTCGTCCCTGCAAGAACGCTCGAGTTCTTGTTCACATCGTCGACTGCGAGCTCAATCGCCAGCTTTGCAGCCCTCCCAATCGTGGAATTGAAGGTGAAGAGAGCCCCAATACTGATCTCACTCGGCCTCGAGCCGGAAATCGTGTTGTTATCACTTGCAGTTGCAGCCATCGCAGCAATCAGAGTAAAAGAGAAACACAAAACCAGGAGAGGAATCGAACCCATCATGCAGAAGAAGAAGACGAAGAAGAAGAGGCGTCTTTTGTTGACTATTGTGTAGCTAAAATGGCATGGGATCTTGAAGTTCAGGAACTAGATGAATCCCCCTGTAGAAATATTAGAGGAAGCAAGAGGTCCGAAGACTCCATGGACGGAAAGACTTACCAGCCCATGATAACGAGGTAAAGAAACTGGAGAGGAAAATGATGGCATTTGTCGTTTAAACTTGATGCCTCAGGAGATGTGATTGATCTCAAACAAGCACACCCCGCTTTGGCAGAAGGGAGAGATGATGGTTTTGAGGTGACGGATACAACTGGAAATAGAATCTAATGCTCTTACCGGAGGCTGTAAAATAAAGACTGGGCAAATGGGTGAATATACAAGCAAAAAGAAAGATCATAAGATCTTGAGTGGCTGTCGGGGTGAGCAGCAATGTTTGGGTCACGTGCTGAGAGAAAGATCCCTTGCCCCTCCATCCAGTACTGCTGCCTTTGTCCTCTACAGTCAAGGAACCTATACTTTCCCACAGGGTTTCAAAAGCAAAGCAGGATTATTGAGACCTTTGGAATCTCCATCTTCTCTCTCCCAATGACACAAATTGTTTTATGGTTGTGGAAGTCTGTGGGATTATTCATAATGAAGGATAAAGTTACTTGGACAGACTTTCTATTCCCAATAATGAACTTTGCATATGTCTCAGTGAAATTAAAAGGCTATTTAGGTGGACTGATCCATCCTGAAAAGTTTTGAAGGTAATAATAGGGCCAGTCAGTACATGAGATGGAGGGGATCAGCTTACAATTTATGACAATGTCCACTAATTTGGATGGTTAAAGAATTCAGATCCTTTTCAAGATATGAGATAAAGGTGTTTTTTTTTTCCTTCCAGGATGATTTTTTTTAAAAAAAATTAATATTTAAGGTTAAATACTAAAAAAATTAATATTTAAGGTTATGATGTTTAACCTTAATTATTAGCACTAATCAACCTCCTCGACTTCAATCAACCTCTTGAAGACACTCTAATTATCATCCTATTCACCTCTGTATTATATGCTAAATATTTTCTTAATTTTCATCATGTGTCCTTTTCTTTATCATCCATCATCTTTAATATTATCGTTTTCTTCTCATCCTTATTTTTACGTAGAAGAGATGGAATAATAAGATGAAGATTCAAGAAAAATGATAAAATTGATTACGTTATTATGCCTTGAATAATCTCATAATATTCCTCTCATATATATATATATATATATATATATATATATATATATATACTAGTCTTATGGATAAAATTTTCAGTTAATAAACAGATAGCATTGAGAGTTCACAAGTGCAATTAGGGAAAACATAAAAAATCACATTTTGAATGATGAACAACTATATCTCTCCCTTCTTTCTTCCTTACTTCAAAGGACATGCCATATGCTGGATTATATTTCGGATTTACCTAGACATATTTGATTTTAGATAAGAGCTAAACTCTTACAATGAAATAGGGAATAAAAATAATATCGTAAAGTATGTTGCATGTTTAATTTTCAAGGTTTTATATTGAGATAAATACATAAAGAAATAAACAATGCTGATCCTTAATTTAATGGGAGAAGCGATTCGTGAACACTCATTGTCAATAATTAAACTAGGGTTTTTATAGTCTCTCCTCTCATGTCATGACATGATATTTTCACTATTTGGCGCTCACCAACCCAACAAAATATCTACATCTTGTATTATCGTTTCTTCAATATGAATCACATATAACCAAACAAAAAAGAACAGATTCAATGACAAGATCTGTCTACTAAATCAGTGCGTGCAGCATGCTATCTCATTCCTTTAAGTTAATGTATTGATTAGGTTTAACTATAGACGAATTGCCGATGATCACCGTTGAAGCTCATAATAATTTTATGTGAGTTATGCCTAATAAAAGAAAATTCATGCTTGAAATTTCCTTAATCATATTTTATTGATCCTAGTAAAGGGTCTCGAAACGATCAATATATGCACATATTATTTTTGAGACTCCAATCATGATATCATGTATCTTAAATGAATTGATTGCAACATATAAATTTGTTTGTTGACTCAATGTTATTTATATCTCTTGTGCATGAGGCATGACATTAACATTCATGGTTTTTTTTTTGTTTGAGATGAATTGATTTCTTTAAGATCCTCCTCCACGAATCTAGAGAAGTCAAACCATATAAATGACACCATTTCTTCGTTTGCAAAAAATATAGTGTGGTTATTTTATTAAGTAAAAAAAATGATTGGCACAGATAGATAGATAGATCCCTTAAAAAATGGATCCGATATCATTTTATATTCCATCTAAAATTCTACATAGAAGACTTAGCTATCCGTCTTCTTATAAGATTTGGGTGTCGGTGGACTCATCTTGAATCAGATTTACTATTCACCTTTACCAAGTCAGTGTAAAGGCATTTGTTCTTCTACAAATTTACTCGAATGATTTCCTCTCTTGATGACTTCTGTTCCTTGGTGTGTAATTAATGCACTAATAATAGAGGTCAAAACTTGACATGGAAAGAGAGAACAACGGGTCAAAGTGGAACATTGTTGCTCTCATGAGTCATCAGATCAGACCCATTTTTTTATTCATTCGGTCCAGTGGAGCTTAAATATTTGTGTAATTTTGTTTATGATCTAATTAGTACAATAACTTAATTCTACCTAGAAAAACATTTGAGTAATGATTTGATAAGTAGCGCAGAAGACCTATATACTTCTTTCATTTTCTATTTTATTTTATTATTAATAAAAAAAATTATGCGATCAATCAATATTTCGATGATATGTAATCGACATGTCATTAATACATGGCCAATATTTTAATGTATTGCGATTGTCACATCGATATTGATATGTTCTTAGTATTTCAATCACATATGGCTGGTATGATCTTATTTCTATGATATTATTAATTACATCATATATCTAAGTCTCCTGATGATGAATGTCTATATAAGTATAGATATGTATTCCTTATTATATAATATTTATATTCTCTCTACAACTTTGGTATTATTGATATTTAATTAAGCACCGGCCAGATTTTGCAGGACATATTGCTGCAGCAATTCAGTAGAATTTAACACTACCGAAGGGTTGACTTTTCTTAGCATCGTTGAGATAGCGACGCAGAACAGACCTTCAATCGACTCTATCTAATTCAAACCATCACGAGGCATTGTTTTCTTCATTCCCTGTCATAAAAATTACAAAGATTCAATATTGACAGCTACGATGTGCCATTTCGCTAACAAAGGTCCAAGCGGAATTGAATGATGGTAGTTTCGAATACAGTACGACAATTGACTCTACAGCCTTCCTGCTTGTTCTTTGTGAGTGATGAACTGGAGAACAATACAAGGAATTAATCAATCCCCGAAGATGATTTACTTGCTAGTTTCTGACTTGATTTCATATTTCAGATGATGCTGCATTTATTTCTTTGGGAATTTTTTACAATTAATTTTGGTCGGTTTTTTAAATTTGTAGATGGGGTTATTTTTTTCTGATCATCTAAATTTTTTGAAAACTTTTATTGGCTTTTCTTAGTATTTTTTTATTTTATATTTCTCTCATATCAAAAATAAATAAGATTAATATTAATTTATAAAAATATGTTAGGATATACTATTATTAAGATATAGCGGCAGTATCTTACAGTCTCACCGTTGTCTGTATAGGTTGATGAGTCACGGTGATCATCAATCATTGTGATCACTCATAACTTCTGATGAGTCATCAACGTAGCATTTGGGATAGTAACCCCGAGCCTCACCGTTATCTTGTCATTCAGATCACGTGATGTGTAAAGATGGTGATCACCGTTATCTTGTGATTCAGATCACGTGGTTTGTAAAGATGGTGATCACAGTTATCTTGTATGTATACATGTCACCGTCGTCTTGTCTCATGATTCATACGGTGATCACCCAGATCTCATCATCTTCGATTCAAAAGCTAACTGAGCCAAGAGCTGAAATCATCACGGATGTGACACATGAGCAAATCCGAAATCAGCTTGACCATTTCTCGCAGGTGTTTCATGTGATACCCATGTTGACGTGCACAAAAACAGAGACAAGGTTGGCCATCATTTGACTGGTTTCGTAGACCTTTAGGCTATGCAAATAAGCTAGGTCAGGTATAATAATGCTTTCATGAAATTTATACCTTCAAAGTGCATACAAAATTCATACACGAGTTATAATTTGTGTTTTCTTTTCGAAAACACGGATGTGACACATGAGCAAATCCGAAATCAGTTTGACCATTTCTCGCAGGTGTTTCACGTGATACCCATGTTGACATGCACAAATACAGAGACAAGGTTCGCTAGGTCAGGTATAATAATGCTTTCATGAAATTTATACCTTCAAAGTGCATACAAAATTCGTACACGAGTTATAATTTGTGTTTTCTTTTCGAAAACAAAATCCACGTGGTTTCACCATGACATGATTGCCCCTTGATATTATTATAAAGAGCATGCTGTAGACAACATGGTTTTATCAGATGATTACACCCCACCAATTGATTCAAAGCATTTTTACTGGTAATGCGTATAAGTTGACGCTGACTAGATCAACTTGATAGATATCACCACCTCACCATGTGGTGGTGAGCATCTCCGACGACCCTATTGTTTGCCACCATTGATAGATATGTAGTACCCGAAAGGAGACCACTTGCATTGATGCATGTGTACAATCTAACGTATTAATTACCCTTTAGTCATCCTCTGTGAAGAAAACCCTTTAGTCACATGGACATCAAAATGTCACGTGTGGCTCTCTTTTGTCCGCCTGCTTGTAATTTGTTTGTTCATATAGTTCTGTTTAATGACATTGAAGACCATGTGATTGACGGCCTCGAAGAAGTGTGTTTGCGGCCTAAAGGGGCCCATCGATATGGTTACGGCCCATACGACGACGCTCCCCCTTTCTAGTTATTACACGTTGCCATGATTCGAACGTAACGACTGCGTGTCCCGCAGAGAACACTAACAGCAACCAAAACCGAAATGGCAAAACGGAAGACCTTCTCTTTCCTCCGGTCTCTCCTTCTCTTCCGTCGACGCGACAAACCCTAACCAGAATCCCCTCGAAACCAGCCGAGAATTCTAGTAGAGGAGGCCATGCAATCGTGGGGATTGGGGTGGAAGCGCCCCTCCGAGATCTTCCACCTCGCCCTTGACTACGGCGAATCCGACGCCAATGCCGACGACGACGACCACCACCTCCCCCCCTGCCCTCCTCCTCCACCTCCTTCCCCTGTACCTCCGCTTCCTCCGTCACCTCCTCGGCCTCTCTCCCCCCACCGCCTTTCGTCTGGGGAACTGGGGTTCCGAATCGAACTCGACTGGACCGCTGGCGACGACGAGGAGCAGATAGCCCTCCGTCTCCGGTCCCAGCTCATGGCCTCGCTTCAGCCACCGCAGGATACGGTGGTGTTGGATCTGCATGGGGACGAGGAGCTCGGCTGCGTCCGGGTGGAGATGAAGGTCATCAAGCGGCGGGAGCCCCTGAGATCGGTGCGGTTGTCCAAGGTGGCCGGGTCGGGCCAGCAGAACGATGGGGCCGGCGTCCTGACGCGGTTGATTCGGTCCGATTTTACGCCACCCGGGCCCGCAGATGGGTTTCAGGTGTTGGTTGATCACTGGAAGAGTGTGACGGTGCTGAGCCTGTGCGGCTGTGGCTTGTGGGTGAGTTCATGCCGCTTCATGTTCAAAAATATATATCTTTTGCGTGATCGAATTTTTTGATTTGACAGATTTTGTCTTTGTCATTGTCATTGTATCGTGATCCTCTGTGCTCTCTGTTTGTGGGTTTTTTTATCACAATCTTGACAATCATCATTGTGCTTTATAGTCTCAAAGCTGATTATATATATATATATATATATATATATATATGTATGTATGTATGTGTGTATGCATACATGTATGTATGTATATATATATATAATTGTTGAAGAACATAGACGTATGATGATCTGTTCTTGATTCCATGGCACCAATTGTTAAAACAAACTGCTTGAAGGTTAGTTGGGTTTGAGTTGAAATTTGGAGGGGAATAATTAGCATTAATCATTTTTGGGTTCTTTATTGATTTTCTATAATTATAGAAATTATAATCAATCTTTCAAAGACACGCTATGGGGCCATTTGATCTGGCTTGTGCATTTTTCTTTTACTCTAAAACAATACATTGTTATTCTCTAACACATTAGAATATATGTTTCCTGTCTCAGCTAGACGTTGCTATTTAATACAGTTTTTATCAGTTCGTTTTGTGCTTTGTTGTCATACAATCTAATGCGACTTATCATCTGGTGCCAACATAACATCTTTGTGCCAATATACTTAGTATGTAGCTATCAAACACACACCTATTAATACAACCTGTTTTAAGATTTAACAGGTATTTCCAGTGGAGCTAACAAAACTGCCACTTCTCGAGAAGCTATATCTTGATAAAAATAAGTTATCACTTTTGCCACCAGAGCTTGGTGAATTGAGAAATTTGAAGGTGCTAAGAGTTGACAACAATATGCTTAGTTCTGTCCCTGGTGAGCTTCGATGTTATATGTCCTATACAAAAGATCTTTGTCAATTTGGTTAAGTTGTTGACTCTCTAATTTGGATAATACTTTAGGTGGCTGCACTTGTATTACATTATTATATTATTCTATTTTTGAACAGTTGAGTTGCGGCAATGTGTTTTACTGGTTGAACTATCACTGGAACATAATAAACTTGTGAGACCACTTCTGGATTTCAGGTCATGTAGCTGGAATATTTGTTGTTATCTTGTCATGTTGTTTTGTGTCTCTCAGTGTACTATTAGCCTTAACATTTCTCTTCAGCTCTATGGCAGGGCTATGGCTGAGCTTCGCATTCTGAGACTGTTTGGTAATCCTCTTGAGTTTCTTCCAGAAATTTTACCATTGCACAATCTTCGGCATTTATCACTTGCTAATATAAGAATCGAGGCAACTGAAAATCTGAAATCAGTGAATGTGCATATAGAGGTAATTGATCGCTGCAATATTCACTAATCTTCCACAGTTCCTGCTTAGTATCTGGTGTTATGACCCTCTTTGGTCATTACAGATGGAAAACAGCTCCTATTTTATTGCATCAAGACACAAACTCAGTGCCTTCTTCTCTCTTATTTTCCGTTTCTCTTCATGTCATCATCCTTTGCTGGCCTCTGCATTAGCTAAAATCACGCAAGATCATACTAATCATGTGGCTATTAGTAAAGAAGGGAATGCTATACGGCAGCTGATAAGTATGATAAATAGTGATGATCGGCATGTGGTACGTAGTTACTGGAATGCCTTATTGAGTGTATAGTTTATCTTTCGACATATGTTTGAACATTTCAAACACCTCTGATGAGTTGCAGGTTGAACAAGCATGTTTTGCTCTCTCATCACTGGCAGCCGATGTTTCTTTGGCAATGCAGTTGATTAAGTCTGACATTATGAAACCTATTGAATTACTTTTGAGATCAATTGACCAAGAAGAACTAACCTCTGTATTGCAAGTTCTGGCCACATTAGCATTTGCCTCTGATAGCGTTGCACAAAAGATGATGACAAAGGATGTCCTCAAACCTCTCAAAGCACTTTGTGCACATAAGAGCACAGAGGTAAGGCTATTTGGATAGAAGATGTTGTATTTGTTTTTTGTATGAAAGTTTGTCCAAACTAAACTTCTGTTACTTTCACTTTATTAGGTGCAACGTCTATCATTATTGGCGTTAGGCAATTTAGGTTTCTGTTCAGAAAATCGTCGCATTCTATCTCAATCTGAAAGCCTGCATGAACTTCTATTACGCCTTACAGTTACACCTGTGCCACGTGTGAACAAGGCTGCGGCACGTGCTTTGGCAATTCTTGGTATCTCAAATTTGCACTATGCATCTGATTTTTACTCAAAAGTGTACATACATGATCTGGATATTATCTGAGAAAACTATAACTATATTTTTGTTGTGTTAAATTCAGGTGAAAACGAGAACCTGCGGCGAGCAGTAAAAAGAAAGCCAGTGGGAAAGCAAGGACTGCGTATACTGTCAATGGATGGTGGTGGTATGAAGGGCCTAGCAACAGTTCAGATGCTTAAACAAATTGAACAAGGAACTGGAAAGCGTATTCATGAAATGTTTGACCTGATATGTGGTACATCAACAGGTGGTATGCTTGCAGTAGCTCTTGGTATTAAACAAATGACCTTGGAACAATGTGAAGACATATACAAAGAACTTGGTAAAAAGTCTGGAATGTGGAATATACTATTTCTCTTTTGTTGAATTTAGTTTTAACAGTTAATTTTCCATTGCTGCTCTTATCTCTCAGGAAAACTTGTCTTTGCTGAACCGACTCCTAAGGATAATGAAGCTGCAACGTGGATGGAGAAGCTTGATCAGCTCTTCAAAAGTTCATCACAAAGCTTTAGAGTAGTTGTACATGGTTCAAAGGTATGGAGATCCTTACTATGTTTTTTCTCAACATATTTGTTTCTGTACTGCAGTATACCTTATATCAAAACTTGCAGCATAGCGCAGATCAATTCGAGAGGTTGTTGAAAGAGATGTGTGCTGATGAAGATGGTAATCTTTTAATAGAATCTGCTGTGAAGAACATTCCAAAAGTATTTGTAGTATCTACTCTAGTTAGTGTGACACCGGCTCAACCATTTGTATTCCGAAATTATCAGGTTTGTGACTTTATAGTATGTACTTTGCTGGTTCATATGCATGGTTATATATATTCTATCTTGAAAAACATATTTTTTATCATACATAGGATTGCAGATATGGTTTCTCACAATGAATTTTTTTCTTCATTTACGAGATAACATTTACAGATCATGCCACTTCTCTATCCTCTTAGATTTGCAATATAACTTATCGTGCCCCTACTGCCAAAAACAGTTACACTAAAGTCGAATGCTAAATGGGTCTTGTAACAACATGGGCAGAAAAGTGAGTCATTATTCATATATTATTATAATGACTTAGTTGTCGCTTCTCACTAAATAATTTTGGTTGTTTATTGTGCTTTTCCATCATTTAGTCTATTTGTTAATTATTTACCATAGTTTTAACTTGTTGAATAGTATCTTTTCAACAAGTTAAAACTATGGTAAATAATGAGGCATCTTGACACACTGAATCTTATATGAAATATTTACTATTGAGTTTAGAAATCAAAAGCTCTAGTTAGGTTTTCAAATACCATTTGGACTGTTATGTACTATTTTTTTTTTTTGTCAAACCAACCAAGCTTTGGTAATGGACCACAAGCTTTGTATCACTCAGAATTTTCTTATTCACTAATTTTTAGTGATACCGGATGATATAGGTCACTGTACTAATCAGTAATCAGTATATTGGCACTGCATCAGTCTGATGGCTGTCAAAACTGGTGTCGGACTGGTATTTGAAACCTTAGCTTTGGTTGGTCATTACATTGAGTGGCATCAAGGCTTTTCTTCAACGAGAGGATGCCTAATCAAGTTTCTATTGCAAGAAATGCATAGACATTGAAATTGAGAAGCATCAGAGTATCTCATGCAACAAGAACACATCTATATAAGAATCGGTACAATTTTTAGGAAATTATGAGTTTTGCCTTAGACATAGATTATTTTCACATAATTTCATTGCTGTATTATGCTTCAAAAGTTGGACCCTAGGTGGGCTTGCACATTTTCATAGTTTACGGTAGACAAGTTACTCCAAAATGATCTAAATATTGTCTTAGACTAGAACTTGTGCTGTTGTTGCTGTTCTGCCTCAGTCTTGCAACTTATAGGCAAACAAAAGACTTCTAGGCTGTTATATTTCTAGATAACTTGTCTAAATTAGTTAATTGTCCTAGTAACTATGTAGATTTTGATTCCATTATTGATTAGCTCAATCACCATTTATATTATTATGTTTTCAAGATGTTCATGATAAATCTTTCCTTTTTGGTTTACAACTATCATTGATGATTGGAATTTGAAATTGGCATATAGTAGTTTTGTTTCTTGTTTCGAAATATATTCCATTGGTAGGTAACGGAGCCTTTTCCTTCTGTAGTATCCAGTTGGCACCCCAGAGTTGCCATTAGGAATGCTTGAAACTCCTGCAGTTACTACAACTGGAACAACTGCCTCTGGTGCACAAATTGCTAGCCGGCGTGGTGCTTTTATTGGGAGCTGCAAGCATCGAGTATGGGAAGCTATAAGAGCATCCTCTGCTGCTCCGTATTACCTTGATGATTTCTCAGATGGTAATCATTTCTTGTTTCCTAATATGTTCTTCTTTAATCTCACTTTAAATTCTTACAATTCATGAGCTTGATTTTGCCCTCAAAAGAAACTTTGGTACTTTTTATGTGACTGTTATTTTACTTTCCTGAAATTCAGGTGTAAATCGTTGGCAAGATGGAGCAATTGTAGCAAATAATCCAACCATATTTTCCATAAGGGAAGCACAGCTTTTATGGCCTGATGCATGCATTGACTGTCTGGTTTCTATAGGATGTGGTTCAGTCCCAACCAAAGTAATTTATTTCTCTTAGCTTTTTCAATCTTCCTCAATTTTTGCATGAATGCATTTCCTCTGGCTTTATAACTATACTCTGCATATATCAGATGAAATTTAGCTCAGTGCTTCAATACTATTGGCTCATCCATAACAAGAACAAAATTTAGTCTTGGTTAAATAATTTAATATCTATTGCACAGTAGTTAAGGCTCCCTCGTTAAACTCCATGATTCATGAACGAATCACTGGTATCAATGGACTATTGATGTCAATGCTAAACAAACTTAATTTCATTAAAAATGATTTATTTGTGTAGGCTCGAAAAGGTGGCTGGCGTTATTTGGATACCGGACAAGTGTTGATTGAGAGTGCATGCTCTGTAGATCGAGTGGAGGATGTGTTGGAGACTTTACTACCAATGATTCCTGAAGTGCAGTATTTTCGGTTCAACCCAGGTTAGTAGTCGAGTGTGAAAAATATGAGTTACAAGTTTTCTAGTATGCTAAGTCAAGAAACCATCGTGTACTTGTGATATAGTTGCTACTTTTTCTGCTAACAGTTGATGAGCGATTTGACATGGAGCTTGATGAGACCGATCCTGCCATCTGGCTTAAGTTGGAAGCAGCAACAGAGGAGTATATTCAAAAAAATTGTCAGCTTTTCAAGAATGTCTGTGAGCGGCTGGTTCCACGAGAAAATGAAGAAAAACTAATTGAAAGGTTAAATAGTCAACAATTTTCTAAGTCAAAACCATCAAATACAGGTACGTGTCATCAAGGACTTGCTACTAGGATCAGATTGATGTCAAACCCATCTAATTTTTTCCCTTATGTTCTATTAATAATATTTTTTTCTTTTATTCTCCAAGGGCTCGATGAAAGCAGCCCTCAATTAGGATGGAGGAGGATGGTGCTTCTTGTAGAGTCTTCATACAGTCCTGACATTGGAAACACTAATTATCATGCCCGGTCTCTTGAGAAGTTCTGTGCTAGTAAAGGCATTAGGCTCTCTCTAACAAATCAGACTTCAGGATTTTCCAAGCCTGCAACTAGGTCTCCTACAACATTCACATCACCATTATTTACTGGAAGTTTCCCATCAAATCCACTTCGACGTCGTCCTGAATGTGGACCCCAGCGAATTAATCAGATTGATCATGTTCCACCTCTTAGCTTGGATGGTCATCCAACTGGGCTAACATCCATGTCACCACCGGCATCTCCATTGGCTTCATTGCAGCCTTCTCTACATGCACAATCAATAAATGAAAAATTGCAGAATTTGCCTCAAGTAGGCATCATACATTTGGCTCTTCAAAATGACTCAACAGGTTCAATACTAAGGTTAGGATCTTCCTCCTGGCTATATTATTTAAGGTTCTCATCTGTTATAAATTACCTCCTGATTCTGTAAATTGTCAGTTGGCAGAATGATGTGTTTGTGGTCGCTGAACCAGGCGAGCTTGCAGATAGATTTCTTCAGAGTGTTCAATTGAGCCAGACTTCATTGGTGCGAGGAAGAAATAGAATGGAAGCTTATTCCTTAGCTAAGGTTTCATCTGTGGCTGACTTGGTTACAAAATGGCGATGCTTTCATGTTGGAGGTATACTCCACCGATATATAGGACGCCAGACACAAGTATGTATTTTCTTTCTTCTTATGACAATTTCATATCTGTTTGTCTTTACTATGAAACTAACATGATATGTTTACTATCATGATGACGACTGAAGGTAATGGAGGATAACCAAGAAATTGGTGCATGCATGTTTCGGAGAACAGTTCCTGCTGTTCACTTGACATCTGAAGATGTTCGTTGGATGGTAAGTTTTAGCGTGGTTTGCTGTTACTTTGTGCGAAGAAAAATATGCAACTACCATGCTTGATACTGTGTTGAGTGCATGTTGGTGCTTTTGGATAGTGTTGTTGTTATGTCTGAATAAGTGGCCACATTACGGTACTTTCTCATGATTTTTCCTGTCATAATTCTTTGTAGCTAATAGGGAATTAGTCTTTGCACGTCTTAATAAATATTTTGAGTAAAAAGCCAAAAACTTTTATTTGTGCTGATCAAACAGGAACCACAGGCTTTGCAAAAAAAGACAGCATGTCCTTCACATCGTATCCAGCAAATCTGTGTCCATCTTTCAAAGAGTTTGTGCCCTTTCTTGCATTCTTTCAATAAAGAGTTCATACCTTTTGGTGACTTTGGTTATCTCTACTCTTTTCTAGATAGTTTCCTTTCGAAGTTCAATTAGAGACTTGAATTGGCATTCATGTAAATCTAAGTTTGATACGGCGACCTTTCAAATTTCTCATTCTGTCACATCTAGAGGACATGCAGTAGTGCCCCCTGAAGTCATCCTGTGTTGAAATTATAAGTTCATTTTGGCATGTTTTAGTCCGTTTGTTATGAAAAATCAATATTACATTCAGATGCACAGGGTTACTTGCTCCTATGGTTGAAATAGTTCTGATTTTTGGTTGGACTTTTTTTCACTTGTCATAAACAAATATCAACAAAAAGTTTCTCCCTATTAGCTTTGGATTTATGTTCTGTGGTTGAGTCAGGAGATGGGTTAGTGTATTTCCACCAACCAATACTGAAGCATCGATTCATAACTTGCCTTGGTTCTAATTTTACATTGCCGAATAGAGTTCATCTCTCCATCTTTTCTTGGAAAAATAAAACTAATTATATTAATCCATAAGCAACATTCAGCTCATGTGCTGTAACCTTCATATTCTCATATATGAAGTCATGTTCTATCCATGTTCATGGTGTGTGGCTTCTGCAATGCAAGTAGCTCTACATGTAGTTTGTCAAAAACAAATTTTCAAGGATGATTCTTTTGTAGGTTTGTTGAGTTGTATAAAGTTGAGACCTAGTGAATGTGTTGGTTTCTACAGAAACCTTGGAAATTGGAATTTGTAGGCATGCATATTCTGTGACCTCTGGAAAATGGCTATAGGAGCGTCGAAATTTATGTTTCTGATTGCTTCCTCTTTCATGTAATTGGATATAGATGTACTCAATGGTTGACCGATTGTAAGCAAACGATCTTTTTGATAGATATAATGGGTCAACAATCGGCTCCCTACCAAGAGAATTATACATCTAAGTTGTTCAAGCACAAGCTAACTTGTCCGATCTGCATGTTGGTAGAACTTCTTGCATCTTTCTTTTATTCCAACTCCTAATGTTACCACATGTTCGCAACAAAGCTAATTCTGTTAGTTGGATCTATTTCTTCTGCTTATATGATTGTCTAAATCTCTCTTTATAGTTGTGTATTGTCAAGCTTACTGCTTTTAATCTCTGAATTCATATCACCAGGTTGGAGCATGGAGAGGGCGAATCATAATATGCACCGGAAAGTATGGGCTTGCTCCAAGCTTGGTGAAAGCTTTCCTAGATTCAGGCGCCAAAGCTGTTGTCTCATCGTCGATCGAGCCTCCTGACGTGAAGTCCATACAGTTCCGTGGCACAAGCGATTATAATGGCTTTGAGAACGGAAGGTTTGAGATTGGAGATGAAGAGGGCGAGGGCGAACAAGAACCAGTTAGTCCTGCAAGTGACTGGGAAGATGGTGATGGAGAGAAAGGTGGTGAACACTCGATCAGCTGGAATGGTGACTACGAAGAAGATCTATCCGAGTTCATATGCCATTTGTATGACTCACTGTTTCGCAAGGGATCAACAGTAGATGTTGCTCTGCAGAACGCTCTCTGCTCCCATCCCAAGTTGAGATACAGTTGCCATCTGCCAAATACACTTTAGTCTTAGCTACAAATAAGACATTATATGCCTACTAGATGAAATGATATGATTACACAAGATCAAGAACTGAGAAATTTTGTTTATTTGTTCACAGTAGAGTATATTAAAGAAAGGTAAAATTTTGATTCAATTCTATTTGTATGTATGCTCTTGCAGCAAAGGTGAATAAAAATGGGAAAGTAGCATCTTCTACAATTTAGCAGTATTTTGTGGATGATACAGAGACTAGTTTGATCCAGTGTCTGCCAGCCAATTGAAGGGACCTAAATGACATCAAAGTGTCATGCTTCCGGGGTAGTTCTTTTGAGCTGACCTAAACTAAACTGAGATCCAAAATTTTGCAGAAAACCTTTTCAGGATGCATTTAGTGTGTTGGCAATGGGGAAATGAAAAGGTTCTTTAATCCATTACAAACATCCACCAACATGTTGCTACTTTGTTTGAAAAAGGTACAGAAGCACCAATCTACAACAAAGAAGAGAACGATAAATTACAGGATTAGGATGAAGCAAATTCTAGTTCAAGCTCTCTGAACAGAGAACCCCAAAATTAACTCCTTGATCTCCTCATTGGCTGCTCTATCGAGAGCTGTTCTTCCATCTGCATCTTTGACATCATACTTTGCACCTGCCCTCATCAATTCTTCAATTTTGGGTTTGTCACCTTCAGACGCAGCCAACATCAACAATATATCCACAGGATGGATGTTTTGGCTTAGTAGTGCCTCCATCTTATCATATGAACCCTCCACGGCAAGCATTCCCATATAATTGAAATACTGCATAGGTAGCACAAACAGGTCTTATCTCCAACAAGTACTAGACACATCCACGGTAATTTTTTACCGTATTAAATATGATTTTTATTCCCCTTACATTTGATAATGACATACGGATAGTATCAGAAATTTGGGAGACCAAATTAGATTGTGGAATCCTACCAGAAGTTAAGAATGCAGCAAAAATAAAGTAGCAATAAGCAAAAGTCCCTTGCCATTTATGCAGAATTACTCCATCTCCATACTAGGTTTCCAATATTGCCAGCATAATATGGCTCATAATGATGTGGCTCAGCATGACACGGTCAGGATGTCCTTTGTGCCCATAGAAACAAGCCATAATATTAATAGTTGTCATTGACTTAGCATGCCATGATACAACCTTCGGGTGGAAAATTTTGATCTGTCCACATAAAGATACATATATTCATAAACAAAAAATTAGTTTCCTAATAGCTTTTGTCTTAAAAGTCCTCTTATTAATAGTTGTCATTGACTTAGCATGCCATAATACAACCTTCGGGTGGAAAACTTTGATCTGTGTCCACATAAAGATACATATATTCATATACAAAAAATTAGTTTCCTATTAGCTTTTGTCTTAAAAGTCCTCCTAATCTTGCCAAAATTCGATAGACATTTTTTGCTTTAGTAACCAGTATTTTTCTGTGTGCTTCTAAATCTTATATCAGTCAATTGTGGTGAACCCAGTCCAAGCTAAAAACCTTATATACTTAATTTATTGGCATCCATATGCACTTCCTCTTCATATGACATCTTTCTCCATCCTTCATTGCCATCGGCAGATTGCTGCTCTCCATAGTCTGCAGCATTTACAAAAACTCAGGCCAACTACCCTTCTTTCCTACGGTCTCACTAGGTTTGGCAATCATGTCATTGATGATGACCAAACTGAAATTGATATGGAATCTGATCACCATTCAGCCGTTTGGTCGCCGGAACTCGAACCAAAAGTTCTTCTGATTCAAGCTGTCAAATACTCATGTTTCTCTTGTAATTACACAACATACAATTCCATGCGAAAAAGAAAAAAAGAAGATCTTTTTAATCTCTCGATCCAAATATTCTGATTCAAGTTGAGATTTCCAAACTTCGTGACTTCCAGCTCTTGAATCCGCTCCTCAAACACTTAATACACCTCCACTCCAGACTTTGAGACCCAGCATAGAGCATGATATCACTACTTTGGCGAATAAACGACCAAACCCAAAAGGGAAAAGAGATGTACAGACATCAGGAGCAGGGGTTTCACCTGTTCGACGTCGTCCCGGTCGAAATCATCCCGCGTCTGACTCCCGTAGATGCCAGCGCCCTCGGCATCGACGCCGCGGTTCCCGAATCGAAACCAGCAGGTAAATCTCGACCCGTTGGTTTCCGGCCCCAACTTGGATCTCATCTCGGAGGCCCTGAACCATCCTAGCCGCCTCCTCAGAGCGACAAAGGGAGAGCTCAGCCTCACCGAAGAGGAAGAAAAAGAAGAAGGGATTTGATAATACAGAGTGCAGGGAATCGAGGCCATGTCGCTCTCCCTCTTCGTGTGTGCGGAGGAAGGGGAAAGGTGGGATTTCTTTTATCGTTCTTTATCCATTCCGCTGACACTGGAAGTTGATAACGTAGGAAATAACGGCAGTTTGTTTCCGTTTTCGGATGGGGAATTTACTTCTCCGTAATTAATCCGGATAAGGGTCGATCTTTTACTTGTTTTGGTTAAGATAAGGTCGGAAGCTGCGTGAATGGCAGTATACATCATCCCACCTCGATCACAGTCGTATCTTAGGATTCCCAAACTGTCATGTTTGGTGGTTTTTATGGGTGCGTAAACCATTCCATTCCTACAGAAACATTGTAGCACATTAAGCGAATAGGAAACTGTTCTGATGATAGTGTAAGCATCATTCGCTGCTTATAATAATAACATGCCGTCAAGTGTTTTTCTAACAAATCATGAACATGTCACATAAAGAGACTGACATCAGTTACTGGAAAGAGAGATTTCTGCAGGTCGGTGCAGGCAGATTCACCGTTCTCACTTCTTTGGTCTCACCTCAAAGCCTTGGAGAATTAAGCCATGCTTCCATTGCAGCTCGTCGGTCTCTGTCAGGCGCATCTCTACATCCCCTTCTTCCCCTTCATCGTTATAGAACTCGCCCAGCGCAACCTCCAGCCACCCATCCTCCCTCGACCTCATTCTCCCTTCTTTACCTTCTTCTGCCTCCTCCTCATCAGACTCCTCCTCCTCCTCCTCTGGCTGCAGAGAGACGTAGTTTCCTGATACATAGGATCCTAGTGTGACCGAGCCCTTCTGATAAGGGGAATCAAGGCCATATGCATCAGGGACTAACTTGAAGACGATGTAAGCTACATATGCCGTCTGCCGAGAGAGTAGTCGACTGTCAATTGAGCCATAAATGTCGAACCAGCAAACAGATAGAAGTTCTGGCACCTTAGCAAACCTGACACCAAATGAAGAATGAATTTGAAGGATTGAAAGTGAATGATATCAATAGATTAAAGAGATAGTATTTTGCCTTTCTATTTCCAAGAATCCAATAAATTGTATTTAATTTTCATGAAAATATTTCCCTGAAAATTCCTTTTTTTCCTTTGGTTTTACAAACGATCGAAATAGCTCCAATTAATGGTCTGATGAACACAGTCACAGTTGCCCTGTGACTGGGACAAGTAAGTGATGCACTTTACCTCGACTCAGGAAGAGAAATCCATGTCCAATATTGATGATCGGAACCATGTGCCAATGTCATCTTATCGGGAGATATCATGTAGGTCTTCTTCCCGGTTGCCCTGTCCAGTTGGAAGCTCTGACAATGGAAGAGATTAATCCAATTACTTCGGTGACAAGGCTTTTTTTTTTCTTACCAATCAAATGAAAAGAGGAACATTTCTTCGAGGTTTACTTTACTCTTCTTCGGTAAATGTGGACGGAAGCTTAGCAAGTTACCATTTGTCCGCCGTCGATGAGGATGGGGTGGCAGAGCCGAAAGTAGAGATCCTTCTTGGAGGAGTACTCCACGGGGTGGACGGCCCGCGCTAGGATCTCGGCGCAGTCGGACGGCAAGAAGCCCTCGCACAGCGCGTCGGATCCCGCCGCGGATAGGCAGGCTTTGGAAACAAAAGCCGACCTGCACGAATCACGAGGCGTCGTGAAGGATAGAACCTGGGCGACGCACTCCTCCGGGAGCTTCGCGAACCCGCCTCCCCGGTCGTGGCCTTGTTCTTCTTCTTCTTCCGCGTGCGCTCTTTTCTGCGTTGCCATTCTCTGAAACAACCTGCAAGCTTCTACTACTCGGAAAGGACTAATTCAGGGAAGATATAACTATTTCTTCCGTAGACTTTGACTATGACACCTCTTTTCTAGTGGAAAAGTAGAGGAGAGTTGGCATTATTCAGTGCACTTGAAGGTAAAGTTCACCTAAAAATTTTTACCCACCGTAAAGAAGAAATTATTAAATTATATGATCCTAATTAAATTATGATTATATTTATCAGTTTAATTATAATAATATTTCTTAAAAGATTATTTTGAAAGAAATGATTCTCTTAATTATGCTCCTAGATTCTATACCCTCCGTAACAGTATTTTCTAGGAATGAAACATAAGAAATTGAAATTATAGATATATGATAATCTGTTTAGGTTTCTATTTCATTCATGGTGATCTAAAGATAAGAATATAGAAAAATGCAAGTCTACTTCTACTTGGTATTACTGTAATTTTTTGATTTAACGATGGTACATTCGTAGATTAGATAAAGATTTTTTAAATAACATCGAAAGATTCGTAATCATGATATTGATATATCGTTATTTGTTTTCAATCTTGATATTAAATTTTTTTACATAATAATAATATAATTATAATTTTATATTTAAAATTGGTATTAGAGCTATGTTTTGAAATCAAATCCTACATATCATAAAAGTGTACTAAATCTATTTTGTAATTAGATCTATTTTTGTACTAGTTCTGTTCATGCATTACATTTGTTTAAGTTATCTGTTTGCATCGCATGACTCAAAAAATCCATGAGTTTGTCCCAAGCTACTTGCTTGCTTGCGAGTAATGCAGGTTCCCTCGATTCGCGTAAGACGGAGATGGAGAGGAAGGGTATTGCTCAATTTTAATCGTTGGCCGTGTTGCATGCAGCAGCTAGCTGGTAGAGGTGTGTTTGCCTTATAGAGAGCAGAAGGGAGACGTGATAGAAAAAGGGGTGTCATTGCACTGACGTGGGTAGCGAAGGTCGCAAAGCTTGCAACGATGGATAGAGGGAGGGTGATAGTGTCACTAGCAGTGGAAGTGGCCTATTATGGTTGTTGCCTCTATCAAAGGCCATTGTTATTGTGGGCATCAACACAAAAGCGGGGAAGAATGATTGCTTGGTGGTTCTGCACGGCGGAAGCCGTCGTGGTAAAGTTTTGGGCGTTGGCCATGGTTGGCATTGACAGGAAGCTGGAAGTCCTTGCTTCACAACATCACGGACGACGGTGAAGAGCCGTAGGTGACGTTGGTGTTGGGGCTATGGGCCAACGCTACTGATTTGGCGGATGACAATCTACGAACAATTGTGCACGTGGGCGGCACGTTGGTTAGTTGTGTGAGAATAATCGCACTTAGCGCGACGACCATAGGTGGCACATAGGTGATGCCACTGCCACATAACTCACGTAGCGATGGTTGTAAAGAAAAGAAAAGAAAAAAGAAAAAATATTAAGGTTTCACTAGTGAAATTATAGGTTTGCCCTTATAAATCCTTTTAATTCCAATATGTGTCCCCTTAAATAGTTCTATTCTTCGGAAATCATATATTTTCATTATATATCATGATAAAATTATAGTTTTATCCTTTAAAAATTAAATATTTCTGACTTGTGTCCCCCAATTATAAAATTAACTAATCAAATATTTTGATCGGACTTAATCCTAATTATATTTTAACTACTTGAATGGATTTAGATTTGATTAATCATGTTTTGATCGAATTTGAAGAAAATCAATTTTTGACTTTGGTCAATTTTAATTTTGACTAATCTAATTAGGCTAATGTTTAGCTCAATGTTGGGCTTCCCCGATTAAATAGGGTTGATCGATCTAATTTAGGGTTCCATAGAAAATTTAAAAAATTATAAATTTTAGTTTTCTTTTATAGTTTTCTTATATAACATATTGATAAAAATTTTACTTGTGATAATTAAATTTTAATTATTGTTCTTAGATATTTATTTAGTTATTCACATACATATGTTTAAAATTATAAAATAATATTTATTTTTCATATAAAGATATGACTATAGTAACTATATGATATTTTTTATGATAATAAATTTTCAATAATTATCATGTTTATTATTTTATTATTATTAAACTATGTTATGCATAAATTAGATTAAAAATATTTAGTGAATATTATATATAACTTATATCTCTAAGCTTTATCTAGAATTAATGAGTTAGGATATTATCTTTCTTTTATGATTCAATAAAAGTTGATTCTATTTTGTATGATGGTTTATACAAAATTAATTTGAATCTTAAGTTTACAAAGACATTAACGATCTGCAATTAAATGTTGAATTGAAATATAGTTTTAATGATGAGAAATCTTTTATATTATGATAGACGTTTGGAGAATATCTCTAATAAAAAAATTAAAAGATTAATAAAGAATAATATTTTAAAAAATTTAGACTTTACTAATTTTAATGTTTGCATATATTACATTCAATAGAGTAAGCTAAGCATATAAAAAATACTATAAAAATGAAAAAAATTGAGATTATTCATACTAATATCTATGAACAATTTCATATTCCTTGTTTTAATAGAGAGATGTATTTTATTATATTTATAGATGATATATTAAGATATTGCTATGTGTATCTAATATATAGAAAAGACTTATTATTGACATTCTTGAGGTATACATAAATAAAGTCGAAAGATAATTAAATAGAAAAGTCAAAATTATTAGATTTGATATGATAAATTTTATGATAGATATGATGAGCCAAGTCAGAATCCTTATCCTTTTGCTAGATTTTTAGAAAAATAAAGTATTTGGGTTTAATATGTCATACTAAGTGTGTCACAATAAAATGAAATTACTAGAAGATGAATTCGTACTCTTATGAGCATGAAGAGTTATTCCTCTATACCTAAATCATCGTAGGGGTGAAGCTTTTAGGACAACTATATATATCTTGAATATGGTTCTTGGTAAATTAGTTTTATCAATTCCATTTAAGTTATGGAATAATAGAAAACTTACTTTGAGACATCTACATATTTGGAATTGTCCAACATAGATAAGAGTCTTCAATCCACGTGAAAAGAAAAATAGATCTAAGAATTATTTTTTAAGTATTTTATGTTTTATCAAAAAAATCCAAGGGATACAGATCTTATTACCCAAATCATAGTACAATGATAGTAAAATCTTATAATGCAAGATTTCTAGAAATGACAAAATTAATGATAGTGAAAAATCTCAAAAGATTAATTATGATATAGAGAAGATATAAGTTGATACTCTTTTATTATTTCATATTCGTGAGATTATTGTTCCTTATATTACTGGAAAAATTAATTAGGGTAAACAACAAAATAACATTGATAAGCTCCCACATAATGTTGATATTATCTCTAATGATCTTATAGAACAATTACAATCGATTATCATGACATAGAAATTAAAAGGGATCCCCTATTGTTTTTACAAGTCATATAAAATAACGATTTAAAAAAGTAATATGATATGATATAAAAAAAGTTAAAATCAATCGAATGATATTTTAGAACTTATTGAATTATCTAATAACTATAAAAGAGTTAGTTGTAAATGAATCTTTAAAGCAAATAGTGACTCAAGCGATAATATCGAACGAATAAAGCTAGATTTATGGTTAAAATTTTTTCTCAAAAAAAAGACATCGACTATAACGAGGCCTTTTCAGTTTCTAAAAAGAATTCATTGAAAATCATCATGACATTAGTAGCTTATTATGATTTTGAATTATATCAAATGGATGTAAAAAATAATATTTTTGAATGAGAATCTAGATGAGAAAATCTTATAGAATAACCTAAAAATTTACATAAAAGAAAAAAAAATTTAGGCTTGCGAAGTTAGGAAGTTCATTATCGCCTTAAACAAGTTTCTAGACAGTAATATATAAAGTTTCATGATATCATTACTTTTTTCATATTAAAAAAAAAATATTGATTAGTATATATATTTGAAGGTTAGTAGGAGTAAGTTATTATATTGATATTATACGTGGATAATATTTTATATTATATTGATCTTATACGTGGATAATATTTTACTTACCAACAGTAATATTAGTTTATTATTTGAAACCAAGATATTTTTCACTAAGAATTTTAAAATGATTGATGTAATGAGGAAACATATGTTATTGATATTGAGATATTCAGGGATAGATCTCAATGATTGCGAGTACTATCTTAGAAAAAAATATATTGATTGAGTTTTAAAGAGATTTAGTATATATTTTTATTCAGTTAATGATATACCTATTACTATAGATAAAAGATTTAGATATAACTAGTGTCTTAAAAGTAACTTAGAAAAAAATTAAATGAATGATATTCATATGTAGTTGAAAGTCTATTATATGCTTAAACCTACATGAGACCAAATATCAATTTTACAGGAATAGAATATTAAAATGCTACAAAGATAGTGATAATATATCTACGAGAAATGGAAGACTATATGCTCATATATAAAAGATCAGATCAACTAAACATAATATAATATTAAGATGTTGATTTTGTAAATTATTTCAACGGATTTATATTCATGTTACTTGAAGGGGCAATTCTTAAAAAAATATATATAAAGTAATCATTTATTACATCATCGGAAGTTAAATTTATGTGTGCTTTAAGTTCACAAATCATATTGAAATAAAATACTTGATAGTTAGACAAAGAGTTTAGAAACAATAAGTATAAATTGAGAACCTGAGCACCTCCTTGATGATTGTTGATTTATTTATTAAAACTTTATCATCTAAAGTATTTAAAAGAATATATTCTTAGAATGAGGCTTATGAGCAAAACATAAAAGATATGATGATGTATATTTCGGTTGATACTATTATTGATATTTTTTTTACTTATTAAAATTATTTTTTTATATTATCCTATTTATATTAGGAAAAACTAACAGTATTATAGTACAGAATATGACATTAATGAAATAGAATCGTTATGACTCACATTGATAATTTGATTTAATATAGTATTATTATACTTATTAGACTTATTGAGTTATTTTAATATTCATGGCCATATATAAAATATTTTTCAAAATTTTCAGAATTCAATTAAGTATTTTTTAAAAAATAAAAATTTCTTTTCTTTTATTTATTTTTATTTTTTATATCTCATCAATTAATAAGCTAAGTAGGAGAATATCATATTTGACCCTATATAATTAGATAAGATAAATTATAGATTTAATTAATTTTTTTTTATAATAATTGGTTAATAAAAAGAATTCTAATTATATAAGATTTCTTAGGCCTCCTGAGAACAAAACATCACAAATTGTCTTAGACCTTGCTCTCTCGTAAGGATGAAACACTAAAATGTCTTATAAATATATTTTCAATCTCCTTAATATTGAATCTAGTTCTTGATATAATTGTAGTTTTCGGATATAATGACGATATATTTATATATTTGATAATTTTTTTAAAATATATAATCTTATTATTATTTAATTTTAATTTGAATATTAAATTTTTTTACATAATTGTAACATAATTATAATTTTTATTCTTGCAAAAACAACACACATACGCAACCCTCCAAGAATAAACTGGTCAATATCTTGGAGGTTACAAGAGGGCAAATTTGCTCGAGAGAGAGAGCCAGACCTGTGAGTTCCGTTTCCTCTTTCCCGACCAAAGGTCGAATCCACGAGACAGTTTAAGAATCCACTCAATGGATTTTGTGGGCGTGGGCAAGATGATGGTTGGAGAATGGTTCGCCGGTTACTTTGTGGACAAGCTGCTTAACATGGTCTCCTCCCATTTTGCCGACAACCGCGATCTGCTCGTGGGCGTTGAGGAGAAGCTCAAGGACTTGCAGGCCAGACTTCCTCGAATCCAAGCTGTGATCAACGCAGCCGAGGGCAGGCCGATCAGAGACGCAGCGCTGGCCCATTGGATGAGGGAACTCAAAGATGCTGCTTACGAGGCGGACGACATACTGGATGAGTTCGAGTACAGAGAGCTTCATAACCAGCTGCAAGACAGGAGCAAGGTGAGTGCCCTCGCGGCCTCGGCTCTTAGATTTCTCAAGAACTTATTCGTGTCGGATGATGACCTCAAGAGGTTGATGAATCTCTTGGGGGATCTTGACAAAATTTGTCTAGACATCAACAACAAGAAACTAGAGCTGGATGAGTACAATGCGAAGCAGAACACTGCTACAAGGGAGACCAGTTCGTTCAGCCAGGAAGTGCTGTTTGGGAGAGACAAAGAGAGGGACAAGATATTACACCTGTTGTTGAGCGCAGGAGCAGAACCCGATTTTGGCGACAAGGGGGCTGGGAGCAGCAGCCATCCCAGCCTCGGTGTGCTTCCGATTGTAGGCATTGGGGGAGTGGGGAAGACAAGTCTAGCACAGCTTATTTACAACGACCAAAGGATTGCTCATCATTTTGAGCTCAGAAAGTGGGTGTACGTCTCTCATGATATTAACGTAAAAAAGATCTCGAGAGAGTTGGAATCTAATTTGGCTGTTGATTCTCGCCCTCGAGAGATTAGTTTAGATACACAGCTTGGGAAACTCATGGATGCAACTAGAAACAAGAGGTTCTTGTTCGTGCTCGACGATGTATGGGATGAAACAGGAAGCAAGTGGAGAGAGTTACGAAGCGTCTTAACCTCAGGGGCCAGAGGAAGCTTCATATTAGTAACAACTCAAAGTCCATTAGTTGCAGAGATTATGGGGACCATCGACCCAATCAAATTAGAGGTTTTGGGGGAAGAAGACTATTGGAGACTCTTTGAACATTGTGCAATAGGTGATAAGGAGCTTGACACTGAGTTAAGAAGAAAGTTGCAATCGCTTGGCCATCAAATCTCAAAAAAGCTACATGGGTTACCCTTAGCAGGGAAGGCATTAGGAAGTCTTTTACGGTCCAAATTAGAAGAGGAATATTGGAAAACAATCTTAGAAAGTGAATGGTGGGAACATGATTTTGTTTTGGATAACATCCTTCCATCTCTGGGGCTGAGCTATCAACATCTGAGCTCAAACCTGAAACAATGCTTTGCTTACACTTCTATATTCCCCAAGGGCCACATTTTTGAGAAAGAACGGTTGGTCCATATGTGGATTGCTCAAGGTTTTATCCAACCCAGAATTCACCGAGGAAGAATGACCCTGGAGGATATTGGGAGTCAGATTTTTGACGAACTAACCAGCAGATACTTCTTTCTGAGTACAGTGACTAATGGTTATGTGATGCATGATCTGATCAGAGACTTGGCAGTGTATGTTTCCCTGGATGAGTGTTGTGTGGTTAGTGATGAACCTGCCAAAATTCCACCAACTGTTCGCCACGTAACTCTTAGGGCTGCTAAACTGGTTCTGCCTGGAGAAGTATGTAAGTTTCGAAAACTGCGAACACTTATATTTTATCATGATTATAATTGTGAAGAATTTCTCAGCTCAGAAGGAAAAAGTTCTGAAGAACTTTATGAATTTCTAAAAGAAATTTTGGAAAATATGAAGAGTCTGCGAGTGTTAGACGTATCATACAGCCACATGAGGATAAAGAAGTTACCAGATGCAATCTGTGATCTATCTCATCTTCGGTATTTAGACGTCTCATGCACTAAGATCCGGCAGCTGCCAGGATCATTTTCAAAAATTTGCCATTTGCAAGTGCTGAATCTGAAGTGGTGCCGCTTTAAAAAGCTACCAGAAGGAATGAATAGGCTAATCAAATTGCGACACCTCTATGTAGATGCTCAAACAATTTCTCTGATCGATGGGATTGGGAAATTGACTGACCTTCAAGGATTAGAAGAATTCCATGTTACAAGGAAAAGAGGCCACCAAATAGGAGAATTGAAGGAACTAAGAAATCTCCGAAAACGGTTAGTCATTAAAAATCTTGATAATGTGGGATCTAAGGAGGAGGCAATGGAGGTAAAATTAAATGACAAGGTGCATCTTAATGAGATTACATTTGACGGTCAGGGTGATATGAAGACGGACATTCTTGACGGCCTAGAACCACATTACAATCTCAAAAACCTTAGCATCCAACATTACGGAGGTACAAATTATCCAAGTTGGTTGGAGAAGAATCAGTATGTCACCAATCTGGAGTCTATTTGTCTTGATACTTGTGCTAGGTGGGTAAATCTCCCTCCTCTTGGGCAGCTTCCATTTCTCAAGGATTTATCAATTAGGATGATGCCTTCAATAAGACGAATTGGAATTGAATTCTATGGAAATGCTGCTCAGATATTTCCATCATTGAAGTGTCTAAAATTTCTGCTCTTGAAGGAATGGGAGGAGTGGTCTGATGTAGATGGGCGGCCAATTCTTCCACGCCTTCTTGATCTCAGAATAGAGGATGGCCAGAAGCTGACAAGAATGCCCGTTCTCCCTTTGAGCTCAATGACTGCTCTTAGACTTCAGAGGTGTGGTGACATTGGCAATGCACTACCTGAGTATTTGCTCAGCTTAACCTCTCTTGTAGGTTTAGAGTTGCTTGATTATCCACACAGAACATCTGTTTGTCTGTCTAACCTGAGAGCCCTCGAGCATCTGGTACTGAATCAGTGCCCGGAATTGAGTTTAATTAATGGATTTCAGTCCCTTGTTAACCTGAAAAATTTAACAGTTAAAAAATGTCCGAAGCTAATTAAACCCTCCTCACAGCGAGAGCAACCCTATATTGAGCAGGATTTAAGATCTCTCTCTGATGCTGCGATTGATGAAAGCATCCTCAATAATGTGTGGGTCACACTGGGAAGGATTCCCTCTTTGCAAAGTCTAGGAATTAATAATTCTGGTATTGCTTACCTTGAAATGGAGCAAGAGGAGTGGTTTCAGCAACTAACCTCCGTAAAGCTGCTTCATTTGATGGATTGTCCGAATCTTCAAAAGCTTCCTGATTTGGAAACATTTTCCTCCTTGGAGAAGTTAACCATCGGTTACTGTCCCAATGTTCAGTCAATGCCAGAGAATTGCCTGCCAATCTTGCTTAAAGAACTTCATATCTGGGAGTGCACAAAATTGAGAGATCGGTGCAAAAAGGATGATGGGCCTGACTGGCCAAAGATTGCACATGTTCCATACATAATTGTTGATAGTAAAATCATACAGATGCTGTAACAGCTACATTAGTTGGAGCAGTAGCTGCTTTCAGTATGTTTTCTCCTCCTCGCTCTTCCCAACGATCCTTCTGTGTGCATGATCGGTACCATATTTGATTTATGTAAATGATGTAAAGATCATACCTGTCTTTGTTTGAAGTCAACTGTAGTTCCACCACTGACTACTGTTAGCACCTAATGTCAGGTTTGGATGTTGCCTGTGATTCTTGGCACCTGAGTTGGCTTAGGGAAAATGTACTGCTATGGAGTGGAACAACCGAGACAGCATATGTGAAGCCCCAGATCAGACAGCTTGCCCAGATCCTTTTCTATTCTTTGCGATCTTCAAGTTCTGAAGTTTGGAATTCTCCAAATACACAAAATAGTCATCTCCTCCATGAAAAAGTTTACCATTGGCAATTGTCTCTGTGTTAATTCACTATATTGCTTAAAGATGAATGCGGATGCCCATCGCTAAAGAACCGGTGTACAAAAGATGGATCTGGTTGGCCAATGATTGTCCGAATCACATGCATGCTTATGAGAAAAATCATACATCTTTAGTGATTGTGTTTCCTATACCGTCCTTTTTTCTATCTATTGCAGATCACACTTTGTTCGATTCCCTGGTTCAGTGGTAAACATAAGTTGAACTTCATCTATTTGTAACTGTATGAAGTCAGTTATGGTTTGATCAATGGAGCAGTGGTTGCTTTCCTTATGTTTTGCCTCTTTGGGTATGCTTTTCCATGAAAACTGTGATTCGCAACTTATGTATGAATGGCACAAAAGCTTTCTCATGCCATTAAATTTTAGAATGTACAGATGCTTCAAATTGGTCTTGAGTTGTATATTCAGGTCAATCAATCATGAGTTGTCGAATTAGTTTTTTTGAAATTAGACCATAAAAACATGATTTTGCAACACCTATCAAAATTTAAGCAAGCATTTTTCATCTATGTAGTTGGTATTATTCTTGATATATCCAGGCCTTGCGTCGCCAATAAGATCAGGTATCTTCCATTTTTCACTAGTTGTAATGAACAGTGAGCAGATAATTGAACAGAGAAAGCAAAATACAGTAGATTTTTTGCTGCTGATGGTTACTCTTGGAGGCATCCAACCACCACCAAGTGGTAGACTAGCTGATCACATTCTCATTATTCAAGCCTAATTTCTGATGTAATCACAAACAATATCTCAGTCAATTTTCAGAAGATAGACTCGATGAATTCCCTAAGCTAGCATGCTAACAGATACCAAAGAACCTCTTCCACTACTACTTCTAGGCCAGTCATTTGATCAGGCAAACCAAGGCAATTAAACAAAATGAAATGTCACTATTTCAGCATATAATATAATCCTCCAACATGTTAAGTAGAAAGATTGAGAGCATAAGATAAATGTAGACCGCAGTTGAGGCCACTGGTAGATGATATCCCCACCATGCTCCAATTCATCTGAAGCATTTATGTGAAAGGCAAGCACCAACTGCCCCTCCAACCATAAAGCACCAAAGAGCTGTTCTCAGCAAGCCATGACAGCGGAATGAGCAACTCTACCATCATCCTCTTCATGATTCCTGAACATTAAACACGTTCCTATGTTACAAATAGGATACTTTTCGCATGAAGGAACAAAGAAATCCTTGTGGTATGAAAACTTGACGCTATCATCAAGTCGATTTAGACAGAGAAGCATAAAGTATTCATGAGAGATTGCGTTAAGAATCAATAACAGTCGTGGCAATAGTAAACATCAATGATAGCTGAAGCAAAGCCATGTTCAACTTTATCATCACTGCCAATGAGTACATCAGACAAGTCTGACTTAACTTCCCCAAAAGAAAGTTTCGATTCACCATTAACGATAACACGAAAGATGCTAATGACTTTGTCTGACGCTTCTTTGGTATCACCTCAAAGCCCTGGAGAATGAGTACATCACCGAACAAAAGTGAAGGACATGAGAACTGTCTGCTAAATAGTCAACAAAATTTGTTAGCAAACAGATGTCCTCGGTTGAGATTATAAATGCAAAAGTATTCCCCAAAACACCAAGAGCATGAACCTTCCAACATTGGTTGACAATCGGCATGGAAATCTCCATGACTTGTCACAACCTCATGTGCTTCATATAGCTTGCCGTAATTTCAGGAAATATTTGGAAAAGAAGAATACAACAATAAGATAATTAAACAACACGCCACTGAAAAGAAAACAAAGCCAAAAGGATAAAATTAACATTAGATGAAGTGCCTCATGTTCCTTGAGTTTTTTTGTACATGTTATTACTTAAGTGATCATCAACTCCTCCGAAAGGGAATGAGTAAAACAAGAAGACCGAGGATGTCAGTCGGTGGAGAACTCGAACAGCATAGTGTGCTTGTACTTCTCACCAGGTTGAACCACTACAGATGGAAAGTTTGGTTGGTTAATGGCATTTGGAAATCCCTGTGTCTCCAGGCATAACGCTGCATGCTTCCCATATACTGCACCTCCTTTCCCAACAACACCATCTACATAGTTGCCAGTGTAGAACTGCATACCGGGTGCATCAGTCCATAAATCGAGAACCCTTGAGCCTGAAGGATCTTTTACTTTAGCTGCATGCTTCAAGCCAGATCTCTCCTCACCACAGTCCAGCACATAATTGTGATCATACCCAACTTGAAGTTTGTGGATTCTGCTGCCTATCTTTTTTTCTGTCATAAAATCAAAGCAGGTACCGCTAACTGGCATAATTTCCCCTGTTGGGATCAAGTTTTCATCAACTGGGGTCAGATGAGATGCCAGTATCTGAATTGAGTGATCAAGAATATTTCCCGAGTTATGCCCAGCTAAATTCCAGTAAGTGTGTTGAGCTAAGTTGACTGGAGTGGCTTTGTTAAGAGGCATAGCTTCCATTTCAAGTTTCAGGGATGTACTCGAAGGGAGGGAATACTTAGCAGTGACAGAAAGATCTCCAGGGTAACCTGTTGATCAAAGATTGAAGGTTCCACCAGTTAGATGATTTTTTTTTTTCTTACTAATTGCATCATTTGCTTTTCTTTTTCTTTCAATTCAACTATGGTAGTTACCTTCCTCTCCATCCTTGCTTTGGTATTTGAAGGTAATTGAAGGAAACATATTATTGTTATATTCGGTGACCTCCCACAGCACCTTGTCGAATCCTATCTTCCCACCTATAAGAGATAATTGAACAGATCAGTTAGTGCAACTATTTTCATCCAACTTAAGAGAAAGAAAAATATGTTTATTAGCTAGATTTAGGTGAAACAAGCTGTCTTGCCTTGCACTGTATACATAACTGCAAAAAGAGATGTTCGAAGGACACATAATATCTGCACTGGTTGAGACTGGCCTCCAATACAAGTATGTACTCCACTAACTATTATAGTTTTCAAAGAAGAAAAACCTATAACAACATGGTAATGTTTAAATGCTTTCTCTCATTCTACCAGCAGTTACCATATGAATATATATTCATTAGTCAAGAGAAGCTGATATATTTTTCTTCTTCAGCCATTTAAAGTGACTTCTTTACCTACATAATTTCAAATATCTGTCCCAACCTTTAGTGCCACAGCATGAGGTACAAGAACAAGAACTTGAAGCCATAATGTCCCACCTATTTAGTATCCAAATGAACAACATGGATATTTTCTAGAGATTGTCGAGAGCAATATCACTGGTGAAACTAAAACCATAATAAGTTCTCACTCTACCTTTTCTTGTACCATCTAAATTGTTAAACAATGTTCTGAAGATCTTCCTTTGGACATGCCGATATCACCTTATACAATTTCTTCTATTTTTTTATTGGAATTACCCCTGGTTGTTCATAAATGTGAATGTCATATTGTATCTTGCTTGATAACCCGAAACATCAATTAAAAGATTCACATGCCAGCAACACAAGGATATATACTTGGACTAACAGGTACTGTTTTTATGAAGATAGTCTATATTGTTTTGTCTTTCTATATATAGGCATGAAAAATGAATCAGTTCAAACCATTGAAGTGGACTAAATAACTTAACAGATGCAATCTTTTATTGCATCTAATTTAGGAATAAAAAAAATGATACAAGAATAGCATCAGACTTTTGCAATTGGAATTCATTTCTACCATGAAGGCTGTTTGGTGGATTATTGATGTACGAGGAATATTCCGCCCCATTGAGAGCAAATTTTCCATCTTTGATTCTGTTTGCTACGCGTCCAACAATACAGCCAAAGTACGGAGAAAGACCTTTCTGATCAGGACCATATCAAATCAAGCAGAAACATATTAGATTATCAAGTATGTGCCTCAAAACAAGATCAAATAAATGATAAAGCATTAGTGAGATAAAAGGTGATTAAGCATGACATAATTCTAACATAAAGATATTAGATCAATTCACAAGCTTAGTTTATATCCAAGTTCAAGCTCCATGGATTTCGCCAATGAATGTAGATCCACCACTGTATCATGTATGTGACACACAATACCTTCTATCGATTTAGTGAATATAAACAATTCTCTTCTTTCAGGAGCCTCTTGGACAGTTTCTCAGACATCATTAGGTTCAGAATATCATACAACTGATCACTAACAAATGGGAATAGACCAGAGACTTCCAAATCTAAACATAAGACACCAGATTTCACATGCTTGAAACTAGTCCTCACTGATATATCATGGTTGAAAGAACCATTTGAGAATATACAGGTCGAGATAAGGTCAAATCTAAATTGGATATAGTGACACGAGACAATTCTACCAAGTCAGATTTCCTTCATGGGTTGCAGCATTAGTTACAAAATCAAGGGAATAAAATCCAATATTCTCACTTCCGAAAACTCACACCTCATTATTACAGCAAAAAGAACTGGAAATTGGCTCTGCTTTCCCTAATAACAGTGAAGTCTAACCACAAACCCTATTTGTCATCGAACAAAGGGATATGACGAACTTCGAAGAAAAATAATCCAGTTTCGTGGTTTATGAAGATATTGGATTTTTCGTCCAAAATGTTGAATAAAATTCCAACAAAATCACGTTCAACCATCACCTCAAAGCACAAGAATAACTCAAACACCCCAAAAACAAAAGACAAACCTTTTTTTTAATTTTGAAATAAAATCCAAAACCCAGAAAACAGTGATCATATTCACAAAAAGAAAAGAAAAAAAAGATCTTACTTGGTACGGCTCGACGGTATCGAAACCAAGCACCACATCCACGAGCTTGCCTGAAACCAATCAGAACAGAACAAAAGAACCAAGATCGAGTTATAACATCAGAAAAGAAGACGAGACCCTTGTGAGGGAGGGAAGAATATCGAGAGGGGAATAGGGTGAGGAACTCATCACCATTGGCATCGGGAACGAGGAGGGACGTGATGGTAGCACCGAAATTGGTTAGTTTGACGGTGATGGTGCCATTGTGGAGTTCGTAGAGCTCTGCCGTCATCGCTGCCCCAACACGATACTATTCTTCACCAACTCAATTCTTCGCACCGGCAAGGCGATGGATTTATCGAGAAAGGTAACAGAGCAAATTCCCGAAAAATCCGGTTTTTAATTGGATTTCGGCGTCGAAACGCGTGCCGGCGACGCCGAACCTGTGATCCAAGAAGCGTCGCTTGGATTTTATCCAAATACGTTTTTAAATATTACCATGCAATTTCCCCATCTCAGCCATTCAATGCCGCATTATGTAATATGAACCGTTTGATAAAATTCCGAACCCCTGCTATTAATCTGGAGAGGATCCTGATCCTTTGTCTCCCAAGACGTCAACATCTTTACGTTACCCGTTTCCTTGCGCCTCCTCCCTTGTGACTCCAGTCGTAGGTCGGGTATCTTTGTGGGGAAAAAAAAGGCTAGATAAAACTCACATCGAGACCATGACAAATGTATCAAAGAAATAAAAATACTTTCTTACTTTTTTACCGATCGCTCACTATATTACCTATCTTATGAATGGAGATGGTTATGAGTCTTCTTCGTGTATCCAATGATAATGACGGTACTCTATTGGGCTGTCTCGCAAGTACCGGGAGTATACTGTTCGTTGGGCCGAAGCCCAACGAAGAGAGTTGGGTTGCATCCACTAGCATGCAGGCCGAGCCTATTTAACTTAATTTTAAATAAATTCAGATATCTTTTAATTGAGTCAGGAATAATTTGGGTTATCTTAGATAATATTTTCTACAATTATCTTTCTATAAATATATAATTTTATAATTTGGAATATAGGTAGTGGTGGCAGCTTCAACATGATGAAGACGTTAGCACACCGTAGCTCCTCTATTGGCGAAAAATTACACCAAAAATACTGGGGAATCACTTGTTCTAACATTGGGTTTAGTTGTGTCATAAGAACTGGGGAACAAAAGTATCGGATTCCTCCTCTCAAGTGACCCACCAATCGCTAGTCTCACTGTGCAACTCACATGAACGGTCCCCTTTCTAAATGCTTGGACATGCATATATCAGTCCAAGGAGCACACATTGGTACATGTAGGACAATGATAGATCATGCCAGGACTGGGTCCATTTACCCATGAAAGAAAGGGCTCTCATTTTTGTAGACTCCAGGACTCTTTGGCTCATTCCCATTATTTTGATTGAAACTATTGACATTACACTTTGATCCAATTTTTTTTTTTTTTATGTCTGAACCATGCAGGATTGATTCCTAATATGATGTCAACAAATGATCTGTGTCTTCAGTGTTGTATCACCCAAAATAATGTGTAATATAGAGCCAATAAGTTGCTTTCAACAAAGCAATTGAAATTATAGTGTGGAAAGAGGATGTGGAGAAATATGGTCTTAAGCTGGCCTCATCATATGTTTGCATTACTTGGATTACACCTCCAGCAATTCTTTGCTTGGTAGCAAAAACTAATGATATGTGTTCACCAACCTAAATGCAACACTTGATGCATGATCTTCTACCAACCTCTTCTTTTCATCTGGCAACTTGTAAGTTCAGCAGCCAATGCTTAGTTACAGCTACAACTCCCAGTGGCATTTGTTTACTGAAAACAAAGGTTATATTTCTTAATCAAAAGGTTGGTGGCAGTGAACCTCTTTATCATTTGAAATGTTCATAGAGGCCAATCATGTGATAGAATTTATACACCCTTCTTAAATAGGCTCACCACCTAACCTGCAGAGATGCAGGGCAGGGCATGATCCTCATCCACCATTGAATTTGTGTGCTCTCTTGTATGTATGTACAAACTGAATACTCTGATTTGCCTTTAGCTCTGAAGAGTAGTTAGTACCTGACTACATACAGGACAGCTTTTCATGCAATTTATGAAAGCACTTCTTACAAATTATCTTGTCTGCTATACCTTTCCATGTTCCACTTTGTTCTGAATCATCTCTGGATCTCTGCTATATTTATCACAAAGAAGTTAGTCAAACAAACTCAGATGTAGATCTGTTGTTAAGCTTCTGCTCAATTAAATTAAAGCACATACCACATGCAGATTATTTATTTTCTTCAAGGAAAAAAAAAAGCCTTCAAAATGAACTCAAGATGCTATTTTAAATCTACAGTAATTTTCATTTCTTTTCTTCTACCAAAGTCAAAGCCTTGTGGATTCCAAAAAGGAGAAGATGACATTTACCAGGCATCTAGCTCAGGGGATCTTTCCAGCATAAAACATATAATTCATGTACTTGCCTTAAACATTGCTCTGAGTTGCTTACATAATTCTTGATTGTCAAGAAGAATTGTGCACATCATTCCAGAACAAGAAGGGGAGGGTGACCCAAAGGCCCAATGGAGGCTTAACAAGGACATGACATCTGCACAATGGTAAAGGGAATACCAAAACAATTGATTAGCTTCAGATTGTAATCCAACCAGTGACTGGAAGAAGAAGTATCACTGGCATCTGCAATGGGGAAGAAGGAACAAAAGAACAATGACATGGGAACTCCCATGGGCAAAAAGACCACACATCCTCTATCAATAAGGACTGCTGCCCTTCATTTAGTGGATGGGCACCCCTACCCACCATGCTGGTCTCTCTCTCTGTCTCCTTTCTTATATGTCAATGTGTCACTTTATTTAACTCTCTCACCTCACCATGGGCTGCCACACAAAGCCAAGCCCTGCATTTATTCTATTAATACCTTTCACAATTCACACCCCTCTCATCCCCCCTCCCAAATTTCTTCCCCACCTCCTCCTCCTCCTCCTCCTCTTCCTCCTCCTCTCCCTCTTCCAAACCCCATGTCAAGATCCCCAATCCAAAACCCCCTCTTAAATCTCCCAATCCCTCTTTAACCATTCCCTAATCTTCCTCCTTCCATTTCAAACCTCTCAACTTCTTCCATTTCTTTCCATTGCTTCCTCTTCCTTCCTTCCTTGCCGCATAAAAATCCAATCTTTTTTCTTCCTCTGTTTAAATGGCTACTTCTTCCATTTCCAGACCCTCTTCGAAGCTCTCCAAGTCCCCATCCCCATCCCATAACCCCTCCAATTCCTCCTCCTCTTCCAAATCCCAATATTCTTCTTCCCCCCTTTCCTCCCATCTTGCAATGGTGGAACTCAAATCGCGGGTCCTGTCGGCGCTGGCGAAGCTTTCCGACCGCGACACCCACCAGATCGCGGTCGAAGACCTGGAGAAGATCATCCGGACCCTCCCCGCCGACGGCGTCCCCATGCTCCTCCACGCCCTCATCCACGACCCCTCCATGTCCTCGCCCAGCCCCCAGGACCTGCCCGGGTCCAAGAACCCCTCCTTCCTCGTGGCTCGCCGCGAGTCCCTCCGCGTCCTCGCGCTCCTCTGCGCCTCCCACACCGACACCGCTTCCGCGCACCTCCCCAGGATCATGGCCCACATCGTCCGCCGCCTCAAGGACCCCGCCTCCGACTCCTCCGTTCGCGACGCCTGCCGTGACGCCGCCGGTTCGCTCGCCGCGCTCTATCTCCGCCCCTCGCTCGCCGCGGCGGCCGCTCCTGTGGACGGCGCTGGCAGCGGAGGGCCGTCTCCGGTGGTGGCGTTGTTCGTGAAGCCATTGTTTGAGGCCATGGGGGAGCAGAATAAGGCGGTGCAGGGCGGGGCTGCCATGTGCCTCGCGAAGGTGGTCGAGTCTGCTGGAGGTGGCGGCGTCGGCGGTGGTGGGCAAAGGGAGGAGGGAAGGGTGATGACGACAGGAGTGGTTTTCCAGAAGTTGTGCCCTAGGATCTGTAAGCTGCTTGGTGGCCAGAGCTTTCTAGCTAAAGGAGCATTGCTTTCAGTCATCTCTAGCCTTGCTCAGGTTGGTTGATTGCTTTAATCTGTTGGTATAAAACAGGAATGTAGGTTGTTTTAGCAGACGATATGTTTGCATGAATCTCTGATTTTGGATTATGTTTCTTGATATCTTTCTATGGTGACCATGGCCGTCAAAAGAAACCACGTTATGCAATCTTGAACTGAAGATTATGATCCATGACATTTTTCTCTCATTTTTCAGTTGTTTTCCCTATTTGACTTATTTGAGCAAACGAGATCTGCCATTTTTTTTGCCTTTGCAGTCCAGATCTTGGGAAACTTGTATTGCTTGTTTGGGTTTTTTATTTCTGTACACTTGTTTCTTCGTCGAATCCTGCTTTAGATGGAGACAGAATTCGACATTTTTGTTTTTTGTTTATATATCCATTCTGTTTCTCTTACTTCACATAATTTTATTTGTCTTCTTTTTGTTGATATGATCACAGTAAGATTCTAATCTGAGAATGTATAAACTTCTTGGTTGTTTCCACAATTTATTTTGTGTAGTTTTATCAAAATATCAGTCTACTGCATCATCTTTGCTTAAACCTGCTTTATCTTTAATTCTAACAGTAGGTTGATATAAGATAATTATTGTAAATTCTGATTGGTGTTGAACGAAAAAAAAATCTGATATGTATTTTTTGTTTTTAGTCTCCAGAATTTTGAAAACTAAAGCACAAATCATGGTCTTGCCTATGCGGAATTGGTAATAAGCTATGTTGCTTGGAAATAAAACAGTTAAGATACTTTTGCTTGAGCTATTATATGTAGCTTCTTCAGCAATAGATGGATTGAGTTAGAAACTCATGGTAGAATTTTGGATTTGGTACTCCAATCAGAAAATAAATCATGTGAGTTATGTTTTCAGGTAGGAGCAATCAGTCCTCAGAGCATTCAACAAGTGCTGCAAACTATTCGTGAATGTCTTGAGAATAGTGACTGGGCTACCCGTAAGGCAGCTGCTGATACACTCTGTGTGTTGGCCTCTCACTCAAGCCATGTTCTTGGTGATGGGGCTACAGCAACCATAACTGCTCTTGAGGCCTGCCGTTTTGATAAGGTAAACCTGGTTTATTAGTTTTTCCAAACACTGTATAGGTGCCTGTACCTGATGATACGTATACTGAAACAAGTTTAGTTAGCTCAATATGATTTTTACCAGCAATATCTTAAAGATTATTTTTCTTTGCTAAATATGTCTTTATATTGCATTAAATTTTCAGGTAAAACCGGTTAGAGATAGCATGATGGAGGCACTGCAGCTATGGAAGAAGATTAAAGGAGATGGAATTTCAGCAGACACGAAAGGCATGTTCTCTATGTTTCCTTCTCAGTTTCTTTTAATTAATTTTTCTGCCACCATCTTTACTTTAATTAGTGAATAATGCTGCAGATTCTAGAAGCTCAGACTTAACTGATAATGAAGAAAAGGCAGATCATAAAAGGTTGAACCCTAGCAAAAAGTTAGAATCTTTAAAAATTTCATCTGCTGGATTTTCATCTAGTGAAAGTGACTCTGTCTCCAAAGAAAATGGCACCAACATGCTAGAGAAAGCAACAGTCCTTTTAATGAAAAAAGCATCATCATTAACCGATAATGAGTTGAATCCAGAATTCTTCCAAAAGCTAGAGAAGAGGAGTTTGGATGACTTCCCTGTTGAAGTGGTGCTACCTCGTAGGTGCTTACAGTCTTCCCATTCTCAATGTGAAGAAGGATCAGAAGTAACTTGTAATGATTCGACGGGCACATCAAACTGTGATGGAGCAGCACTCCAGGAATCAGATGACACTCATGGATATAACACTGCCAATTACCGGAATGAAGATAAACGACCAGGGCCTTACAAGAAGGTGCAGGACTTGGATAATTTTGCTCGGGACAAATGGACAGAGCAAAGGGGATCTAAGGCAAAAGAATCAAAAGCAAAAGTTTTGAATGTTGAGGACACAACTGAAGTCTGTCAGAAAGATCCTTCTCCTGGTCGTACAAATGTCCCTAGATCTGATGCCAACACCGATGGGTCTTTTATGAGCAATAGGGCGAATTGGACTGCGATACAGAGGCAGTTAGCTCAATTAGAGAGGCAACAAGCCAGTCTCATGAATATGTTACAGGTTTATCCATAAATTGCTACATTTTAAATATTTCATCATGTATGCTTAATTTTTTTCTTGCATAATTTAATACTTCATTTATTATTGATTGCTCTTAGCATACTATCCATGCTCGATTTTTTGTTTTGTTATTGTAGGTTCTAAAAATTGGTTTCATGTTTAGTTTTGTAGTTGATAATGATTGGTTTACAGTGGAATGTTTTATAATTGTCATTTGTATTTTTCAAAGGAGGGCAAGCCTTGGTATAACAGTAAGATTGCTCTTTTGCAACTTGGGAGACCAGGGTTCAAGTTACAAAAACAACCTCTTTAAATATTTAAATGTAAGGCTGCGTACATTGACCCTCCGTAGACCTCGCATTGGCGGAAGCCTTGTGTCTTGGGTATGCCTTTTTTATTCGTATTTATTGGAGGGTACCTTACTTGTTTCTTTTCTTAAAATAGATGACAATCATTAAGTTACCTTGCTGATGGAGCATCACTCCACGTGCAGATTAAATTAATTATTGAATTTTTTTCGGCTTAATTTATCAATCATTACATCTTTTCTCAGATCTTGAATTTGCATATTTAGTTTATTTTCATATGCTTCACATTATCAACTCCAACAAAAAAAGGGGTCTTAGTTCTTTCACTTAAGAAAAGCAGCTTTGCAAGGATTTTTTGGTTGTGAAAGAACCTACATTATTGTTCTTGAGATTGTCCATCTTGTTGTATAATGTACTGATTTGCTTCTTGTTGTGTGATCATTCAGCTAATGTGCAAGTCCATGGGTAGCAAGTGTTTCATCTTTTATTTCATTCTTAAATGCAGGACTTCATTGGTGGCTCCCATGATAGTATGGTTACTCTAGAAAATAGAGTTAGGGGTCTTGAGAGAGTTGTTGAAGAAATGGCTCATGATTTGGCTATGTCATCTGGAAGGAGAGTTGGAAATATGATGCTGGGATTTGACAAATCTCCAGGAAGGTCTTCAAGCAAGTACAATGGCCTTCATGATTACTCCAGCTCAAAGTTTGGCAGAGTTGGTGAAAGGTTTCACTTGTCAGACGGTTTGGTAACTGGTGTTCGGGGAAGAGATTCTCCATGGAGGTCGGAATCTGAAGCATGGGATTCCTATGGATATGCAGCTTCAAGAAATGGTGTTATGAACACTAGGAGAGGGTTTGGTGCTGTTCCAGTGGATGGTAGGTTACACAAAACCGAGCATGATACTGATCAAGTCAGTGGTAGGCGGGCTTGGAACAAAGGACCAGGACCGTTTAGGCTTGGTGAAGGACCTTCTGCAAGAAGCGTTTGGCAAGCCTCAAAGGATGAGGCTACTCTTGAAGCTATCAGAGTAGCTGGGGAAGACAATGGAACATCCAGAAATGCAGCACGAGTAGCTGTACCAGAATTAGATGCTGAAGCTTTAACAGATGATAATCCAGGTTCTGACAAGGGTCCACTTTGGGCATCTTGGACTCGTGCCATGGATTCACTTCATGTTGGTGACATTGATTCAGCTTATGAAGAGATTCTATCTACTGGTGATGACTTATTACTTGTAAAGCTAATGGATAAATCAGGTCCAGTTTTCGACCAGCTCTCTGGTGAAATAGCAAGTGAAGTCTTGCATGCAGTTGGGCAATTTATTCTGGAGCAAAGCTTGTTTGATATAGCATTGAATTGGCTTCAACAGGTACCATTAATTATCTCGAAACATTTAATTGATCATGTTTGATTTAAAAGATGTGTTTCATGTTATGACTAGTAGAAATATATTTAAGTAGGTGCAGGGAGAAGGTATTAGGTGCTTATTCTATGGATATCTTTTGTGACTATATATAAAATCTTTTTCTAGTTTATCGACATGGTTTTTTGTGAACTGCTGAAAGAAGTTGCATAAAAATCTTACAAGTTGGTTTGTTTCATGCATGTGCACATATCTAGATATATGTACATAATAGAAGAATTAATGGAACAATAATGCATCGGAAATTATTTTTTTTAAAGTACAATCTTGGAGCTTTAGAAGTTCTATCATATTTGTTAACAAACTTTATGTTGACTAAAATTAGATGTGGTGCATAGGTAACATGGTTTATAAGAAAGGAACACATCCAAACCCATCCACAAGATAGTCACTATGTCATTTGTGAAGTTTAAGCTGAGGATCCGATACGGTCTGAACCCATGCAGGATTGGATAATAGTCTGTACACCTAGTACTATTGACATTTTATAGCAACTGTGGGATAAGAGCTTACTGAAAATTATGATTTCAATGGTACAACCTGTTTTTTTTTAATATTTGCATTTGACTACGTTGATCCTCTCCAGAAGATGAGCTTTGTCGTGGATAATCATAATACTACAAAGTTCCTTATCTCCTCCATACTGTTTTCAAGTCATTATCTCCGCCATACTGTTTTCAACCAAGATCCGTTGGCCTTTCTGTCCAAACATTAAATTTTTATTGACTCAGCTTGTGCCGGATTTCCAGATTTCTGGGGACAGATTATTTTGATTGAGAGGGGAGGTCCTTTGGAAATACTGTTCATCTTGAAAAGGACTAATTGAATTACAGGGTACAAATTTATGGTGAAGACAATAAGATACCATGATATAATTAGTACGATTACCTTTATTTCATTGAGATAATAAGGTCTCTCAGTCAGCACTTGGAGGGAAGCAGAAATCAGAAATCAGATACAACAGACTCTTTTTGGTTAAAATGCAAGAAAAAAAAGGAGAGGCCCAATGAGGTCGCCGCAGCAGCAGTTTTGTAATTATTTTTATGTTTCATTTTGCAGTTGTCAGACCTTGTTGTAGAGAATGGAGCCGACTTCCTTAGAGTCCCCCTCGAATGGAAGAGAGAGATTTTGTTAAATCTTCACGAAGCTTCTGCACTTGAACTACCAGAGGATTGGGAGGGGGCAGCACCAGACCAATTAATGATGCATTTAGCATCAGCCTGGGGTCTTAACTTGCAACAGCTTGTCAAGTAGCTTGTATCAAATCTCTCCTATGTGTGTAATTGTTAATTTTTGCCCTTTTAATTTTTGGTTTGCTTGGCTCCTCAGAAGAAGTATACTAAATGTAACTGAATCTAAAGGGAAACTGGAGCTCTGTGCTGCACATACTCAAGAATATTTCTCTTACGATCAAGACTCAATTTGTTCTTACTTTACCATGTATCATCTCCTTTGTGTCAAGAGAGACTCTTCTCTTGGTGTGTCCCAACCTTCGAATGTGTCATATAGCTGAAAACACAACTTGAAAAAGGTGAGCTACCAAGGGAGAAATGCTGCATTTTTATGGCATATGACACCATGTATTCCATCTTTGCATGAACAGGGAACTCTCTGTACATCACTACTAGAGATATGCAGATTTTTTGAAATGTTGTTTGTGTGTTTTCTCCTAATATTGTAGCGTAAAATTGTAGCGCTGCTCATTTAGAATTTTTATGAGACAAGAGTCTTAAAAAATAGTTATATTGAGATTCTTATATTCATAAAATTAAAATATTTAATTTAATTTTTTTATTTTAATTTATTACTGAATATATATATATATATATATATATATATATATATGATATTTTTATCGATAGAATCGATCATATTTAAAAAATAAAATAAAATATTTTATTTTTATAAATATAAAAATGTGAATATGATTTCTAAGAAAATTATAGGACCGATGTGCTAAAGGCAGGAGAATTAGGTAAGTTGCTCCTTGAAAACTTCGAAGCTCTTTTGTATTCCTTCACCACCATCGACCTGAGCTCTTCATCTCCGCCACCTGCTTTTCCAGCTGCTCCGTCAACATGGGATGGCAACCGTCGAATTGTAGATACGTGAGGGACGTGGGCAGCCCCTTCTCCGGTAGCGATCGGATCTCCGGGCATTCTTCGATCCATAACGTCCGAAGGAATGGAATGGCATGCAACTCTGTCGGCAGGGTTTGGAGATTCCGGCAACAGGAGAATTGCAGGTTTCTAACACCCGTGAGGCTTCGGAGCAACTCCTGCTCCTCCCCGTCGAACATCGCCGTTTGTGGTGAGGATTTGATTGCGAGATGACGGAGCGACGGCAGTGCATCTCTTATGGGCCACAGTTTGAGCAGCGCAATGTCGTCGACTTCTAATTGCTCCAGTGGCAAGACCTCCCCTTGCCGGTCCCCTTCGTTCACCAGAAGCTTGGGGCATCTGAAAATGGTCAAAAATCTGAGGGAGTTGAGAACTCGTAGCCCCTCCACAGATGTCAACTCGTCACAATGCTTGATGCTCAGATATTCGAGTTGTTTCAGGTGGAGCATCTGCTCCCTTGGAAGAGACATCAAGTATGGACATCTACCTATCTCCAAGCCGGTCAGTGAGGTGAGGTTGTGCAGGCAGGCAGGCAGGGATTTGCCGAGATCCCCACAGTCGATCAAATCTAGTTGCTTCACTGAGGGCGGCAGCAGTAGTTCAATGTCCTCATCTCGTGTCATGCTCATGAGCACAGGGCAGCTTTGTATCGACAGGTTCTCAAGGGAGGTGAGTTCTCTAAACCTCTTCACCGGCAGCGACACGAGTTCTTTACATCCCCATATGTCAATAGTTTTGATATTTCGTTGGTTGCTCTCCGAAATCATGCTGCTTCCATCGATTCCTTCCCATAGTCCGGTAAATTCTGTCAACCCAACTTGTCCTAACTCAAGTTCTGTAAGCGAAGGAGGAAGAGGAGACAACCTCTGAAGCTTGGGGCATTCTTGTATTTCGAGTTTACTCAGGCAGGGAAACAATGCTCCGCCATCGTTCCAAGACAACTCTTCCAATTTCTCCATGTCTCCGAACACAAGCTCTTCCAACATAGGGAAACACTTGCCCTGTTCTGTTGCACCAAAGAAGCCATGGCCTGTCACTTTCTCTGCCGACATGTCCTTCATGAGAAGGACCTTGAGACGCGGGATCGGTCCGATGCATGAAAAATCATTCCATCTTTTACAGTTTTGTAGTGTAAGTATCTCCAAGTTGGGTAGCAGTTTTGCCTCCAGCCAACTGGGAGATCTGGCACCATTGTACCCTATAATTACCAGTCTTTTGAGAGCTTGATGTGGCTGCAGACCTTCGAGTATCTCCTTAGAGACAAGCAACTGGTTGTTCTGCAAGTTGGAGTGTTGGTCAGACACCCATTCCAGCTCTAATTCAACGAGGTAAGCTTTATTGTTCAGTCCAGCCTTTCTTGCTTCCTCTTTGCTCCCAACGTTCTCCAGATTTCTAATCCGAAGGGTTCCGTGGAGCTGCGTCAAACCGCTCAGTTGTGCGATTTGGTGCCCCTGATCCTTCAGCACACTGAATGCTGTTAGTTCTTGAAGAGAAGTTAGTTTTCCAACCTCGTTTATCTTGGAAATGATCTCGTCTTCTGCGTGAATTTTCCTCAGCTTGATCAGCTTGCTCATGCCCTGTGGGAAGCTCTGTAGTTGACAGCCCTCTAGTATCAGTGTTTGCAGATTGTGGAGGTCACACAATGACTCGGGCAGCCTCTGAATCGAAGTATTCTCCGAAATGTCGAGGTACCGTAGGTGTATCAGGTCATCAATCGTCTCAGGCAACTTCTTCATGCCGCAGTTCTGCAGAGTCAGCACGCGAATGTTCTTTAGTCTTTCCAGCAAGTGAAGAGGCAGCAAATAGCTCTTGACTCTTCGTTCCGACGACAACATTAGGGTCCTCAATTTGTAAGGGTAAGGGAACTCCATTAGCCTTTTTGATTCCACATCCTTCGCAAAGACCGAGAGATGACGAAGCGTGCTACAGAACTCGCGCGAGTTGTCATTCCGTAGCCTGGAAGACTCACCCGCGGAGATCAATCGCGCAAGATCATGTATGAGATCGTGCATCTCATAATAACTCCAATGAGGGTTTTGTGACTTCTGAAAGAAAGATCTGCTGACTAGCTCTTGGAAGTAATTGCGTCCTAAATCCTCCATCCTCATGTTTCCTGGGGGTTCGATGAAGCCCTCTGCCATCCAAATCTGAATCAGACGATCTTCGTTAAATCGGTAATCTTTGGGGAACAGGGAGCAGAAAGCGAAGCAGCGCTTGAGGTGTGCAGGAAGATACTGATAGCTTATCTGGAGGACTGGCAGGACATCATCTTCGTCTTGTGGTAGTTCCCAGATTTCACACTCCATGATGCTTCTCCAGTGCCGCTCTTCCATCCTCACCCTCAACAGCGACCCCAGCGTTCTTGCTGCAAGTGGCAACCCGCCGAGCTTGCGAACGATCTTCTTGGCAATGGCTTCCAGCTGTGGATGGTCTCCGAGGTTATGTGATCCGAATGCACACTTCTTGAAGAATTCCCAGCAGCTCTCCTCGTCCAGGCATTTTAGATGGATCGGTTGCTCGTGGCCGACTATGTCTGCAATCTTTGTCGAGCGAGTCGTCACCAAAATCTTGCTGCCTGCTACTCCCCATCTCAATGGCGCACACAAGCTCTCCCATTTGTGTTTCTGCGCATTGCGCACGTCATCGAGGACGAGCAGAAATCGATCTGATGTCAACTGCTTAAGATTCTTTTGAAGGGTGTGAAAATTCATGGAATCACACCCTCTCTGGGTTGCAGACTCGACGATCTCTTTGGTAATCCTTTCCACACTGAAGTCATCAGATACACACACCCAAATCATATGTCTGAAATATTTCTTCATGCTCTCGTGGATGTATGCAAGCTGAGAAAGAGTAGTCTTTCCGACCCCGCCGATGCCGACAATTGCCAAGACAGAGACGCTATGGTTGCTAGAAGGGGATCCATGGGGCGATTGCAACAGCAGTTCTACGAGTTCTTTCAGCTCTTTGTCCCGTCCGAACATTTGAGTCGCAATTGGAACGGAAGTTGTTCCTCGAGTCTCTAATGTTTCCAGCTGTTTGATTCTTCTGCCGTTTGCATCTAACGAAGCCATGACATTCTGTAATGCATCTGCAATTCTATCTAACCTCCCTTGGATTTCCCTTGCTCTGTTCACATCGTCGTCATTATTTTCTCTACCGAAAAAGCCGATGGTAACACCACCAAGCAATGAAAGTCTTCTCTGTTTCCTCGGAGGGAGACTAGAAGAAGATAATTGGTGACTTGCCTGGTCTCCTCGTTGCTCCGCCCGCTGTTGCAGAACTCGGAAGTGGATCTCGTCCAGTAAGTCGTCAGCATCGTAGGCCTCGTCCTTGAGCTGGATCAGCAACTCATTGAATCTCCCTCTCAACTCCTCATCTTGGATCCAGATAGTCTCGGCTCTGCTGATGGTGAACTGAATCTGGTGCAGGGAAGTCTTTAGCTTGATGAGATCATCTTGCAGCTCCTCCTTGACCCCAAACTGCACCGTAAAATCTGCCAACTTTTCGACCAAGCTCCCGATGAAGTGCTCCCCGAGCCATCCCAAGGCTGTCAGTACGAACGACATTTCAGCGCACAGCTGATCCTTCGTCCTTCAAGCACAAAGCGCAGAGAAATTTCAGCTATAGAGAGCTTCTTTGTGGCGCAGAAGGAGCTTTTACCGATCTAACAAGTGCCAAGGTAGCTTCGATTGTTGATTTCTAATTATTTTAGTGACGACGGAAGAAAGAGTCATTGGCGGCTAATTATTTTAGTGAAATAGCCTCAATAATTGAAGGCCAAATCCTTTTTCTTACTACATCGGGCGGCTAATTATTTTAGTGAAATAGCCTCAAATCCTTTTTCTTACTACATCGACAGCGACATGTGACTAAGATATTTTGACTTACGAGATAGATCATCTCGCTCGTCTCAAGGTTAAAAAGTATTTTTAAGAGTAAAAGAGATCCGACGAACTTATAAATTCTTCATTTCATACTCCTAACTAAATGATCTTATTATCTCCATAACATAAATAATTTAAATTAAGTTTTTAAAAAATAACCGAGTTGATGGACTGTGCATAGATGGATAAAAATAAAAATCATAGTAATATCAATGACTACCACCACGTTCTCTCCTAAACTCATGTTTAACCTTCATATGTAAATACACATAATCTTCTTATGTTAGAGCATACAAGAAATTATTTTTAAATAAATATCTCTATTGGTATGAACCAAATTAATGATACTGGCCAAACTACTATCATGTTACTAAAATTAACATATCAATTACTTTCATACAAAATTAGATATTTTAACAAATCCTTTTGCATATTATTCTAAAACCAATGTCATTTCAAAATTAACAATATTCATATTTTTTTAATGCTTTTCAAATATCATGACTAAGCAAATAACATAAATTAATATATGCTTGTAATATAATAAATAACTGTTCAAATAATATGTTTTCCAAATGATGAACATCTAAGTTCTTTTGTAATGTTTATAAATAATAATAAAAAATAAATTATGTAAATCGTATATATTTATAATTTCTAAAAAATATATTAATACTTTAAAAAATAAACTAGACGGAATTATTGGATACTTACTATAATCACAAATCCTTGATATAACACACAGGTATGATCTTTTCTCTCCTTTTATTATGTTTCCCATATATTATTTTTTTTATAATATAAATATTTAATTAACTAAGAACATTATGATTCATCCATCTATAATTAAAATATAAATATAAGAGAATTTAAAATCATACTTAATATAATTTTTCTGGGCTTGATTTGAATCCATTTGGTATAAAAATGTATCCGTCAAAATTTTTTTCTTATTTTTCTTTTATTTTCCTCGTTTTCTTTTTCTTACTTTCTCTTTCTTCTCTGGTCACCTTTCTCTTTCTTTCACACGGCAGATTCCTTCTCTCTCTCTCTCTCTCTCTCTCTCTCCTTTCTCCCGTCTCTTCTTTTCTGTTTTTTCCCTTCAGATCCTCAAATTAAATTTGAAGTATTACACTTGCAGTTCGTAGGTTGCAGTGGAGAACAGTGCAGCGGGGATGAACTCCGATCAATTTAGTCGAATTTATGCATTAGTTTTCAGGTACGTCTCATCAAAACTCATGCATAAATTTTGATTGTGTTTCATGGCTCGTTCTCTCTTATAAGTGAAGCTCGCGTACAATCGTCATGAAAAGTAAAATTGTGCCAAAAAACAAAAAAAAAGGCATCCAACCCACAACTTATTTTTATGAGCAAACCAAAAGTGTCTATAACTTTGATTGAGTTTTATGGCTCGTTCTCCCTTATGGGCACTTCCGATAAATTGTTTTGGATATGTGATGATTTATAAAGTGTTTACTTAAATGCCTACTTGTTGTGATTTCGAATTTTTGTGATTGAGTTTTATGGCTTGTTCTCCAGCACTTCCGATAAATTGTTTAGGATATGTGATCATTTATAAAGTGTTTACTTGAATGTCTACTGGTGTGTGATTTTGAATTTTTATTTCTATGAATTCATCTTCTCCTTATAAATTTTTACGAGACTATATGAGATCGAGGTTATAGTCACAGATATATTAACTCTTTGCTAACGGATGTGTAACGAATTGTTTTGGATATGTGATTATTTATGAAGTATTTACCTAAATGTCTACTCGTGTGATTTTAAATTTTTATTTTTATGAATTCATCTTTTCTTTATAAATTTTTATGAGACTATATGAGATCGATGTCACAGTCACATATATATATTAACTCTTTACTAATGGATATTGTAGCACGGATTAAATAAAATTAATAAATATTTAAGCGGGACAAACATATAATATCACTTATATGCAAACATATAATATCACTCAAATATACTGAAAAAAAAAAAGAGCTACTGCTTTCAAACAAGACAAAGCTGAAAAATTCAAAGATGGAAATATAACTGATTCATGTAATTCAAAGATGGAAATATTTAGATATTTATTTTGTTAACAAGATGAAATATATTCTTTAATGACTAATTGCACTATTTTAGGAATGCCACCAATGCATATATACGACACTAAAAGTCCAATTTGATCCCATACATATATACATATTTAGTTTTTCTCTTAATTCCAAAATAATGATGTACTCCCCATATCAGATTAGCAAAGCTACTAAAGCTTTTTCAATCTATCTTGTTCTGGACGCATTAATGACTAAGTTTGGATGAAGATCGTACTCTAGAGAAGTGAATGTGAATGTGTTTTCTGATTTAGAAATTCTTTAAACTATCATCCGTGTCGTATTTCGTATTCGTGATGTTTAATTATTATATGTATAATTTTACGGCACAATAATGATAAATTATTTTACAAAATTATCCCTAAATTAACTCTTACATATATTCAATAGTCAACTAATCTCATCACGAATACTATGAATATTGTTACCGTCATCATCCAACATGCCTCGTTCTTTATGCAACATCAGCATCACTAAAAATTGCTATCATCGTATTGTCATGATCTAACGAGTTCCAGTCTCTGATAATTACTCTCTTTTCAGCACCTATGAACATGATTTGTATCCAAGATTTCAGAACAATAGGCGAGCAGTTGATGATCTCACCACACCGTGAGTGAATCCAGGGCCAGTTGAGGATCCTTCAGCAGACCAGCAATCAAGACCATGATCTGGTAGTACCACGTCTCCAGGCAGAGCATCACCGCCGACGCCGTCGACAGCTTGAAGAACTCTGGCAGGCCGGCAAACGCCTGCCAGCTGAATCCGGTCCACGTGAACCGGCACCGCCGGCTCGTCACGATGTAGAGAAATTGGGCCGCAACTATGATCCACCAGTTCAGGCTCAACACCAGGGAGGCCCCCAACAAGCCCAAACCAACCTTGTACACCACCACCCAGCTCAGCACCAGGTGCACCGCCAGCGCGCCGGCGGAGATGCACGCGCTCGGCGTCACGATGCTCTGAGCCTGCAGGAACTTCTGGATCGGGAAGTTGGCGGCGTAGGCGAAGATCTGCGGGATGAGGCCGTACACGAATATCGACGCGGCCGTTGCGATCTCTGGCGATTGCCCCAGTAGTAGTAGTAGCGGCCTCGAGAAGGCGTACACCACCGCGAGAGGTATTCCGGTCGCCATCAGGAGCACCATCGAGCGCTGCAGGTATATGCCGAGCATCTCGTACTTGTGCGCGCCGTAGGCTTGTCCGCATAGCGTCTCTACGGCACTCCCCATCCCTAGCTGATATGTCATGCATTATTTTTTTGGCAAAATAGATTAAAAACTTTAATCCAAGGTCGGAAAATATGAATTTCTCCAAAAATCCAAAAAGATTAAGTCTTATGATCATCAAATTCTCTAATTATTGATAACGGATATCAAACATCATGGATGGTTAATTGACGTCGGAGATAAAATCATCGATTTGGAAATGTCATTAAGCAGCAACTTACAGGTGTAATACAGTAGCATTGTAGTAGAAATTTGGATGTCGTGTTGCTGTAAGGTCTACGGGGAGGAATACCGTACCATGAGGCCGTAGGCGAAGATTTGGATCCCGTTGTTTCCGAGGGAGGACGCGGCGAGCTCGAGGTTTCCGAGATGGCCGGAGAAGACCTGAGTGCCGAGCGAGAGAAGGTTGTTCAGCATGTAGACGACCACGGCGGGAGCAGCGAGGGGGAAGAGAAGCCGCATCTCGACGGTGGTGGCTGACCAGAGTCGGCGAGGCCATGGCATAGTTAGGTCTGTAAGTATGCTCTCCAGCCGGCGGCTGGAGCCGTGGGTGGCTTCACCGCCATGATCGCCGGCCATGGCAAACAAGGAGAGCTAGTGTACACCGTGGTATAAGAAGACTGGAATCCTTGGGCTGCAAAGGAACATGAACATGTGGTCCACCCGACTCCCTTCTATCTTATCATCCATGACCATATCTTGATGTGTCTTATTCTGTGAGCTTCAAGGGAGTTCCAACACCGGCACAACTTGTCCTTATACGGTAGCCTTATGTGATCTCCTCGTTACCTCATGTAATTCCAGCGGAGTAGCTGTACATATTGCACCACAGGAGAAGCAATTTGATGCTCTTCATTGACAGTTCTTCGTGTGCATCGGCATCGACGGCTCTGTGCAAATGGAGTCCACTCACGTCCTCTTTGTTAATGTTGGCATCAACGGGATGGACATATCTATCTCAGTCACTCCTCGGCAAGTTTCAAACGTCTCCGTTACTGTCAGGTTCTCAATTATTATGTGCAACCCTACAAACGCTCATGTTGTCCTCCATACATTGGAGTCCATGTATCGGCATCACGAATACCCCTATACTAATGTCTCTTCTAGTTCTGTCAGATTTTATGTTGCACTTCGGAATTTTCCACCTTGTCTTGGGTTTGTCCCTTTCATTAATGCTCTGTATTGATCCAAGATCTGGTGGTTTAGGTTGTATATCCAAAAGAGATTCTGACCGTCAAAACATCTCATAGCTTTTGCAATATTTTGTCTCTTTAGTTTGCTTCCTCGAGACCATGTGGTCTATATTTTTGTTCAGTTTAAGATCACCAAGAAACTCAAGAAAGATCATCAATAATTATCTTTATGTCGGATCACAAACTGTTCTCAAGCAAGCATACGGTCCAATATCATCTCCACGTATGCATATGTACAGAAGCATTTCTTCAGGCGTGTATTCGTTTCTTTTTTGATGGATCTTCATGGTTTGTGATACGAATAACATTTTTCTCATTGATTAATAAGTTTCTAGATTGGTAAGCCGTCATTTTGCTTGTGATATACGGCTACGGTGGAGGGATGTATATACAACCCTTGACCTTGCAGATGTACGTAGCTACCAAGACTGGTCCATAGCGTGTGGCGATGATCTTTGAAATCTGTTGATATCGAAGAAGGAATAGATGATGTATGCTTAGAAAAAAACTGTAAATAAGCAATCGATACTTATCTTGGTCTGCTTCATGGCACGTTTCTTTGAGAACGTGGCACCTGCGAGCCTTTGATGATTTGATACTTCCAAGTCAACTCATATATTATGTCCATGGTTTCTACTGTTGTGTTCAGCGATGACGCACGTAGCATGAGACGTTTCATGCATGCTAAATGTTTGACTTCACGAGCAGCAAGGTTTTCACAAGCATAGTAACCCACAGAAACGATTAGGTTTTTCCTTTACAGGGCCTTCGGTTGAGAGCTATTCAAGTCAAACGTAACTCGTCGGATTCAACGTGTGATCTATAATAGACTTTTACGATGTCATGGTCTTAATTAGAGAATGCAAGTAAATGATTATAATCTTTGCTGTTGAAAAGCTTCCACAATAACAAATAGTTAAACCATTCTCTGAAGAAGAAATCTTCTTGCTTGCTTGTCGTTCCTTTCCTGGTTTATTCTTACTGCGACTATTTTCTAGCATGCATATCTTCTTCCTGTAGCTTGTATTTGACTAAAAAAAGTTTATATAAATGTATGATTGCGTACACCTTCCGAAGAACATTAATTTAGCATTAACACGGCATGAATTCTTCTAATTCAGAATAGGAAAATCGAGTAGCTTGCAAGTTCGCTTATACAACTGCGGAATCGAAGAAAGCAGCAGAGATAGGAGGATTTCATCCACTCTAATTTTTTTGTTTTTGCGAAGCATTTAGACGAAGAGATTGTTAGCCTTCACCACTGTCTTGTCTTTCCCAAGAAAGAGCTCCATTTTCTCAACAGTAAGGTGGCAAACCGGAGCGCAGTAGATTAGTCTTAAACAGCCAAAGAATTGGCTTAAGCCACCACCTCTTCCAGGTGGTAAAGTTCCACCAAACCATTCGTGTCTCTGTTGCATGGTGGCATCCTGCTATTTAATCCATCTCTAGTTTGATACTACACAGAGATGAGAAACTGACGGAGGGTCAAAGATAACCAATACATATGTAATAAATAATACACATAAATTCACCTAAAATGTAAACATCAAAACTCTTAAATAATCCTCTGAAAGATCTTTTATATGTCCTCCCTCGTAATTTATTTTACATCATCTAATCAACGATCTGTATATGACATATTAAAATGGAGAAAGAGGGATACAAGTATACACCCTATCTTGAGCAAGACACACTCTTGTAAGACAAAGCATGCGCCATCATCATCTTCAGATCAACAGCTTACTCGGGTACCTCCGGTATGGTCTGTAGACTCGGCCTCCAGTGCATCTCTTGTTCATGGTGTTCCGAGGTCTCGCCCATGCTGATGAGATCGGCAAGGAGTTGTTGAAGCGGCCGTTCTTTGCCTCTTGTTCCCCGTAGCAGCTCCTCCAATTGCTTCTTGCTGATCCTGATCTTGATCTCGGTCGAGCCGGCGCCTCCCTCCTCCCCCTCCGGTTCCAAGAAAGGCTTGGCTTCATCCTGCTGCTTTCCGCGACGCCCGGAGCTCTTTTGCTCCATGGCTCCCCAGAAATCATCCTCATCGACCCCACTGACCCGCTTCTGCATGCCGACGCAGTTCCCCATCTCTCTTCTCTTCCTGGCGATCCAGGTTGAAATCAGCTTCTTTTCGCTCAGAACGTGGATGTTAGAAGAGGTAGCAGCACGCGGAAGGAGTCTCTATTTATAGAGGGGAAGAATAAAGAAAGTTCAATACTTCGATGACGTGAGATCAGATGTGCGGAAATTATAGGAGGAGATGGTCAAATCTGATCTAGAGAATGGAACGCCACCGTTGGCTCGAGTCCCACGTGGCGACGATGACGAAAGCCAGTTCAGCAACGTGCCTGCTTCGGCCACTGCTGGCGTCGGCGCTGTCGCGTTGTTGGCTGTTGGGGGCCGCCGACACCGACACGGTGTGAACCGAACCGTTGCGGTGATCGTCCGTGGGAAAGGCCAACCGTCAGGGCAGCTCCAATTCGGCCGTCGAGTGCTTCGCGGTTGAAGCTCGTCGGTAAATATCTTATTTATTAAGTAAATAAATAATTCATTTTTATTGAGGAATTTAAGGCGATGGAGTTGACTTTTGTGCCATCACTCGGATGCTATTGGTTGTGAATTAAAGATGGGCGGATGTCAAGTTTGCCGACATCAACTACTAAATGGCTTCGAATCAGACGTTTCAATTGAACCAAGAAACGTCAAGGAATACCGTAATTTTGATGTGAACAGTTTTATCAAACTGGAATAGAATTTAATTCAAGAGATCCGAAACAATGCCCGTGAACAAATAAATGTGAAGATTTAAGATGATATGATGCGACACAGCATGTATTAATTAGGTAAACAAGATGTTTATTACTGATGGGAGTATAACCTGGTCACTGGATAAAGCATAATATTGGATCTTAGCCTTTTAGAGTACAAGTTCAACTTATCTCAGTTCCTGCTTAGGTCTGCAGTGCATGCATTAGGATTATAACTGTTGTTAAAAAAGCCATACGATTATTCATTACAGCCATGAAAAATGAAATATCCATCTACTGAGTGTTGCCAATCATTGACGATTTCTTGTCGACTGGTGGACAATTGTAGGATCTTGAGAGTCGTGAGGCTTCGCAACAGTTACTGCTCCTCCTTGTCGAACGTCACCGCTTGAGCAGAATTTACTACTGTAAGTTAGAACAATGGATGGTAATGTACTCCGGAAGGGCCGTAGTTTGAGCCGGGCAGTGTCATCCGTTGTTATGACTGTCGTCGACGAACCCTCCCCTTGCTCCTCCGCTTCATGCGGCGAAAGCTTAGGACATCCGGCGATGGTCAGACTCCAAAGGGGTTCGAGGACTCCTAACGCCTCTATGGACCTTGACTCACTGCAATGCTCGATGCTCAGCAGTATTTTCAGCCGAAGCAGCAGTTCCTTGGGAAGAGATATCAGGTACGGACAGTCGTCTATTTCCAATTCAATATTATCTAAGATTAGTGATTCTTATGTGAGAATTGATTCATAGTAGTTATTATTTAGGTAGTTATCATGTTCTAGATAATTATCATATTTTGAGTAGTTATAGAATAGTTTCAAGAAATGATCCATGATCTAGAATTGATTCATAGTAGTTATCTAGGTAGTTATCATGTTCTAGATAATTATCATGTTTTGAGTAGTTATATAATAGTTTTAAGAAGTGGTCCATGATCTAGAAGTTATAGGGTAGTTCCTATAACTACCTTAATAATGAGTGACATGGTGACATGGGTAGTTACCAGTAAGTCCTATAAATAGGATCGTAATTCATGAAGCAAGACAGAAAGAAGAATACACTTTGGGAATATCTTGTAAGTGTTCTACCTCTTGTTTTAAATACTACATTGGTTTTCTTGAATCAAAAGGATTCTTTTTACTTGTATCGTAGTATTCTGTTTTATCCTTGCTCCTCCATCCCCAACATTTATAGTATCAGAGCCTAGTTTCAATCTAAACTAGGCATTATGACTTTTAATGACAATTCCATGTCTCAACCCTTTATTCTCATCTTCTCGGGCAAATGCTATGAATTTTGGAGTATCAAGATGAAAACTCTATTCAAGTCTCAAGATCTTTTGGACTTAATAGAGAATGGATATGCGGATCCAGATGACGAAATCAGGCTGAGAGAGAATAGAAATGACTCAAAGGCATTGTTCTTCATTCAACAAACTATACATGAGACAATCTTCTCGAGAATTATAGTAGCGACAACTTCAAAACAAGCTTGGTTGATACTTCAAAATAAATTTAAGGCTCATCAAGGGTGATTACGGTAAAACTTCAAACCCTTCGTCGTGAGTTTGAAATTTTGTTCATGAAAAGCAATGAATCGATGCAAGATTTTCTTTCTCGAGTGATTGAAATTGTTAGTCAAATAAAATCTTATGGTGAACATCTTCTTGATCGTATAATTGTTGCAAAAGTTTTGAGAAGTTTAACTTCGAAATTTGATCATGTTGTTGTCGCAATTGAGGGGTCAAAAGATTTATCTATATTTTCATTTAATGAACTAATGGGTTCCTTGCAAGCACATGAAGCAAGGTTGAACAGGTCAGTTGAAAAAAGTGAAGAGAAAGCATTTCAGGTTAAGGGGGAGTCTTCTACTTCAAAAGAAGACAAAAAATCAATAGGAAGAGGACGTGGCATAGGAGGATTTCATGGTAGAGGAAATGGAAGAGGAAGAGGAAGAGAACACTTTGATGGTTATGATGAATAAAGGCACTCAAATTATGATAAAAAAAATTACAAGAGTGGAATTCAATATTACTATTATAAAAAGTTTGGTCACATGAAGGTAGATTGCTAGAACAGAGAAAAACAAGCAAGCTATGTGGAGGAAAATGAAGAAAATAGTAAGTTGTTTATGACTTATTCATAAGTTCATGATATCTCAAATGATATTTGGTTTCTGGATAGTGGATGTTCTAATCATATGTTAGGCATAAAATCAATATTTAGAGATATTGATGAAACTCACAAGTTGAAAGTTAGACTTAGAGATAACAAGTAAATCCAAGTTGAAGGGAAAGTAACAATTGAGGTGAAGATAAATCAAGGGAAGGTAAAATACCTTGATAATATTTTCTTTGTTCCTACTTTATCACATAACTTAGTGTTGGATAATTGATAAATAATGGATATTCAGTTATATTTAATGATGGTTCATGCATTATTAAAGATAAAAAATCTGATTTGATTACAGTAAATGTTTGCATGACACAAAATAAGATGTTTCCACTTGATGTTTCAAATATTAAAAGGCATACGCTTGTCGCAACTCAAAAGAATGAGTTTAATTTATGGTATTTAAGATATGAACACATTAACATTAAGGGTTTAAGGTTGTTAAGTAAAAAAGGAATAGTTTTCGGATTGCCCAAGATTAATATACTTGATGTATGTGAAGGATACATTTATGGCAAATAAAGTAATAAACCATTTCCTATTGGAAAAGCATGTAGAGCATCTAATTATCTTGAATTAATTCATGCTGACTTATGTGAACTTATGAATACAAAATTATTTAGTGAAAGTCAATATTTTCTATTGTTTACTGATGATTATAGCCACATAAGTTGGGTAGGTATATTTTCTGAAACTGAAATCTGAAACATTTGATAATTTTTAAAAGTTCAAGGCACTTGTAGAAAGGCAAAGTGGTAGATACATAAAGACACTTCAGACAGATAGATGTAGTGAATTTTTATCTAATGGGTTTTATTCTTTTTATGAAGAAAATGGTATTCGTAGAGAATTGACAACACCATACACATCGGAGCAAAATGGTGTAGCTGAACGTAAGAATCGAACTGTCGTTGAAATGACAAGAAGTTTGCTTAAAGGAAAACAAATTCCAAATCAGTTTTGGGTAGAAGTAATTGCAACAACAATTTATTTGCTGAATATTTCACCAACAAAGGCTGCTATGAATCAAACTCCTTTTGAGGCTTGGTATGGTATGAAACTAAGTGTCAATCATCTAAGAATTTTTAGTTGTATTGCTTATGCTTTGGTGAATTCACAAAATCATCACAAGCTTAATGAAAAATCTGAAAAATGTATCTTAATTGGTTATTCCTCACAATCAAAAGCATATTGATTATATAATCCTATTAGTGGTAAAGTTATTATTAACAAAAATATTATGCTTGATGAAATGGCAAGTTGAAATTGGGAGACCAATAAAGATGGAACACAAATTCAGATTCCAATAGAACTAGACACTCTGCATAATCAAATGACAGATACTGCTCCAACAAATTCATCGTCAATCTCACCCAATAGCAGTTCAAATTCTGATTCCTCAGATGAAACCCTTCCAAGAAATTTCAGATCACTAACAGAAATTTATGACTTAACATTTGCTTTGTTTATTTCAGATCCAACAACTTTTGAGAAAACAGTTAAAAAAGAGGAATGAAGAAAAGCAATGAAGGAGGAAATCAAGTCAATT
>LVTN01000419.1:171242-246820 GCA_001649415.1 Musa itinerans | reverse complement strand
CTACTGTTATTAACTGCAGGTAAAGATATTTTTTATACATTTTGGGGTTTAGAGTTTAGGATTTGATGATTATAAAATAAAATAATTTATTACATAAGCTCTAGCTGCGTATAAATTATATTTTGGGGTTTAGGATTTAGGGTTTAGGATTTAGGATTTAATGATTATAAGATAAAATAATTTATTGCTGTTGTTATATATCGTAAGATAAGATAGTCTATGACTGTCATTACTATTTTAAATAAGATAAAATGATCTGTTACTACTGTTATTAACTGCAGGTAAAGATATTTATTACTACAGTTACTGTGGTTGTCAACCGCAGTAATAGATCAGCTTTTTCTTCAGCTGGACCAAAAGCAGTTAAAAATATCCCGATGGCATCTCTTGCACATTGCTGTGATAGAAAACTGTAGGGATATATAACTAAAATCCGTATGTAAAAATATAATGAAAGGAAGGAACAGAGATCAAGAATATTATACTATATGCTATTTTTAATTATGGGAACAGTGGAGCTAAGAGCCGGAAAGAAAAAAAAAACACAAGGAAATGCAGTGTTGAAGTTGCATAATTATAATTTGTATGGGAGCGATGAATAAACAGCTTAGAAAAATATAGAATTCATTCTGAACTTAATAGTGGAAAGCATATAAATATATGAAGGAACATATGTGTTTTTTATTAATTTAAACACTTAGAGCCATATTACTCAATATATATTTTTTCTATTAATCGATAATTATGATCAAAATTTAATCATATTTATAATATATTTTATCTAATTATATATGATCATATAATATAACAGAAGAAATATAGATACATTTATGTTTCTACTAATTTGAACACTCATGTGAAATAATAATACTAATAAAGTTCAGTGATACTAATTTAAGTGGTATAGGAGATATATGATTAGATTTAGATAAAATGCTTTCCCCCTAAATTATTATTAATTTTCTGTCAGTAATTGGGTTTATTGATTCTGTTTCGGTCGAACCCGATCTTGGTAAACCTAACAGCGCGGGGTCGGCGTTACCTCCCCATTGGCCAACCACGGCGTCTTCCTCTCCATCGGCATTCGACGGTGACATCTTCCTCCGATGAGGGGTTTTCGTGCGATCTCCGGCGGACTCTTTCTCGGTAACACATACACACACACTCTCTCTCCTTGTTCTCCTCCGTTGTCTCCCCCTCCCGGACCCCAACAACACCCCAATGCCCCCTCCTCCACACACCGCCGCCTGAACCCCGACTGTCTCCCCCCAGACAGCATTATCCGCTGCCCTTCTCTGTCTCTCTCTCTCTCTCTCACCCCGGACCCTGATATACTGTTTTGGAACATTGTCTATTAGCCCCCCTTCCCAGATCCCTCCTCCCTCTTTCCCCCTTCATCGCAAACCCAGGCCAAACCTTCAACCCCCCGCCGTCGCAGCCCAACCTCCCCTGATCCATCCTCCCTCTTCCCCCCTTCGTCGCAGCTTCCCCCTTCCTTCCCGGACAGCATCCTGCCCCTCCCTTCTCCTCCCTCTTTCCCTCACTCTTCCCACCTTTGTAGCAGGCGCCCCCTTCGTTTCCCCTTCCGGACTACAGCTCCTCCCTCCTCCCTCTTCCCCCCTTTCCCCGACAGCATCGTCCCCCTCCCGGACCTTAGCCCCTCTCCCTTCCTCTCCCAGACCACAACTCATCCTCCCTCCTCCCCTCCCTGTTCCCCCTTTCATCGCTGGTCCTGCCCCTCCTCGTCGCAGGTCCCTCTTTCCCCGATAACATGCTCCTCCTCCCTGCACCCAGACCACAACCCCCTCTTCTTCCTCCACCCTCCTGTGCTAGAATTTTGAATTGTCACTTTTGATGTTAATTTTTAATTGTTAATTTTTTACTATAATTTTGAATAATGTTAATTTTGATGTTAATCTTCTTTCGTTTTGTTATTTTATTGTTAGATTTGGATAACTTAGCTCTTTAATGTTTTGTAGATGATTAAATGAATGCAATTTGATATTTAGTGGTGATAATTTGAATATGAAATTTTGTGGAACTCATATTTTGTATAAATTTTATTTTAACAATCTTAATTATATATTTTTATTATTTTTACATTGGCGAGCATCTCGCATAGCTCGGGCAAGCGCCTAACATCTCATATGTTTTGGAACCTTGATGGTTTTGGCAACACTTTGGTCCTTGTTGTTTCCTAAGAAGCATGGACATGGACACGACAACATGTCATTTTTTTAAAAATTAGAACACTGACAAGGTGAGGACACATGTATATATATATATATATATATATATTCAATTAACATGAGTTTTATAGTATTTATATTTAAATTTTATAAATATCATGTGTTGAAATAATTAAAATTATTTAAGTTTAAGTATCCAAAATAAAAGTTGAGTACGTCAAATAATTGATATATGTTTCCTTGCGACGATTTTCAGATTTCTTTTCTTGTGAAGCATATGGCCCTCACGTGAGGGCCACACAAGCACACTATCGCATGCGAGTGTCTGACATGTGTGTGTATGTATCCAAGTTTTTGACACGTGTTAGACACGAACATGTCCACCAAAGTCACGTGTTCATGCTTATTAGGTTGTTTCTGCTGTTAATTGTGTTTTTACCTATGATTTACCACTTGATGATCACTCTAAGATCTTGACCTAGGCCTGGTTCTGCTGGCTGTCATCTTTATCATATTTATGGCCCTCTGAACACTAAGGGCAGCTTATATTTACTTGGTCAATGAGATTGAACATTGGTATCATTATTTGTTCTTGAAGAGCCTGTTTTGTGAGATTGTACACAGGGTTAAAGAATTCTTCTGGACTCTTAGTTCATGTTGCTCCTGCCAGTGTATTGTTGCTCCAACATTTCTTCATCCTGTTGGGTCAGGCCTTGTTTTCTTATGGTTCTGTTCATATTGCTCTAAAGGATCTCTGCAGCATATATACTGTCTGACCATGCATGCTGGAATTATTTTTCGTTTGTTGAATGAATGTGATTAATTTAAAGTGGGGAATCACCAGATTTTGTGCATTGTATTCTTGGAGATTGGTTTTCTTGATCTGAAAATTTTGACCACTTTTTTCTTTCCTAATCTTGGAAATTCATGACCTAAATGTTTGTGTTAGTGGAAGCAATTGGCTTGTTTACGAAGTTGATATTTTAGTGGAAGATGGTGATTGACAATTGATTTTGAAGCAGAATAAGCACTGTGCATAGACAAGCAGAGATTGGCTATATTAGAAGAATATAATCCTTGTTTTTTTCTTTCATGTGCATTATCCCCAAAGGTCAAGGCAGGACTAATGTTAGATTTTTTTTTCTCTTTGTACTTCCCACATTACTTGAAGATTTTAGTTTGGAGCACAAGTAAAATTTTTGTAGGTATTAACTGATTTTGAGATACAATAGGAGGTACATAAATGCCCATAAGGCTTTTTAATCATGATATGCAAGTAGTCCATCATCAACTTTGGCATTTTTGTGGATCTTCTCCTGGGTTAGAATATTGTTTAATTTGTTTCACATTAATATTGTATTGAAATCTTCTTTTTGCTTTTTTTCTTTGGCCCTCTAGAGGTTGTATACGGTTGCTCTGGACTTAAGTCAGTCATGATATCTTTGGGCCAGAAAGATGATGAGGGATCTGAGTCGATGGTTGGGCCTTATCTCTTGGACCACCTTAGATGTGTAAATGTTTTGTTATTTTGAAATGTCTTCTCACTGCAAATTACCCGGCACTCAAGCAACACCTAGTCAGCCTTATATTTTGCTTAGTAAGGTTTTGATTGTCTGATGTGGATGCTGATTAGAATCCAATGGAAGTCCTCTCTGTGTCTGTCTCAGAGTGATGTGGTATCAGGAAAAGGGAATTTCAACCTGAAATGCAAGATTGTGTCGGGGACGATTATGTAATGGATCTGCCAATGTATTTGGCCTCTTTATGTGAGTTATCCCTATTGCCTCAATTTTTTGGAGTGTTATTTCGGTGGTTGTGTCTAATTGAATTTGATTCGATCCTTGACATTCTGCAATGATTACATGATGCCTTGTGTACGTGGCCCATTTAGAGAGCACTCCATGTAGCAGCCAATCAAACCACCGGGGATTCAGAAAGATAACAATCTTTGTGATGAATCATCTTCGACCAATGAGGTGCTGCCGGGTCATCCATCGATATGAATCATCTGACAAACGAATGGTCCACTGGGGGCAGCCCAAAGTTCACTTAGAAAACCCTTCTGAAGGTCAAATATGACTTCCAACTCTTCTTCCTCATCCTTCGGTTTGGACTTAGATGAGTCATCGGGCTTGTCACCACCATCGGTGTTGGCTAGGTAGACTACCTCCTTTGAAGGGGTCAATGTCGCTACTATGAGGGAGGATGTCCATTCGGAGGCGAATCCCTTGGGTAGTGGAGTCCTGTAGTCCTTGACGAGATCATTTAACTTCTAGTTGTGCATTAGCACTAGAGTAGTAGCACACGTTAGAGAAGCCTTCCACATCTCGATCGAATTAGAGTTGATTGTTGCTCTGCCTAATGATTGGCTCTATACACATAATTATTATCTCTATAGATACACAAACACACTGTAGGCATGACTTTGATTCCCTCTCTATCCTTTCTTTGTTGAAACCTTCTAGGTTTGGAAGTTTTGTCTTGCCCAGGTGGCGTCGAATTCTTAGTGCTATCTTGTTATCTTCACTAGAAGTGTTGAAGGCTTAGTATTACCCCGATATTGACCCTACCACATTTGTACTATAACGTTTGCTTCAGAGATATAGCTTACTTTCTTTCTACCTAAATCAATTGTAAAGTTAAAGGGGCACGAAGTTCCAATAAGGGTTAGAAAGGTAGGTTCTTTTATGTATAGCTTTGAGGAAGGGTGACCTTTTATCTTGTATTAGGCCACCCAAAGTTTGCCAATGCCCCCTAAGGCTGCTGGGGGCTAAGAAGGAGCAATTTCATTGGATTGCCCTTGACTTATTCGAGTCCACTACCATCTTCAAATGAGTGAGCAATGGATTATGGATGTAGAACTCAATCTTGTGTCTCACTTCTTCCTCCTTTTCTGTTTTGGTTTTGGCTTTGATTTCAACCCTTTTCTTATATGTTGTGGACATGGACTTCACGCAAATATGTTCAAGGCAATTGATAAAGCAAGGCAAGCTGGTGAAGCACTCGTGGACCCCCCGAGTCAATCTTCCCATAGGGATGAGCAGGGCAACTCGGGCACAGAGGAGAGATCGTCGGTGGAGATTCGAGCATCCTTGGTTCGTGTAGGACATTAGTGCTAAATTTAATGAACAAGCACCGAGGAGATCCTCCGTGATTGCTACCCAACCAATATCACGGATGGATAAGTCGTCCTCCTCGAGGCGACTTGAAGACTCAGCTCCCCCTTATAAGGGGGGGGACTTCTCGAGTTACTAAGGTTTCCCGATCTGGGGGGCCTCGGTAGGAGCGATAACAATAACCATAACAACAACAATAGCAATAGAAGGCAGGGTCTTCAGTGGCCTTGGACCAATTAATCGATCCACCGCCCATGATTTATGGAGTCTGCCCCATCAAGCGGACTTTGTATCTCTGTAAATCGATATCCATATGGCTCGAAGGGGTAGGACCCGGTGAAGAGGTGGAGGGAATGTCAGATGGAGCTGTGGCGAAGTCGATACCCGAAGGGGCCTCTACTGAGTCAATAGACGAGGAGGACAGTTGCAAAGCCCCAAGCCCCACTTGCTGATGTGGAAGTTCTTGTTGTCAAACCTCCTTTGGCATATGAGACTATTATGATTGTTGACAATGCTGTCAAACCTCCTTTGGCATTTATGATTGTTGACCATTATGAAGTAGTATAGGTGTTGAGTTGCTTGCCTTTTGTAAATATTTTCTTTCTCTATTTTTTTGGTTTTGTTATCAGGAGATCCTAATTTTATTTTATAATGAACTCTCAAGTGTAATGTAAATATTTTTTTGTCAATGAAAAGTACAACATTTATTAGGCTTTGAGTATAAATTTCTTTGCCAAGTCTGAATCCTTGTTATGAATAATAATTTTTAAGATGAACTACATTCTAAGTCCTAGGGATATTTGAACCCTCTAAAGTTTGAAGTCGATAAGTCCATGGTCAGTTGTCTTTTGAAATGCAATAAGGGTCTTCCTAGTTCGATGCAAGTTTTCCTCGAGAGAACACGAGTTAGAAGAAGTGTTATACTTGGGACCTCACAAGTTGACATTTCAACAAATAATTGATAGGCAATGCAAAATACAAAGTTAGACTTCGCAAGCTTTGAATGGTCGTGCAAGATAAGTAGTGCAAACCTGAAATGGTCACAAATGCCAATCAAAATGAGGGCTACCAAGGTTGCTGCAAGCCATGTACATGTCGCCTTAGACATGTACAAAATCGTATGACACAAACATACAGAAACATTACATCATATTACATCAAACACCTTGTCTATTGACTTCTTTGTAACAACAAGGTGATGAGGTGTTGACAACCATCAATATGTTATGATCCCCATATCATATGTTAAACCCGATCATTGTCTAAGGGAATGTTCGATCAATACACATCATCAACAATAGCCTCTGATGATTTCAGTGACCCTTTACATTTGGACAACATCCTACGATTTGTCAAAACTATGCGCTAAATATGAGTGGTTATGGAATCCAACTGTAAAAGACCTCATAGTACATTGACTTACATTATATTAAAAATATTTAATACAAACTATTACCCATCAGATGTGGGCTACTCTCACTTTTGTGTTGGAGGAACCTTGTTGGGTATGTTTTCGGTCTTGGTTTTGCAAGTCAATCAATTAATTCCTCAATCATCCTAGACACCAATAGCACACATTTCTAATTGATCCAACATTATTCTTGTGACGAATGCGATCCGAAGCCAAGGAAGCTTTATTGCATTAATCAATGGAATAGACAACCAAACTAGACATTAATAATTATGTTTAAGTTGCTATGTTAGAAAGCCTATTAGGTCGCACCTTGACAACATAGTTATCAACCTAATCTAAATTTTATAAAGAATTGAAGTTTCCAAATTTAGATCCAACTCTAATGCATAAAGAAAATTTTAAATTTGACCTCCAACATTTAAAACGAGACATTCTTCATGTAGTTAACAAATGTTAGTCCCGTTGTCATTGTTAATCTTAATTATCTCTTGTAGATCTCAATACGTTGGTGATAACAACACTAAGATCCCATCACATCAAAGTCAATGAGAGACACCACATCACCTTATGTAGTGAAAGCTGTATTAGAGTACTAACCCAAGAACTTGGTTTTTGATGCATAAGCTTAGAAGCTTTCGAATCCAAAACGAATTTGGATCTTAATCTACATCCGATAATATGTATGCCTAAATCTAACAGGAAACATGTGGCTTACAGGCTTCACAATCCGACTCTTCATTGGATCCATTTAATCTGATCCGGCCCGGCCTGGTGTATCTTATTCCTATATAGAGCCCTACACAACACAAATTGGGTTGAACCCCTACAAGGTCCGATCATCATGTCAAGTGGCCTTCTACAACTTCAAGAACGACAAACCACAAACCCAAGTAAAGAATCCGTCTTAAGAATCTCCACCAGGAAGGTCGGAGCCCATGAATTCGGTATCCCAATTTCTTTTGACAGTTAGTTCCCTTCTACCCTTTTCCTCTCCTACATTCTTTTCGCTTTCTTCCTGATTTCTTGAATTTTCGGATCGTCAAATGAATGGAAATAATGACGAGGGTATAATGAAACATTTATTAGAATCTAATAGCATTGATCTTTTGGATCTTGATTGCACGAGGCCAACAAGATCTAATTTCCCTTTTTTTTGGGGTTTCAAGGCAAAGAAGGATCTCAATAAGTCACCTAGTTTGGCATATATCCTTATATCTCGTTCCGAATAGCCAATGTTGTAAATAAATCCAATTGGATTAGTTAAAGATTTTTACATCTTTCTTATAGAATTATTTTTATTGATTATGTCTTATAATTTTTGATATCCTACAAAATTTTAATTTCTTTCTTGTTCTTGTTTAATTTTACAACAAATTAGAAGTGTTGGAGACTAATCTTAATGAGTAAATGTAATTTAGTGGATACTAACTAGTAAACTCATAATCAGTGTTCAAGGCACTTTGCTCTGGTTTCATTAGATTATCCTCTAAAATGCATATTCATTATTGCGTGATAAAAAATCTTCCTTTTTGAATATTAAAACATGCTAACCTTTTGTTTTTTGATGGTAGGTTCTTTACCTTGGATTTGTAAATCCTATTTATAATAATTTATATATTATTTTGCAGAGTCAATATCTTGGAGCATGTTGTATGGGCAGAAGTTACACTCTTGGTGATAAGTGATTCTGAATATATATAACAATGGCTGGATTTAGAACAACATTTACTAGGTCATTCTACAATGCCATAGATTCTTGCTTCAAGACAAGATCTCTTGGGTCATTCATCTCTCCACTTGAAATTTCAAGGCTAACCTTGCGTAGTGTTTCTTTAGTATCACGTGACCTTACACCTGACAAATACAGTGTACAAGACTGGCCTCGGCAACATACAAAAACAAGTAAGGGCAAATTGTTTACTTTCTTCCCTCTTGCTGAAACTTGGAGTTGCAGAACTGATGGCAGAACATATTCAACTGCACTTTCAGTTAGCAACCAATCAATCACAAATTTGTTAAGCTTTGGACGTACTTTATCTCCATGGTGCTTAAATGCAAAATACAACTATCGAACATATTCTTCCCATTCTGGAGGCAAACAAGATGGTGTCCAAAGTGCTCTTGAAAATATTGCAAGTACAGAAGCATCGAAGGATGGAAATACCGGTGCTGTGGGGAATGACTGGGTAGCTATACTTGACCATGCTCATGAGTCTGTTGTAGATGCTGCTATTAGCACAGAAAAGAAAGCTAAAGACTTGTATGATAATGTGACTCCATATTTGCAAGAGTTATATGATTCACATCCATATCTAGAGAAGGTGATTGTTCCAATCACTGGGACTGTGTCTGCTACATTGTTGGCTTGGTTTGTCATGCCCAAAATATTCAGGAAACTGCACAGTTATGCAACACAGAGTCCTGTTGCTTTGTTATCGGGGAATTCAACCAAAGAACAAGTTCCTTATGATAAAAGTCTATGGAGTGCTCTAGAAGACCCTGCGAGATACCTTATTACTTTTGTGGCATTTTCTCAACTGTGAGTTTCTTTTGTTGTAATTAAAACTAATGACTGCCTCAATATATTTGTCATCATACTCATTTTTGCAGTTTTTGTATGCTAATCGTCTTTTTATTTAGTTTTTCATTTCAATTTAGGAACTTAACTATCTTCTGCACACATATCAGCTTATTTTTAAGTGGTCTCAAACATTAAAACGGGCAACTTCTACTTGTATTACGTCTCAAATATTTGGTTCCATTTGGTACTGGTCTGCTTAATGTTTAATATAGGATCCTCATAGTGAATTTGTCGAGTTATACAACCGATATTGGACTTACTAGGTGAAATCACTTCTTTCGTGTTCCAGTTGGCTTTCAGATTAGTATATGTGGTATCATAAATCTTATTTGTAACATGTTTTCTGCTGAGCTATCATCCAGAAGTGTTATCACTGTGTCACATTACTAGAACAGACCCTTGTTATAAACATTGAGAAACTTAGATGAGGGGACATTTAAGTTATATATATTCAGCAAAGATAAACCACTATGAACCAAGGATTGAAATTTCGTACCATAACGGAGTTTCAAGCTTTGTTTGGTACGATACGGTACGGTGTATCGAGCGGTACACCTAATTTAGGCGTAAAATCCTCTGAAAATACCTGAAAAATAGAAAAAAAAGTTAGGATAGGGTTTTTAAGTTAGAAATAAATATAGTAATAGTCTAAGTTTAGCAAAATCAATGTAAATTAGGTAAGAATAATGTCACATATCTTTTTCAGGCTTTGAGAAATAGCCTTGTGCAAGGTTCGTTTTCGGTCCGTTACGGATTATTCTTCTGTAAATATTGAAATATCTACAGAAAAATCATTTGAATTGTTAGATTATTTTGTTACAATATAAAATTTAAAATTCAAATGAATTAAATAATCATATATGTAGATACACCTGATTGTTAATTCTACCACCAAAATGAACGATGGGCCTCCACGGGTGGTGGATTAGGGTCCTCGATCCTATGCATCTACATATCAATATGATATGTTTGTTAGACTCAATCATGAAATGGGTCCCACGACATAGTGTATTGATACACCATATGTCATTGGTGCATCAATGTAGTGATGATCGTAGTTTGATCGTCATGAATTATATTTGTCCGAGGCAGCTCTTGAGGCATGTATTGGTGAATATTAGAGCATCTACTTTTGTTACTGATCTGCTGTTTCGTATCATACTGTTGCTCGGAAAAGTATGACCAACTATCACCGTACTCTGTTGGCCATGTGATTCTCCATAATACGACGACTGTGAATACGATGAGCTTCGTTTTGTGTCTACATCATGTAGGCTCTATCACATCTACTCAGATTCATCCACTGCCTTCCCCTTCTCCTTTCCCTTCCACGTATAAACTTGACCAGTACCTTGTCGAGTTCCATGATCTGAATCTTGGGTGGCATGTGTAAAATATTGCTCCTCGGTCCATGCACCACCCTCAAGTTGTGTAGACGAGACCAACGACTACTTGGCATCGCCGCCATCATCCGTTGAGGCACTATTGTCTGTGTTGTCATTTCTCTGGATCGAGCGAGTTGATAAATGCGATTGTGAATGTGTCTCATCGCCTGACTCGATTCTTTCCAATGATGCGACTGATGTTACTGCCTTCCCCTTTGCCTTTGCACACTGGGCGGACGATTGTGACCATTAGGTGTTTGTAGTTGCTCGAGCAATTTGACTCGATGTTGTTTGACTCCTGCCACATTGTGATCGAGGAGGATTTTTCATTTGCTGGGATTGTGCTTCCTCTTCTTCTATTGCCTTGGTGATAAAACGTGAAGAATGTTGAGGATCTCCCATCCCTTCTTAATTACTCTCTAATTAAAGAAAGACAATATATACCTTTTGATTAAAAAGTTCTTCCTCTTAATCCTCCCAAATTAGCCTTGATTCAATTCACAAATCGTTGCTCTATAGAATTTAGGAGAGTGCAAATGTAAGAAAAAAATGAATTTGAGGTAGTTTAAGAGAGAGAGAGAGAGAGAGAGAGTGAAATGGAATGAAATAGAGGGGAGGATGGGTTTAAATACCCATGAGAAAGGGCTCCAATGGTTAGTTTGACCGTTGGAACACTGTTACAAGTCGGTAACGGTCCTATACCGGGTGGTAACGATCGAATTTTTGATCGTTATCGCCCGATATAGCCCCGTATCGTCCGATACGGGATGATATCCAGCGTTCCTCTCGATAGCGGGCGGTCTGCGTACCGGTCTGCTGGCGGACCGGCACGTATCACCTATGCTAGGAGGTATTATTCAAAATTAAAAACGTTGCTATGAACATTTATAGTCGAGAAAAGACAATATTCTGTTCTGAGTTTGTGTAGTTATGAACCATATGCAAGAACCTGATATGCATGAGAAGAAGACTCGGATGAGATGGACTTATTAATGCAAAGGAACATAGATCAAGAATATTGCACTATATGCTATTTTAATTATGGAATAGGGGAGCTAAGAGTTAGAAAAAAAAGACACAAGGAAATTTAATATTGAAGTTGCATAATCACAGTTTGTATAGGAGCGAGGAATTTACAACTCAGAAAAGTGCAGAATTTATTCTGAACTCAATAGTAGAAAGCATATAAGATAATAGAGGAACATACATGTTTCTACATAATTTGAACACCCATGTGAAATAATGGTGCTGACATGATGAGGTTCAGAGCGGAAAGAAAAAATAAGCATGAGTCAGAAAATCCAATTGGATCACCATTTTAAGAGAAGCAATTATTAAGGGGTAAGTATATGTGGTAAGCATTACCACATTTAATCTTAGAACTTAGTGTAACCTTGTAAAACAGGAAGCCAGGGGCTAAGATGGATAAAAGAGTACATTAATGCAGTAGAACATTTGTTGGTTGCACAGGTGCAAGTGGCAATTACCAAATGATTCGTTCCTTCTCATTATTCATGAGTTCATTTGTCATTTTTCACATAATTTTTTGTTCTTGTCAAGGTTGTTCATAATGCTTCCTACTATTTGGCCCTTATGTGCTAGGTACAAGCAGTCAATGTAACTTCTTAGGTGGCTTATAACCTATTTGTTTCTGACCTTTTACTCCTAGTATATGTACTTTGAGAGCTTGCTCTTGATTGAACTGTGACTCTACCATCAGATTTAGACAGAATGATTCACCATGTTGAGAAATAAATAAATATTATTTAATCTTTCGTCTAATCAGTTTTGTGGAGAACGTTTTTCTTTTATTTATTTATGAACTGGCTTTGTAGATATTTAGCATAATGATTTTATTTTTTATTCTACGCTACAGAGGTATCATGATTGCACCAACTGCTACAGAATATCTTTCACAAGCATGGAGAGGAGCAGTTGTTCTTTCTTTCATCTGGTTTCTTCATAGATGGAAAACCAACTTCTTTACTAGGGCTTTGACAACCCAGGCCATCGGAGGGCTTGATCGAGACAAGCTGTTAACACTGGAGAAGTTGTCGTCCGTGGGATTAATTGTACTAGGAGTAATGGGCTTTGCTGAAGCAGTAGGTGTACCATTGCAATCTATTGTTACTGTTGGTGGCATAGGAGGTATGATTACATTTGGATAAAATGCTTTGCTTTTTCCCCCTAAACCATCAATATTTTGTCATCAGTATCTATATGCCTGTGTTATTGTATTGATGATGTTATTTTAGCTCTTTGTACCTTTTCTTAACATTTTAAAGTCTTACAACTGCTAGAGATGCTAATTTTTCAGTGACTTTGTGCCAATATTTTGTGCAGCATGCCTTTAATGAAGAAGTTTTCTAGATAATCCTTATTTCTAGTCTCAATTAGATTATTAGCGGGTCCAGTTTGGGTTGCATACTTGTAGTTAACCTGAATCTGAATCCAAACCCAAGCTGACCTTCCCAAAACTCTATCTTTGCGGATTGGTTAGACAAAGAAACTAGTTGGTTCAGATAGCAATCCACTTTTGAATGAATTAAAGTGACACAAGAGTCCACATCTCATCACATAGATGACATGATACACCAGCCGAAATAGTATATGTTGGCATATACTGTCTTCTTACCCTTGATAGAGCTCAGTGCTAGGGAAAGACTTACGTAGCCAACCTCAGAGTTGGCTTGTTATTGCTTATTCCTAGTCTTTGACTTCAGTCCCTAATTTTATGTAATAATTTCATGATTGTGCATGTTCTCTACAATTTTTTTTTTTGTGATTGTTATGTTATTAATATTAGCAAACTATTTTTTTAAACTAGGTAATTTTAAATTTTTAATTAAGGAAATTTCCTGTAGCAGTGTGCAGTAAACTCTCATCTTTTTTGCTCTTTTTTTTGGCTGGAATCGACACTTGGCAGGCCCTCTTGAAACCAATCATGTTTTAGATGCCTGACTGATGTATTCCATGTCTAATTGCTTTGCAATAGAATCAATATATATAGCTGACACTTGTTTACTGTTGTATAAAATTAAATGTTTTCTATCATTGGATAATTTATTCTATCAATTTGATCACGAGAAGGTACTTTCTTATAGGTAATGAATGTATATCCATCATAGATGAAACACAACCCAATAAATAAGGAAAATAACCATCTGGTACAAAGTGGTATACCTCTTGTAGGCATGGCTACTCTGGATTTTTGTGTTTAATTGTAGTAGGTTAAGGTAACTGCTCACAAGTACATATCTTGCTGCCTCCAGAGTATTCACTGGTCTAGCTTATAAATGGTAACCATGCTACAAAGTAACTGCTACAAATACACACACTGGCATATACACAACGCAGGCATGTGCGCTCGCACATCACTTTCGTCTTGCTGAATTTATTTATTTTATTATGGTAGACAATCATTTTTATAGAATTCTTTAGGTATCTATTGATAGATGATGACCTAATTTTTATATATTGTTTATTGTATATCATTCTTTAAACTCTTGGATAAAGATTTAGTTAACTTTTTCAACAGGTGTGGCTACTGCTTTTGCTGGTAGAGACATTCTTGGAAACTTGTTTAGTGGCCTTTCTTTGCAATTATCAAAGCCTTTTGGAGTGGGCGACAATATTAAAGTATTTATATTCTATTAGTTGTTTTGTAATATATTTTTCAATCATAGTAGACCATGATTGTTAGTAATGCAAGTAGTGCCATGACATTCACTCTGAGTATCTGGCCCCACCTATAAAATTAATACAGGATAGCATTGAGCCATTGAGGCACAGTTTGGATCTGATCTTTGGAGTACTGCTGTAATAATGATATTGGTAGGATTTTTTGTACTTTCTCTTTTGAACTAGACTTGTATTTGTGTTGATCATAGAAATGGAGAGAGATGTTTGGAGTGCCATGTATCTGCTGGATGCCCCTTGCATTGAAACGAGAAAAAAAATATAAGATTATCAATTTTAGCAATGTTTTATGCATTTAAAATGTAGGCAATTTGTAATTAATATAAAAATAATTTTGGGTCTAGTTATGAACATTTTCAGGCAGATGCTTAATTTTGCAGGAAATGATAGAAGTCATGTAGTAACCTCTCCCTATGCTGCTAATGCTAAATTGAATTTACATGCACAGGCCCAGTAACCTTCTCTACGTACTGCCAATGCTAAATGCAAGTTACATGCACATGCCCAGAACCTTTTCTAGCTACTCTGCTAATGCTAAATGCATATGTACATGCACATGTCCAGTAACCTTCTCTACCTACACTGCTAATGCTAAATGCAATTTAACTGCTTTTATTTTAATATTATTTCATCTCCATTCAAGTATTGATCCTAGATATGAAATGGTCGCTCTCTTTGAACACCTCTATTTCCTTATAACCTCGCCTCAATAAGTATTCCCAAATTTGTCACCTTACATTTGCACTAAAGAAAAATCAACTAGTATCCATCTTTTGTTGTGATAATGTATCTTTATAGATAATTGTGCGACTGAACTCATGTTGCATAAAGTGTCACCTAAGTCCATTTCTCATTGTTTGACAGGTTAAAGGCAACCTTTAAATTAGAACCAGGGTTTGCTGTACCGAGTTGTACTGCTTGGTAATTGTTATTGACCTGTACCGATTGGTAACGGTCGAAATCAAGGGCTCAGATTGTCCTATTTCGAATGGTTAATTTGATTGTTTGAACAATAGGAAAGGGTTTTTAAACCTTTTCCTCTGCCACAGTTGTCCGCCCAGTGTGCAAAGGCAATGGTAAAGTGGAAGACAATAGCATCAATTGCATTGTTGGAAAGAAATAAGTCTGACGATAAGATACCTTATCAATCGCATCCAACAACATGCTCGGTCCAGAGACATGGCGACAACATAGACAACAATTCCTTGATTGATAATGGCGGCGACTCCGAGGAGTTTATAGTCCCGTCTACTCAATTTGAGGGTGGTGCATGGACCGAGAAGTAATATTTTATACGTGCCACCTAAGATTCAGATCATGGAGCTCAATGAGGTATTAGTCAAGTTTATATATGGAAGGGGAAGGGGAAGGGAAGGGAAAGACAATGGATGATTTTGAATAGATGTGATAGAGCCTACATGACGTAGACACAGAGCGAAGCTCATTATATTCACAGTCGTCGTATTATAGAGAATCTTATGGTCAACAGTAGTACGATGATAGTTGGTTATACTTTTTCGAGCAGTAGTACGATAATCGATCATATGATACAAAGCAGCAAATCAGTGGCGAAAGTAGAAGTTCTGACATTTCATGCTCTGCACTAATATATGCCACAATCGTCCTTGCCTTGCCTCAGGAGCCGCCTCGGACACGTGGTTCACGATGATCGGACTACAACCATCACTATATTGATGCACTAATGACATACAATGTATTAGTATACTTTGCAGGGTTTGCAATACCATACCGTACCGCCCAGTATGAGCGGTATGTATTGGTCCGCTAGTAGACCGGCATGCCGACCACCTGTTACCTGGCGGTATCAGGCATCTGGCCTCGTATCGGGGCGATACGGGGCTGTACAGGGTGGTAACGGTCGAAATCGACCGTTACCGAATGGTAACAGTTCTCCAACGGTCAATTTGATCGTTGGAGGCCTTAAGGGTTTTTAAATCCTTTATCCTATTTCAATCCATTTCACTCTCACACTCTCTTAAACTCATTTTTTCTCATATTCTCTCTCTTATTCTCATATTTTTATTCTTCTAAACTCAGCAAAGCAATGATTTCTAGATTAAATCAAATTTAAGAGGCTAATTTGGGAGGATTAAGAGGAAGAACGATCCAGAACGGGCCAAAATTGTGAACCTTGCACAAGGTTAATCCTCAAAGCCCCAAAAATATGTGATACTATTTTTACCTAATTTACATTAGTTTTGCTAAAACTAGACTAAATGTATATTTATTTCTAACTTAAAAACCCTATCCTAATTTTTTTTTATTTTCGAAGGGTTTTATGCCTATTTTAGGCATCCCACTCAGTACGCCATATCATATCGTACCGAGCAAAGCTCGATACACCAGTACGGTACGAGATTAAGAACCTTGATACTATGTCATGAGATTATTTTTAGGATTGGGTCTGACAAACATATCAAATTGATATATAGTTACATAGGATCGAAGATCTTGATCTACCGCCCGTGGAGTCTAGTCATTCTTTATGGTGGTAAAATCAGGTATATTTATCGATTAATTACTTGATTCATTTGAGTCTTAAAGTCTGAGTAATTTTAAAAATAATCTAACAATTCAAATCATTTCTTTGTAGATAATTTAATATTAACGAAAGGAAAGTCCGGAACGTATCACAAAGTTATCCCGCAAAGTCGAAAAAAGATATGTCACTATTCTTTTATAATTTAGATTATTTTTGCTAAAATTATACTAAGTTTATATTTATTTTCAACTTAAAACCCTAATCCAACTTTCTTCTATTTTAAAGAAAATTTTGGAGCTATTTTTGGTAATTTTACCTTATCGTTGGTATGCCTAGGCATACTGATATACGGTGCATTCGTACACCTCGGTATGTATCATACCGACGATTGGTCGGTACATCGATATGGACCGGTAAGACAAACCTTGATTAGAACTATCTTTTTTTAGATTGAATTATGAGTTTGGAGGAGACATTGTGTTGTCTTCTATCTTTAGATCTGGGGCAAAGTATTAATGGCATAATAAATCTCTTAGCCGTTTTGAGTTCTCAAAACTTGGAAGATACTGGTGTACCCTCAAAAGCTACTACTGGTGTATCTTTCACTATAATATTTTCACAATTATGTTATTGTGGTTATAATTTAAACTATCTAATCATGGAAAATTAATCAGAATAATTAGTACTCACTGGAATATAAAAAGTTATTCATTTTTCAGTGGAAATGAAATATATTGTTGGTAAACAAGTATCTGCATCTAGAGAAATTGTAGGGTCAAGCTTTGGTCGTGAAAGTTTCTTCTGTTGGAATAAAATAATATTGTACAGCAGTTTAAGTTGATACAGCTTCTGCTAGCGAAAAATCTTCTCCCTGTATCATGGCAGATGATGGTCATTTGTGAGGTCTAGTTTTCAAAGGCCTTCATACCAGGTTTGGGATCCGGAGAAGCTTCTTTTGTGTGGACTGTTGTCAAGGTTTTATAAGTGTGACTCACCTACCTGCCTTCGTCATTGTCATAACATAACATGTAACAAGTTTTCCTTCTGAATGCTGCTGCACACATTCCTTTTTGTAGTGTGTTTAGGCTTGTGTGGATAAGCAAACATGAAAATGTTGGGCATGCCTTATCTTCTGTTAAATGCATGGCCTTTTCTATATGATATAAATGATAAAATTCACAAATTTACTGTCAAAACCAGCATGTGGAATTACATGTGATCATGATGGTCATTGCCATAAATGATGTTAGTTATTTGAGTCACATGCTTTGTCTTTCCAGATTTTCATATTCAACTCGACTAGTTCATCAGCTGCAAATAATCTGTTTTCTTTCAGCAAGTCAGATGTGAAAGATTTGTCTTGCTGTCTTTATTTGATTTGTGATTTGTTTTAATGATTTATATTTTTTGAAAAATGTAGGCTGGATCAGTAGAAGGCCAAGTGATGGAAATGGGACTCACCACCACGTCCTTGATAAATTCTGAAAAGTTTCCTGTCATAGTTCCGAACTCGCTATTCTCTAGTCAGGTGTGTATATAATATATGTTAGGTGCTGACTCATTCACTTATTTATTAAGACGTTGCTACTATGAATTTCCAATATATCTGAAGTTTTTGTCTTATGATTAATTTGAGTTGTATGGAATGAAATACAAGTCTTGACAGTTGACACTGTAATGCCTTTTGTCCTCCTGGTGCGGCTCTTGGTGCAGGACAATTCCATGCCTGAATAAGTCAGGCTATGAATTGGACATGATCTGGTTAAGGTCGAGTTAAGATGAATATAGAGCTACTTTTACCATAATAGTCACAAATAAGATTGACCTTGTATGTGCACGTGGTACAGTAAAAAATCTTTGTTTTTTTTTAATATAAGACGTACATAAATAGTCACAGTTCACTGTACTATCTTCCTGGAAGGTGGTTCTTGGGTTTCTTTAAATTCCTATATCAGCCAAGTTTGCTATAAGCTCACAACAAACTTAGACACACTTCGAAAGATAAGTACTTTTTTAGAAATGTACAGAAACGTGGACTGACTTGCATCAGTAATTATCATGGATATTATAATTAATTGCTACTTAAAATACTTACACCGAAGGCATTGTTTGAGTTAGTGTGGAAAACAAACTAATATTTATCAATTATGTTTACCAACAGAAAATTCCTGGTAAGAAATGGGGATGTATATCTAAATTGAAGCACCAAGGAAACTCCATGTCATAAAGACCCGTAAACATTCTCTGAGCAATACGTCGGATGTATAGTGTCCTAGTAACGTGTCATTTTCATTATCCATGGATAGTCCTTTCCTACCAGCCTCACTAGTGAACACATCCATGGTCCTAGGAACTCACTAAATATCAATTGCCTGACCTGACCAAGCAGATCTACTAAGTCAACAACATGGATAGGATGTATGATTTTTTCATTGACTTGTCTGGTAGTGATCTTATATACTAATTGACCCATCGTCAACTTTAAACTAGTGTATCAGACTTGATCATATAGAAATTTAATCAAATCCAGTGCAACTTGTTGGCACCCCCCGGGTTGCCAGGAGGTGTCCCAACTATAATCGAGGTCCAGAATTGTTTTTAATTGGATTGGAAAAAAAACATTCTATCAATGCTTCAAGAAGTTTTCATTTTATATTCTAGATTATGCTGGAGAGTTGATTGTTTTAGAAGATTGTAATAGTGAACAATTAAATAGATAATTAATATATATCCAAATTACTGTTGAAAAGCGCAGATGATTAATGTACTTTTTTTAATGTCTGGGAGTATGTCTTTTGTCTTTGCACTGCTGGCCTTTTGCTCAGTTTTCTTTTTTTTCTGGTTCCTTTGTTGGTGATGTCAGTTCAAAGATTGATAGATATCTTGATTATCTGACCTAAGATCTATTTTGCAGCCTTGTCAGCAGAATAAGTGTCATCCATGAAAAGCATGCCTCTGCATGTTTTGTTTGCCAGTGTGGTACCTAGCATGCACATATGTACCATTCTGGCATGGCATGTGCTGCATGGACAATTTATAATTAAGCTTTCTTTAGCATGTGCAGTTTCATCTTATATGGTGGTGGTATTACTTGACCATTCCATAACCTCTGTTTGATGGTCAGCCATTTTATGGATTGGTTTGACTGTTCACATTTTTCAATATATGTTTTGACAATATCAGCAGCCAATTTCTGTATCTTGATGGTTAGACAGTTGGTGCTGGATTCCAGGATAATGTTTTGAACATTTCTTTAGTTATTTTGTTGACATTGAAATACCCATCTTCAGTCTGATGTCTGGCAGACTGATGCCATCAAGATATTTTCTTTAGTTAATTGTGCTAGACTGATGCCTGCATAATCATTTTATATGTTTTTTTTTTTTGAGTTAGGAGAGTTCTATTTAAAAGCTATCCAATCCAGCAACCGGTATTTATTATACTAAATTGTGGTCATAGTGTTTGTTATCTTTTTTAACTTACATGAAAATACTTCCCAGGTGATTGTGAACAAATCAAGGGCTCAGTGGCGTGCTAGTCTTACCAAAATACCTATACGTATTGATGATATAGAGAAGATACCCAATATTTCTAAAGAGATTAGTTCTATGCTACAAGCTCATCCAAATGTTTTCCTAGAGAAGGATGCCCCTTATTGTTACCTCTCTCGGATAGAATCATATGCAGAGCTTACCCTAGGATGCAACCTCAAAAGCATGGTGAGTTTTCTTTTACAAAATTTTACACCCATGGAAATCTTGTAAATGTCCACATCGTTGTTGAAATGTTTCAACAACATTTAGCAACCTTATTCTAGAATGCAATTTGCTAATTCCAAGAGCATGGTGAGCTTTCTTTTAATTACCTGCACCCATGGTATTTTACAAATGCTTACACCCATGGAAAATCATATACGTGTTCACATCATTGTTGAAATGTTTCGATCAATTTTAGCAACCTTTATCTGGAATGCAATTTGCTAATTTTGAGAGCACGGTGAGCTTTCTTGTGATCATATACATGTGCACATCATTATTGAAATGTTTTGATCAATTTTAGCAACCTTTATCTAAAATGCAATTTGCTAATTTTGAGAGCATGGTGTGCCTTCTTTTACTTAACTTCACCCTTTGTGATCATGTACATGTTCTCATCATTGTTGAAAATTGTTAACAGTAATTGTTTACCGCAAAAATAAATTTATCATAAACCTTAATAATTTTAAATGTTGGCACAGGCTACTTAGAAGTCTGTGGTTCAACAAAGAATGTGAATTTGCTGTCATAACACACCCTATGACACATGCTTGAAGAAATATTAGTACTCATAGAGCTGGATATAATCTTTCTGATCAAGGATTACCATTACTTGTCTTTATGCTAGTCCTAGATTGTGAACTAGAAACTTTATATTTATGGCACAAGCTGCATTTGATGGAATTTTGTTGGTTGTAGAGAAAAGATGAGCTATTTGCCACAGAGCAAGATATTCTTCTGCAAGCGGCTAGGATTATCAGGCAACATGGTGCTGAACTTGGAAGTACCCTAAATGACTGCATGAAATGTTGATTCAAAATCAATGGATTTTGGTTAAGGTATGATTGTTATTTGTGCTCAACTACACAAAGCGAGCAATATGGATATTGCTATTTGGAGATGATTCTATCTTGTTTGTTATGCATTTCTTTTTGCTAGTACTTTTTATCTGGAGCATTTAACAAAAAATCTTCTTGTCTCTACACCAATACAAGTGCTAGCATCTTCTGAAGTTTGTTCTATTATTATTGTGTTGCACAGCACATTACATGGAGTCTTGCTGCATGCCAATAAGGCTCAAATAGCTTCATGGTGCAGACCATGTCAGGCACTGGCAACCTAATGTGTGTTCTTAGACTAGATAGTTGTAGCCGCGACCACATTGCCCTTGTATATGTAACCAAATAAGAACCAGTAAAATAAACAGCCCTGTTGGTGATCAGATATCATCAGAGGTAGTGGTAAATTATAGGTATAGGACATGGCAGATATTTTGAGGAGGGTATTTGCCAATTGTTCTTTTCCAATTGTTGGTAATTAATGTGTGCAAGTATTTGTTATCTAGCTATGCTCAAAGTAAGTCCATGATCATTATTTGACAATTCCGTATGTTAATTTCTGCATCTGAGAGTTCATGTTATAATTGTTCAATCCCAGTGACTAAGCATACAGTTAATATTATTGGTGTGCACTAATGGATGATTTGGATGTGCAGGTCAAACTTTTTCCTTGTGCTGAAAGCTCTTATCTGTGTTTGAAGAAAGAGATGACTATATGCGTGCATGTTAGTCTCTTTCTGTTCGAGTGTGTGATGACTGATATAGATGAGCCTGTTGCCAAGGAGACTACATTGTGCTGAAGTAGGCAGGACCAGTTTAGGGTTTAGGCTGAAAACTGAACTCTTGATCAACTTTGATTGTAATCATCATCATCTTTATTTGTCAACAAGGTTCTCTGTTGTAATTGCAACTCTAGCGGGCGTTCACAAAACCGTGTTGGTTAATACAATCACATAAGAGGAAACGGTGGATGGGACGATAGGGGAAAAAGAAAAAAAAGGTTCTTTCTGCGACTTGCAAAGGGTATTATTATCACTCATTCTATAACTCTTAACCTTGCAAGTTCGCATGATTTTTCCAGACACTGCATACCTTCTGACCGCTAGTGACAGTTTGAGTACTGCATCCTGCGCCTCAAGTGACCATTAAACACGATAAAAGGAGGTTGACAGGTCTTCCGAAGCCAACCATGTTGGTTCGGTACTGACGCAGTCGCGTGGGCCCCGCCTGGATTTGAGAAGGCGATAGGCATTGCCTCCGCGGGGTCAACCAAGCGCGTACAAAGGACCTTTTACCACCCGCTCGTGATCCGGTCCGTCGGTCCCGGGTTTGACGGCGGACTTCCGGCTCGTGCCGCGCGAGCCGAACCCAACCGGGGTCGACGTCAGGATGGCCGTCTCGGAATTAGGCGCAGGTGGGAAGGGCAAATGGGAAGGCGAAGGGGGGTGGGGCAACCGCGGGGCAAGCACAAATAAGTGGCAGAGAACAAAATAATATACGCAACAGTGAGGGGCGGAGAAGAGAGGAGAGAAAAGAGAAAGACAGCGGAAGGGAGCGTCCAACAACAGCGACGCTGATGCGGCAGAGTAGTTGACGTTGGCGTGGGAGACGAGGAATCACCTTCGTTTCTTCCTTCCGGACGTGTAGGCGACGGACGCGAAGGAAGGAATCCGAACCCATCCGTGTGAACAGGTTGAAGAATAAGGAAGGGAAAAAGATAGGAAGGAAGGAGAGGGAGGCGGCTGATCTGCAACCCTTAGGTCCAGGTATTGAAACCCTAGCTCATGATTTGTGTATGCTTTCTTTAGATCGTCTTGCAACTGCAATCTGGGGAAGCGCCTGGTGGGGGATAATGACTGAAATGATCTGTGGGGGTACTCTTGGTTGAATCGTCGTTTTTTGGACGCCGGAGCAGAAGTTTTGGCTGGTTTTCGGAGGTTATGCTCATGGATGCCATGTTCTTGGTACTTGAAGACAGTTTACCGTGGCCTGGATCGTGGATCTGTGTGGGTATAGACCGAATCCTGTCATGGACACTGCAAAGACTAACCATACTTTGAGGTTCTGGCTTCGGATGGTCGATCTCGGAAGAAACCTGATGGATGTGCTCCCTGCAACCTGCCTCTTGCTGGATCTGCTGCCTGCGTTATAGTCCTCTTCTTTAGGACTGGCCATCCCTGGCGTGTGAGCAGCGAAAGGTGCTGAAGCTTCTTCTCAGAGTTTTGCAGGGATTTTAGGTGATATTAGGTCGCTGAGGCTCTTGAATCTTGCCCCACCTGTTGTTTGCTCCGATCTACCTGCCGTCTTCTTCTTGTGGAACTTTTAGGTCTTGGGCTTGGCGTTGGATCTACTACCTGCACCATCATCATCCTACAGAGCTATTATTATGGTTTTTTTGTCCAGATAAGCAGACTGGCAACATTGCTTCTCGTTGGAGTGCCTGTTCACTGGGATGTTAGATGATGTAGGTTTCACAGGGTTGAAACTTCTTTCAGGATCCTGATTCTTGTAGCTCCTGCTGGTTACTATGATATGCTCCTATCTACCTCTTGTTTGATCACTCCTGGGTCTTGGATTGCTGTTGCATCGTCATCCCCTTCTAGTAAAAAGCGAAGTGACAGGTGTTGTATTTTGTTTTCTTTGACTGGCTGAGAAGGGTGGTGCCTTTGGGTCTGCTATGACATCATCATCCTCTTCGTTTGGGCGGTCTTGGTCCTAAGAGGAGGGACATGTTCTGTTTTTTTTATTGGACCGGCTGAGGAAGGTGGCACTTGTGATTCTTCTTGGGATGCCTGGTTACTTGTATTTTAGATGATATTAGGTTTCACAGGGTTGAAGAAAATTTTCGGAGGGTTTTGGTCCTTGTTGTTTTTGCCGTTTCCTGTGTTTTTACCTGTGATTTACCACTTGATGATCACTCTAAGATCTTGGCTTAGTCATGGTTCTGCTGTCTGTATCATCTTTATCATATTTATGGCCTTCTGAGTGCTAAGGGCAGTTTATATTTCTTGGTCAGCAAGATTGGTATTGTTATTTGTTCTTCAAGTTCCTGTTTTGTGAGATTGTACACAGGATTAAAAAATTTCTTCCAGACTCTTAATGCTTGTTGCTCCTGCCAGTGGATTGTTTCTCCAAGATTTTCATCCTGTTGGATCAGACCATGCTTTCTTATGGTTCTGTTCATATTGCTCTAAAGGATCTCTGCTGCACATGTACTGTCTGACCATGCATGATGGAATTATTTCTCATTTGTTGAATGAATGGGATTAATTGAAATTGGGGAATCACCTGATTTTGTGTATTGTCATCTTGGAGACTGGTTTTCTTGATCTGAAGTTTTTGACCACTTTTTTTTTCTAATCTGGAAATTCATGACCTAGATGTTTGTGTTAGTAGCAGCAATTGGTTCGTTTATGAAGTAGATATTTTAGGGGAAGTTGGCGATTGGCAATTGATTTTCAAGCAGAACAAGCACTGTGCATAGACAAGCAGAGATTGGCCTACATTAGAAGAATAGAATCCTTGTTTTTTCTTTCATGTGCATTATACCCAACTTTCAAGGCAGGACTAATGTTAGATTTTTTTTTTAATTTGTATTTCTCACATTGCTTGAAGATTTTAGTTTGGAGCACAATTAAACTCTTTCTGTAGATATTGTGACTGATTTTGAGCTACAATAGGAGGTACCTAAATGCCTATAAGGTTTTCTAAGCATGATATACAAGTAGTCCACCATCAACTCTGGCATTTTTGTGGATATTCTCCTGGGTTGGAATATTGTTTAATTTTATCACGTTAATATTGTATTGAGATATGTGATCTTTAATCCTTGTTTTTTCTTTTGGCTCTCCAGTGGTTGTTTACGGTTGCTGTGGACCTGCAGTCGGTGATGATTTCTTTGGGCTAGAAAGATGATGCCGGATCTGAGTCGATGGTTGGCCTTATCTCTTGGATGACTTTAGTTGTGTAAATGTTTTGTTATTTTGAAATGTCTTCTCACTGTAATTCTGGCTTTTACCTTGCAGATTAATTTGTCAACTTTTTCTGGAGTTTGTGCTTCTAAATCTGAAAACCATCGTCCTGCAGTTGTCATTATAAATGTGCAGTTAATAGTTGTGGAACTTCATCAGGAAACATGCGGAGGAACATGGGGCTTGAACTTTTAGGAGCTATAGATTCTCGCTTGAAGTGGAAGATAACCACCAAGGACAGGAAGAGGGCTGTCAGACGAGCTAGAACTTCATATTATAGTGGGTTCAGAAAGAACTCTGCAGGCGAAGGTTCCAAAAGGAACGAGGATACCAAGGATCAGTACCTGAAGAGAGCAAGAGATTTCTCTGTCTCCGAGTCTGAGAAGGTTTTGCTTTAGACATCAATGCTATTTTAGGGTACCCCTTTTATCAAACCTTTTTTTAGTGCATTTTTAATGATTCTGTTTTCTGTTTGCAGGTTGGTGTTAGCGTTCTTGGAGGACGCTTCAGTGACTCCCTCGAAATTGTTCCCATAAAGAAGAGGAGATTTCTGTTAGTTAGTTCTCCATCATCTCCTCTGCAGTCTTCTTATTCAGATGATTCTGATCACTTGATAGAGGGCCAGCCTCCATATCAGAAGACATCATCATATGACAAAAATCATGACAAAAGAGCTGTTGCTGATTGGACCAGTAATTTGCATGACATAAATGAAGAGGCCAGTGCTGCTGCAGATTTCTCTGGAATTTCAATATTGGCTGCTGCTGCCTGTGATAGCGAAATATTGAGTGACCTCATAAATACTGGAGGCTCAGTTTCAAAGGGACATTCTTGTGAAGTACTTTTCAAAGACACACAAGGAGCTAAATCACATGCCTTGTATGGAGATAAGGAGCGACAACCTCAATCTACGCAAGATTTACATGAAAATTGTGATGTATTTATGGAAAATTGTTCTACATCTATACCTGCCGATGATGAGAAGTACCAGAGTTCAGCAAACGAGAAAAGCTTAATAAACCCCTTGCAAAATGCTTCTGATAAGATGAGGTCTTCTGGCTCTGATTCTAGGCTTCACTGGGATCTTAACACTGTAATGGATACATGGAATAGCAAATATGATCAAGTTGTAATCTGTGAGTCTGAGCCACATCCCATTAATCCTGCATGTGAAAGTCATAATCACAATAAAAAGCTGGAAGATTTTGAGGTTCTTCAGCATCAAGTTGAAAACTGTGAGAGCAGATGTTTTACTGAATTTGGTGAAAACGGGGAAAATGTGGTTGGTCTTTCAAAGGATAATTGTGCATTACTTAAGTCAGAGGCTTGGGAAAAACCTGATGTATGTAATGACAGTTCAGTTGTTGATCATGAGAAAGCAAAACAGTGGTCTATCCCTCATTCTGATGGTTTGGTTGAAGAACTGGAGGATGCTACCTGTATTTCTTTGGTCAACTCTACTGGAGAGATAAAAGTTGTGTCCAATCAAAGGAGCGACATCTGTAGTACCAAAGTTGTTTCTTCTGTAGTTGGAGATGTTCTTGGTTCCTTGAGGGATACTACCATGGTAATTGAATCTGTTAGAGCAAAGGCTGATGCAGACTCCAGCTTGGAGTTGGAAACTGCAACATCATTTTCTCATTTGCCTCTTAGTTTGGATACCAGCTCCGACTTTAATACTCATCCATGTAATTCACATTTGAAATTTGGCCAGTCAATCAGTAAACCAATCTTTGATGAAAAGCCAAATGCGGTTGCATATAATATTGACCATTGCCTGGCTAATGCTGAAGTTGAACATCCTATCCACATAAACAGTTCTCAATTTGAGAAGCAAGGAGTTCTGAATACTGATTCGGAGAGCAGTTATCAATGTCCACTCCATGCTGAAAAAACTTCTGATCCTTTGTTTCATAAAAGAACATCTGATGAAATTGAACTCTCTGATGACATTGATGTCACAAATGATCTCCATGCTGATGGATCCCCCAGAACAGTGGACAGGAGTTCTTGCCTACTAAATGGTCATCAGCAGGGCAGCTTAGAGTCATGTAATCCTGATGCATTGCCTTCTGGAATCACACGTGCTGGTAAATGTGAACAGGCTACAGCACAGCTAAATGTTGACGATGATAAATGTGCTGATCCTGTCGTTCCTGTTTCGGTTTTGGCAGGTATGACAGAGGATGTCAATTTGGTAGATGATGCTGTGGGTACTCAGGATCCAGGCAAAAGTTACATGGATTCTTGTGTAAATTATTCTGGTGAAGCTTCTCTCAATGATTGTGTACATAATTATGGCTCAGGTGCATCTCTTGCTGATATGGGCGAGGCCAATGGAGTGGAAAAGGTTGACCTTCTGGGAGATGATGACTCTCAATTTGAGGATGGTGAATTTAGAGAATCTGTTCTGCAAAGTTGGGGAGAAGATGGAGCTGAGGAAGGAGAATCTGAACATCTGGATTATGGATCTGACAACAAAGAGAATGTTGCCTTTGAAGCAGTTTCTGGTTTTCCCTATTCTGTTTCTTTCTCTGGTGAAAGCATGACATGCAAAAACAGGGATGCACCAGTTGTTGCTCATGATGGAGCAACTCCTGTTATTAATAGTGTTTTTGCTGTTTCTGAACCTCCATTGAAGTGCTCATCCAAATCAACTTCTTTGGATGCTGGAGATGGGAACAGAAGTTTTGTAGATGTTGATAGAAAAGACTGCACAGATCATTTCGTGGTAAACAACTGGAGGAGAAAGCAGAGAAGTGGTAGCTATTCATCAGCACCTGGTTCTCATGGTGAGAACATGATTGGACATAGTGGATTTCAGGAAAAGGGTGATAATGATAGGGAACCTTCAGCTAGTGTGAGAATAAAAGCTTCTGGATGGGATAAGTTGCCTGTAGACCATGTGCATACTGGAGATAACATGATGGATGCTGGTATTGGTTCTGTTAAACAAGGAGGTAAAGCCAGTGCCTTAGATATATTTGATGCTGACAAATTATTGGAAAGATCTGGTTTGTTGTTCAGAAGAGGCTTGTCATCTCAAGTTGAGAGGTTGATGTCCTCGGATGAGTCATATAGGAGAGATAGGTCTTGTGTCAAGGAATGCAGGTAATTTTATCGCTATCTTGTTTACTCTGATTTTTTTTAGTTCACTATAATTGCAAACTGTCTAAGGGATCATATTTCTTAAGTTCTAAATATGCTGTAACGCTTGCAGATCTGACAGCAATGGTGGTCTAAATACAAAAGCTGAAAAGAACAGTGCTGCTCCTAAATCAGCTGACATGGGTGAATCATCTCAGCATACTAAAGGGAGATGCAGAGACGAACATTGGTTTGACTCTCCCAGTTTTCGTGGTCCCAAGCATCATGATTCACCTGAGTACTGTGATGCATCTAATTATGCTCGACCAAGCTTAAGGAATGCGGCTGCTGCTGCCGTTGCAAAGGTGGAGAGTAATGGCTTTGTTGTTGCACCTGATGGCACGATAGTTAAGGCAGGTGGTGTTGGAAATGCTGGCCCTATGCTCAGACGAGCTGCAAATGCTTCGGTACAAAATAGATGGCGGTCACAAGCTGAGACAGAGCTTGCATATGGTATGCAGAGAAGACTTGGAAATGTAAGGAACATGAGCCCTGACAGGCACTTCAGTAATTCTCGGGGTCGGGCTGGTAAATATGGTCATGAAATGGCTAGGGATCGGTATCACAGGTCTGTGCCTGATGGCAGCATGGACTCATCACTAACAATGCACCATCTATCTAGTAGAGATAGAAGCTTCTCTCCACACAGAGGACCTCTTCGTCTATCACGTTCTCGCTCCAGATCTCCTTCGAGATCGAGATCTCCTCATATGTGGACCTCTCCTAGGAGAAGGGAAATTGGGATGAGTGATACCCATGGGTTTCGCAAGCGCAGTAGGACTCCCAAAATCAGAATGGAGAGAATGAGGTCACCCCATTCACGACCTAGTTCTGAGGACTTTATGGTAAGGTATGGCCCCACATCGAAAACCCTTTCTTCCCCATTGCATTCTTCAAGATGGATTGATGAAAGGAGGGATTCACACAATCATCATAGGAAACATGAGTACAAGCGATCTTCTAGAAGAAGCCCATCTATTAAAGTGTTCAGAAATCCTAGGCTTGACTCGATGGATTCACAAGGAAGATCAAAGCCTGACAACTTCTGCCGTCCTCTGCACTCTGGCAAGATTCCGGAGGTTGCTGTTATGAATAAAAGATATAGATGTACTGGAAGTGATGATAGAAGGGGATATGATGACAGGTATGAATCACTCCAACCTATGAGACGATACAACCCTGAGAGCAATGAGAAGCGCTTCAGATAAGATGTTGAGGGTGCCAGGCTCATAAGCGCTCATAAATCCCCAGTGTTTCAGCAAAGTGGGAGCCCTAGGGTTTTTGGTGGGGCTAATTTGAGTATGTTACCTCAAGAACTAAATGTAAGAAGGGTTATTTTACTTATAACAAGAGTGCAAATCCCCTAAATCTGCTTCAAGTCATTTGCATCAAAGGTTGTGATGCTGGCTCTAGGACTGCGGTTCACAATCTTGCTTCAGTCTGCTGGTCATGTTGGATTCAAGAGAGGATGTGATGAACCCATGAAACTTTTGTCTTCTCAAAGGGAAAAATATCAAGTTTCACAATTCTAGCTTGTAAAGAACATCCCGTTGTTAGTCAAAACTTGTGATTTGTGGGCTTAAATCACCTCCCTTTTGCTTTCACTCTATTTATTTCTTTCTCTAATCTGGGCCCATTTTGAGTGGGATGTATTCCCTGTCCGAGGGTCAAAGGAATATGATGAATTAACAAAGTTTGAGTCTGTGTTGGCAATTGGGAAGCATTTAAACCTCGCCACAAATAACTTTTGAGCTCCCTTCTTTTATCTGGAAATCAAGCATGCACTTTTCAAGTGTTCTTGTAGTTCAGGGCTCCTTGTAGACTTCTCTTGGATCGCAAAATTGCAGCAAGCAGCATAAGTTTTTTATCCTAGAGCAAAAAGCTACTCAAGGTAATATCTTCCATGAAATTGTTTGGTATGGTCAGCAAAATTCTCTTGACAGTACTGCAAAAAGCTGTTTCAAGGTGATATCTTCCATGAAATTGTTTAATTTGGTGGTTTTATTGTGTTACAGTAACTAACTTCATCTAGCATTGAGTTATGTTTCTGATATCAGGAAATCTATGATTCATTGTGGTAGATCATGCACACAGATATTCAAGAGCAATTTTCTTATAGGTACTTCTCAGATCTGGATATCTTTTATGCCTCCAGCAATTTATGTTTGTGTCTCTCAGTTGCGGTAATAAATGAAAACCAGCACTGATCATCAGCATGTCATGGTTGTAAATATCTCATTCTACTTGTCACGAGCATTCAATTAACTTAATTCTAGTTATTAAATATCATTCCTTTTAATCATTTGTACATGCTTGGTGTTCTAATATGGGCTTAAAAAGCAATTATAACTAGCATAAGTACCTACTTTGTCACTAGCTAATTTGTGCTTTCACTTGCTAGTTGTTTAATCCGCCGCAATATATTGGGTCCATGTTGCAACTTGATGAAGCATTTTAATGGGATAAGTGACATCCTATAATTGTTTATTGGTAAGATTTTAGTGTTTATCATTATTCTTGAGGTACTTCATCTCTAAGGGTGATATTTGATCTTTCCTTTAGCCTTAGTCATCTAGTTAGACATCATAACCAATTACTAGTTTACTTTGCATAATTGTGACCGTTTTTCTTTTCTATGTAGCCAAGGGTTCATAAGCTGATACTTCACTGAAGCAACGGCTTCAATAACAATTTTCTGCTGGCAGGAGAATATCGTAATAGGTTATACTAAAGTTCTTTTAAGAAGCTTCACCTTGGTGTCTATCAACGTCCAAAATGACCACAGACCTCACATCTCCAATGGTAATTGGTGATCCAGATTCTCATGATTTGAGCAGGTTGTTTCTAACTTTTCCAAAACAATTGTACCAACTTATATAAGTTATGGGAATTAGAACACACAAGGAAAAGTCAAAAGCACAATTTTAGGTTTTAAATGAGATTGAAGTTCCAAACTTTTATTCATGAAGCTTTTGATAAAATAAAAAAGTTCTTTTGGAGTTTAGACATTACATTTATAATAATGTGTTATTGAATTTCATTATGGATGTTACCCTACCTTTAAATTCTATAAATGTACGATACTGAGAGCTGCAGTTGTAGCTTGAAGGAGAGCTAGCTGAAGGTTGGAAGAAGAAAGTACCTTATAATAGAAAAAGGAAAGAACTAATTACTTGTGTCGCAGGAAATCACAGAGCTAAGATGGATGCTTGCAATATGGAGCAGAAAAGAAGAGAGGACTGAGGAACCTGGGGACTGTTGCCCTTAAATTTTTGGCAGTATAGTCCCATGATTCTCCAATTATGTGTCAACAGTTCTCGTTAGAGTCAATTTTGCAAATGAATGAAGGCCAACCACATCACCATGTGAATAGAAAACATGCCTACTGAGGATAAAACGGTTTTTGAGTTATCTTGATTATCTAAATAGAGTTTGCAATGCGCCATCTTCGATGACCACTGCAAACTGTATAATTTGGGTACACTTTTGATGTGTACCCAGATATGGTTGTGCTTGATTCTGCAGACCCAGATATGCTTTATCATAATTTGTTCATTTATTTTCTTGTTATTTAATTCTTTGTATCAATTAGTTCTCGCGGCTGGGTTGGTGTCTCAAACTTCATAGCCCAACTCATTGTAAATTGGCAGCTAGAGGTGCAGGTGATGAGTAAATGAGATTGCCCTCCAGGGTTTGAGTTGGTGGTCTTGTATTCATTTTGCAATTAGTAAGTTGTCATAAATCAGTAACTTGTTCTATATAGCAATTCATGTCATCTAAGTGACTCTTAAATGCCACATCATGATCTGTTGTATGTGTATGCTTTGATCATCAACCTTGTCACAGCTAAGGTAAATGAAGTAGAAAATAAGTACAAACTATTTACTAGTTTTTATTTATTTTTGGCTCGAATGGCCTTTGATCTGATCAGAGGTAATTCTTGTCCATGACGAAGCTTTTTATTTACCTCTTATTTTAATCTTATGCCACTGTCTACGTGATAACTTTTGAGTGAGCGCTACACTGCGCAGCCTTTGATATTCGTGATTGCATTGGCTTGTCGGTCGTGGAAAACCGAGTAACTCGCTACATCGCAAACCTGTCTCGTCGATTCATCGACTTGCGGTTCAGTGACGCGTCGGCTTTTTTCGGACCGCTATCGAGTCTGCTCGAACCGGCATTGTACGCACATAACCCACACGGAGGCATCACTCCGTCAAATGAACCTCCCACCCCTTAGGGCGGTATCGTAATTCTATTGATAACCGGGGTTGGTCGGGAGGCGGAAGGGGCCTACTCGCAAAAACTAGGAACTGGTGTCTGGCCTCAAGAGCATGAACAAGATGCCGGCAACAATAATGTACGCGGCGGATGAGAGAGAAGGGAAGGGATCGTCGAAAAGAAGGCGGCCGATCATCGCAACCCTTGATGCCCAGGTATCGAAACCTAGCTCATGATTTGTCTATGATTTTGTTCAAGTCGTCTTTCGAGTCCAATCTGCGCGACGGACGTAGGGTGTTGCCGTGGTGGAAATCGCCGTTGAGTGGAACGGAGTCTTGGCTCTTTGGTGACAGGACAGGACAGGACAGGACAAGGGAATTGTCGTGGATGACGTTCTTGGCTCTGGATCATCGGTCTTTGCCGGTAACGGATTTGGGAAGCAGGGACCGAGTCCTCATGCACACTGCGAGGAGTAACTGATGAGAAGTTCTCGGTTCAGGGCATCGATTGGATCTTGGAGAACGAAGGTGACGGGACATTGTTGCTGCAATTTGACCTCATCTTGGTTCGGTCCCGGATCTTCTGTTGATGCCTTCGTCCTCTTCTTTAGGATGTAGCAGGTCCTAGATAGATCACATGTTGGGCCTGAATCTGGTGTCTGCATCGTCATCCCCTTCTTTAGGTTTGGTCCATCTCTAAGAGCAGGCTACATCTTTGATCAGCGGAGAATGGCATTGTTCCTTGTTCTCGAAGTGGATATTACTGGGGTTTTTAGATGTCGTTGGATTTTCTAGTATTGAAAATTTGCTTCGAGAAACTTGATTCTTAGCACTTCTGCGAGTGGATAGATTCTCCAAGATTGTTCCTCTGCTTTCCAAGTTAGACTACATTCTTTCTTGTTCTGTTTGTTTCTTATCTAGAGAGCCTTTTCTTGCCCAGGATTTCTGATCATGTGGGACTGAAATTGTATCTTATTCTTCCAGTTAGTGGGATGAGCATCATCAATCCTTTGCATCTTTTTGTTGCAGACTGTGGTTCTATCGATCTGGAAATCTTTAATATAAATGTAGCAGAAGTGATTGTCTTATTAAATAAGGACATAATTGTGGGAAATATGGTGGTAGGAAAATTTGTAGAGCCGGCTTATCATTATGCATAATCCATTAGGAATGGGTTATTTAATAAGGATTGAGAGAGCCATTGCTACTTTTTCTCTTGTGGACATTGTCCCCAGCTGTCATGACAGGAGCTATGCTAGATTTTGTATACTGTTAATACTTGGAAAATTTTAGGCCGGTAACATTATTAATCTGTCTCCAGCAATTTGTACTACCTTTTAATTGAAATAAAAGGTTCAGAACTTGCCCATAGATTTATTTAGAATGATATTTACAAGTAGTGTTATCAGCCCTATGGCCTTTGTGTCATGGGTAAGTCTGTATACAAGGTGTTCGATGTAATATTTTTATGTGTTCATGTCTTTCAGTTTTATTCATGCTTTGCATGAGGGTTTGTAGTAGGCTTGACAGTCTCATTTTGGTTTATTTTTGTAGCCGTTTCAATCTTGTACACGCATGTTGTGTATGGCAGTCGCATAGATACAAAACCAGTAAGTTCGTGACAAATGGTATTAGAGCGAGACAAGCACACTTAGAAACACTTAGTATGAAAATATGGAGGACCTAGTAGGGCTACGTTGAGGGTAGCCATTATGCGCAACAGTTTGAGGTAAATAGGCATAGAGACGAGAGAAAAGAGTTGCTCAAAGGAGCAAGTATCTAAAATTGACATTTAGAGGAATGACCAACACTTTACGTAAGAGGTACCACGAGGACAAACGAGTTGGGAAGAACATGTAGCACATAAAGGTTGAGATAGCTGAGTTCGAACTACAACGTTAACAACCAAACTTAACGATGCTTAAAGCAAGTCGGGGCGCTTAGCAAAGGATGAGACTGTGCAAGGAGGGATGAGTTGTTTAGTGATTGAAAGAGTTTATGCAAAGCTCATAGAGGCGAGGGGAATTGCTAGCTTAGATAATTCGGTACTCATGCAAGGGCTTGTATGCAGACAATAGACTGCTCATGGGCATCCTAAAGCGATCGAAACTCGATGTCATGGAGCATGAAAACTTTCTCTTCGGCATGAGGAGGATATGTTCGTAGGAGGCTAAAATGTGTAATAGATTCAACATGTTACTAGGCCTTAAAGGGCGTAGTAAGGGCTCTATTGACAAAGAGTCATAATCTTATAAGTGTGTTCATAGTGGCGAAATAGTGCTTAGTTTGTTCAGCAAGCCAGAGTAGTTTAAGGATATGGTGGTCTTTGAAACTTCTAGAAGGAAGGATGTGAAGATAAAAGTTTCTCCAACGAGACAAGTATCCAGGAGGAATAAATTTCGGTTCTCTAAAGGGAGATCCATGTGCAACGGACTGCACATGTTGAAGGGGGGCACGAGGTAATGCATTGGTAGACGCATTACAAGATTAAGTGGGAGAGCAACCCAAGGTAACACCAAACAAAGGCACACTTAGAGCTGATGTGGAGATCAGACTCAATAGATGGCTAACCTGTGGAATGGTGGGCGTGAGGGCCACCATCATCTCATTACAAACTGAGGAGCGAAGCATCTTGAGTGAAACATGGTAAAGTACCCAAGCCATATAAAGGGAGTCGACATAAAAGACGGAATATGAGGCGAAGACACGAAGTTTTCCTTGGACAGAGGTCAAGGACATGAACTCTTGTAGAGACAAGAACAGGATCATGTCGTTCCATAGGTTCCTCATTCTAATGGAGTGATCTCATATTATATGGTGCCAAAGTCGAAAGGAGCTTCGAGACACATGCACCTTATCTCGATGAAGCAATTGACAAAGGAATTAAGGCAACTCAACTTATGGAGGCAAAGTTAAAGTTAGAAGGCGTTGGCACAGGATAAAAGGACGTGGGGGCAGGCACTCTTAAAGTTCGAGTTGTTGTAAAGGATGTTGTGTGCAACGAGATTGTGTTGGGGGCAAAGGCCTAGGATCTAGGCAATAGCGTACCAACTTCAGTGAAGTCAGTGGACTTCAAGAATTGTTAAGCGACGGATTATCCCAGAACTGCACTTCGTCCATGTATAGCCCAAGAGCAGGTGGAAGGTTGATTGTCAAAGGAGCGAACACAATCAGAGGTGGCGGAGGCCTTACGATGTGCTAGCGGAGGCCACACATAGAGAGATCACAATCCGAGTTCATCACACAAAAACTAGAATGCAATGGAGATGTCACTAGGAGTCGACATGGTGCAGCGGATCATGGTGGAATGGTTCGAGGCAATCTGACAACACGGAGAAGTCCCTTGAGGGACTTGATCATGTGGAGGTATGATCGGAAGTTCCACTTTGGTGAGCAATATAACGACAATGACTATAGATTCAATGAGTGAATGTCATGGTACCACAGAGGCGAGTCTTTTATGTATACACCAAATTTCGGATTAGATAAAAGCCTTGATCATTAGCATATGAGGATTGTGTACCACTTAGGGGGAATTCTGAGTGCAAGTATCGGTGAGTCCCATGGAGGACACTTAATCATACAAAGGTATGATCAGAGAGATTGGAGAGTTGGACTGCTCTAGAGCTCATATTCGCTTGAGGGAGCTTGACAAGTCAGAGGATAAGACCGAGTGAGCAAATATTGCTACCAATGATGCAAAAGAGAGCAAAATCAACGCAAGCCCTGCAACATGATGGTGGAGGCTATGCATGGGAGTTGTAGTCCGTGTTTCCATCAACCAACGTGAAATGCTTGGAGAACACTGAGGTGTTGAAGTAGGTGGTCGAAAGGGGCGAAGAAGCAACAACGAGTCCAGAGGGACTTAGTTACCCAAAACTAAGTGTCGATTAGAATGAATGTAGACTTAGAGGAGTGTCACAATGTCGTAGGGGTGGATTTATCGATCACAAAGAAAGGGATGCAAATGTGAGGCAACAGATAGTAGTGCCATGAGCATGGAAGAACCATGGGGCCATAAAACTTCCATGGAGTCATCGATCCCTTGCTGTCATAGAAAAAGAGCACATAGTCGAGAAAGGGGCCGAGGAGGTGTGCAAAATCCAAGTACCAACACAAGGCAGAGGGGTAAAGGAAAAGAAACTTTGTAAGACTGGTGTCGATTGACTTCTCATCAAGATAGCCAAAAATGGGGGACTTCGGGTCGATGCGTGAGTACTTAACCAAGGAACGGAGTAGGCAATACATGGTGCTATACTCTTTCTGCTAAGAGGAATAGGCGATAAAAATGATAGAGAATGCAGTATAATCCCAGAGGCAACCAAAACCAACAAGGACTTACTCCACTCGGGGCAAAATTTTATCCTTTTCGGGTAAAACTTTTTTTATTCTAAAAGTTCGATGGCAATGAGAAGATGAATTACAGTAGCTAACTCAGCGTAAGGAGTGCAAACACTTCAGGTGCTTCAGAAGCATGGGCAAAGAGGAAGTGAAGGCTAGTAACAAGCTTGATGCATAAAGTACAACTCTTGAGGAGGTGGGCGAACTCAAGTACCCTTAGCCTTCTCAACTCTTAACTCTTAAGAGAATAGGCGAAATAGAGTATCCAAATCCTCTTAGTCATCCAGTAGAGGAGCTCTACACTTGTTCAAAGACCCTTCGAAGAGACACAATGATAGACAACGATTGTCAAATCCTCACCAATAGTGATCGGTTCTACTAAGAGTAGATTGTCCGCTTCATTTCCAAACAGAATGTCAATCGAAAGCGAAAGTGATGCGAACCTACTTGGAGGTGACGACTAAGCAAAATAAGAATCGATGAGGCGATGCTCGTTAAAGCTCCAACATACATCCATTCTGTTCAAGCGACGCGAGATGTTTGAGATAATGACGCACAATAGAGAAGGCCTTTTCCTTCATCCGAGGGATCCATAGGAACCAGCGAAGATCAGCACAACTTGACAGACTCCACACTGGAGTTAAAGTCACTAGTGAGTTGAAGCAGTGTTGGTGGATCAAAGTTTGACTACTCAACAACAACGGCGACGAGCAGTTGGAAGCCGAGGGAGATGCGTTGCAGCTGAAGCAGAAGATTGAAGATATAGCAAAAGTAAGGCGATGCAGCATCCGCAAAAGCTTCGACGAGGACATCGAAGGAACAAGTAAGGGAGAATGTCCATATATCAAAGGTGAGGAGATGCAGTGTCCGCAAAGGCTTCGACAAGAACGTCGAAGGAAGAAGTGGGGGAGAATGTCACGGACAAGTTTGTACATAAGATGTTCAATGTAATGTTTCTGTGTGTCAGTGCCTTTCAGTTTTATTCATGCTTTGCCAGCATGTAGTTGGCTTGCAGAAAGCTTAGCAGCCCTATTTTGGTTGGCTTTTGTAGGCACTTCAGTCCTGTACACAGATTGTGTGTGGTTGTTGTGCAGAGGCAAAACCAACTTAGTCCGTCACACTTGTGCCTTTTTGTTAGGAGTATTGTATCATTTGTATGACACAATGCCCTGAGATCCAATTTTAGCATGTATGTATTTATTGCTTTTCAAAGATCATCTGCAGTTGCTCCCAACCTGCTAGTTGGTCATTCAATCCATTCGTGTTTGGGCTTCAAAAACTACATGGAATCTGAGTCAGTGGTTGGTTTTATCAATTTGAGCATGCTAGTTGGTGTTATATTCTTTTAAAAATCATTTAATGTTTTTGAACATAGTTTAGATTCTCAGGATGATGGTTCTGGTTGTTATTCTCTATAATCCTCCGACATGTATAAGCTTGATATAAGAATAGTATGGAGTTACTTCTCAGTATGATTCATGTCTAAATGAGGATGTTATCCTTGCAGATCCATCTGTGTACTTCTGGAGGCCGTAGATCAAAGTTGAAAACCACCAAGGATCAGAGTCTTGCAAGAGTCATGGTGGCACATTTTGTGGTTGTAATGAAAAAGCTAAGTGAAGTTGGACTTGAGAAGATATAGGTTCTAATTTGAATCAGAAAGCAGCCACCGAAAGGGGGCAGTTGCTGTAAGATGATTCGAACTTCATTTGCTGGGTAAGACTGAAGTGCATCATCAAATTTCTCAAAGGAGTGAGAATACCATGGATAAGGGCCCTCAGTAGAACAGGAGACATTCCTTTGTCTTATTCTGAGAAGGCTTTGCCTCTGTAGACTTTAGTACTCTTCTGTATTACCTCTTTCTACTGGAACTCTTTGTATAGGATTTTCAACAGATGTCTGTTCTGACTACAGGGGTGGTGTAAGCATTCTTGGAGGACATCTAAGTGGCTCACTTAAAGTTACTCCCATAAAGAAAAGGAGATTTCTACTCGCTCATTCTCCATCATCTCCACCATCCTATTCAGACAATTCTGATCATCTATCAGACACAGCCAGCCTGCTTCATACCAGGAGCATTTAGCATATGACAAACTTCATGACAAAAGATTTGCTGCAGATTTCTCTGGTATTTTGATATTTGCCACTGTTGCCTGAAATAGTGAAATGGTGGGTGCCACTATGATTAAAGGGGACTTGGATATGGATAAAATTTCTTATAAACAAATGTCCTTATGGAAATTGTAAGGTCCCAATGGAAACTTCTTCGTTTATGCATGCTGAAGATGAAATTACATTTGATGGATCCCAGAATGGAAGAAAAAACTCCACTTACTGATATCAGCAAAATGTTTCTGATGAAAAAAGGCCTTCCTCTTACTCGGCATCACTAGGACCTTGATGCTGATACGGATGCATGGAATAATCTGGTCTCTGTGCCAGTGGCCACTGATCTTGTAGTTGGAAATAACAATCCCAATGAGAAGCTGGAAGACCTCGAAATTTGTCAGTTTCACTTAAGAGAATGCAGCACGTCCTTCAAAGTTTGGTGAAAGCTTGCAAATGTGGCTGGCACAGTCATATTGCTAATGAGGTATCAGAAAAACCTGATAGATGTACCTGTAGTTCTGCAGTTGAAAGTTGATAACAACAATTATGTTGGTTCCAGAACCCCTATTTCTACTCCATTTCTTATGGCTGTGGCAAAAACCGGTGCCATTTTGATAGATGGTGACATGGACACTTGGCAACTAGCAAAATATACATGGGTAGTTGTGCAAACTTCCATCACAACCATGATGCAGATGCACCACAAGTTGTTACTGGCCAACCCACAAAACTGGAGATGATGCATCAGGGGATGATTCTCAATTCGAGGATGGTGAATTTACAGTATGTATTATATGTTGTTGGGAGAAGATGGAGTTAACAAGGAATTTGAAAATGTAGATCTTTGAAAATGATGTCTTTGAAGCGGTTTCTGGTTTACATGCTTTTGCTGCCTTTTCCATTAAGAACATGGTATGCAAAGAGAGGAAACTGTTGGTTGCTGATGTGGCAAATGCTCGGAAGGTCAGGTAGGTTTTTGTTTCTCAATCCCCATCAAAGTACTTATCCAAATCAGACAGTCCAAATAAAGGACAAGGGCAGAGAGCCTCTGGAGATGTAGGTATACTGGATCATGCAAATTATTTGGCATTAGATGGCAACAAAGAAGTGTAAATGAAGCATATGTGGTGCTGGTAGAAATAACGCAATGAGAAACATTTGGTTTAATTATGAAGGTGATAACAAGCACTTAGCAAGTGTCAGAATCAAATCATCGGGATGGGATCAGTTGCTTGAAGGCTGTAGGAGATAGCTTGTTGGATCATGGGATTGTCAGTGTTAAACAAGAGAACGATGCTGATTCTTTAGATGTGTATTGTGCTGATGAAACCATGATAAGATCTGGCTTGTCATCTAGGGAAGATTTATCAGCTCGAGTCAAGAGGCCAAAATACTCTAATCTCACATTAAGCAGGTAATGATCATGATGTTCGGTCATGATATTTGAAAAAATAGGTCAAATTTCAGATTTGTCTATTCAGTAATTGGATATAAAATCTTACTATCTTCGTATCCATGTATATTTATTGTATTTGCTCTAGTATCTCCAGATCTAGTGGTCATGATGGTCTAGATGCAAAAGCTGAAGGTAGTACTGTTGCTCCTAAATTATCTGGAAGGCAGTGAATTTGTCTAATGGTTTGATTCTTCCAATTGAATTTGCCTAATTTCAGATTAAGCAGGTAACTCCAATGCGAATTTGTCTATTTGGTCATTGGATATAATAATTTTACTATCTTCATATCCATGTGTATTTATTGTATTTGCTCTAGTATCTCCAGGTCTAGTGATCGTGATGGTCTAGATGCAAAAGCTGAAGGTAACTCCAACGGCAGTGAATCTCTGTGGCATAACCAACGGATGTTCAGAGATGATCAATGGTTTGATTCTTCCAATTGAATTTGTCTAATTTCAGATTAAACAGGTAACTCCAATGCGAATTTGTCTATTTGGTCATTGGATATAATAATCTTACTATCTTCATATCCATGTATATTTATTGTAATCTGCTCTAGTATCTCCAGGTCTTATTATCATGATGGTCTAGATGCAAAAAGCTGAAGGTAGTACTGTTGCTCCAAATAATCTGGAAGGCGGTGGATCTCTGTGGCATACCCAAGGGAGGTTCAGATATGATCAATGGTTTGATTCTCCCAGTCGCCCTGGTGCCAGGCATCATGAATTGAACGGCTGACAGTGATGCAACCAGTTATGCTTGAAGTGCATTTCGAACATAATCAATCACAGATCGTCTGAGCCTGCTCTGTTTATCAGAAATCTGGCATTGCCTTGGTAATGATCTGAGGTTCTACTGCTCCTTTCTTCTTTTTCAAGATATTACAAGGAAAAAGGTTCTCTAGAATGTGATTGTTTTGCATCACTGACATAATGTGCAGGCCACGACTAATCACTTCCAAGATATTACATGGCTGCTAAACCCAACCATAATGCTAGGAAATTGCATGATTGTATGATCATGCTTTATTTTCTAAGCTGTATTAGTTCGAATATCACATTGTTCTTCCAAGCATTGAATTGAGGCATTATATGTTTTAATTATTAAATGTTTTTTTTTCTAGTAAATTCCTAAGTCTATCCTTCGTAGTCAAGTCAAGATTTTGAAAATTATGATAAATTGTGCAAGTACGTAATTTGTTGTGTTTGACTTCTGCTCTGTTTCTTCTTGAGTATGTGTTACCTTTCGGGAGCATTTCATGCTGTCGTAATCTGAGATATAATTTGTCTTTGTTTTTCCTTTCTTTTTCTACAATTTTCTTTTCCAGTGCGACATGATTAATAATTACAACTAATATTGGATAAATATTTGCCATTGTTCCTCGTGTAGTGTTGTTCCCTTAAGAGTCATTTTTGTGTTTGGCCGTATGCTTTATTCTTGAAGTTTATGCAATAAAATGTTGGAATTGGTTCTACTTTTTTTTCTGATTATAATTGTTTCTAGTTGCATGTAGGTTATCACGGTACTCCTGGGCTACCGGAAAGAGCTAAGATTTCCACAGATGAAGCCTGTAGCTTCACACTGACAAAATTGGGGTATTCTTCTGCTGGTTGTAGAACACCTTCTTCCTTGCACATTTCAAGTCCTTTTGGCATCCCTCTGCGTATGAGCATCGAGATGGAGCTCAAGAGAGCTAAGATGTGAAGATGCGAAGCAAAAGGATCGGATCAGGCGAGAGAAGAAGATATTACAGATGGATAAGTTGATATGATGCTTCTGGCCGGTGTCGGTTGTTGGAGTGGCGCTCACAGCAAAACGTGAGTGGTCACACGCAATGGTGTTTGGAATCTGGTCGCAGTAAAGCCTTTCTAATCTCAGGGGAGGCTGTGGCAAAGTAAATAGTTGCAACCATGCCCATTAAAGTTTCATGACTCCTCCGGGAATCTTGGCTCTCAATCACCTGGGGCTGCTCCTCTTCAAGAAAGTTGTCGTACTCTTTCCGCCTCACCGGGCACAGGGGGGAAAAGAATTACTACGATTCTGGAATCCAAATTATTACTTACAGATTTCGATCCCATCATCATCAACGATTTCTACAAGCTGGTGTTGGTGTGTTTCTGAAGACAAGAATCGTGAAAAGGTTAGTTATACCGGCAAGAACAGAAACATTTATTACCCAGCAGTTGATTTGAGAGTGGTTAGAATTTGCACCCAACTTAACAAGAAAAAGGATTTTTTACATGAAACTAGCTCAACATATTTTAGCTCTCTTCTCCGCGAAGGGGATGCATCGACGACCATCTTCTTCAAGCTGGTATTGCCGCACTCATTATCTGGTAAGCTCGAGCTCGTCTCCATCGATCTTTCTATCATATACGATGCTTGACCCTCAAAATTCACAACCACAAGGGAAGAAGAGAAAGGTTTGCAGTCGACTCTTCAACTCTGCAATACGAATTATAATCACTTACCAAAACTACGCAGGGGGAAGAAGCAGTGGCTCCGATACTTTTTTTTTTTTTTTTGTTTTTTTTATTTTTTTTTTTTTTTGGGAAACTTTTAACTTTTTTTTTTTTTTTTTTTTTTTTTTTTGTTATTTTTACTTATTTTTTTTCTTGGGAAACTTCTAACTCTTTCTTTTTTTTTCTTTTTTTTCTTTTTCTTTTTTTGATGCTCTGTTTCTGCCGTTCACCTTCCAGTGTACTACTTACTCTATGTACAATTGGCCGATCCAAGTCTCTTCTCCGCCTACGAGGAAGAGAAGAGCTGGTGGGCGAGTAGCAGAGTCGGGCTCGGCGGCGAGGCCGATGCAAACGGGAAAGAGAAGAAGAAGTCGTCGTAGTACGAGTCCGGGACGGCGGCGGCTGCCCACATTTGATCGTCGATCGCGACCTGCATCTCCTCCGGGACGAGCGGCGTGCGGCAGAGCGGGCACGTCCGCTGGTCGTGCTCCAGCCACCGGTCGAGGCAGTCGCGGTGGAACACGTGCCGGCAGTTGCTCAGCCTCCGGACCTCCTCCGACGCCTCGAAGTCATAGAGGCAGACGACGCAGCTGCCCCCCACGTGCTGCCCCGCCGCCGCCAGTTCCTCGTACCTCACCACCGGAAGCGTCTCCTGGATCATCATCGCCGACACCGACCGAAATCGTGGCTGCTGGAGGTTGCCGTGGTGGTGGTGGTGGTGGTCGAGATTGCGGTGGCCGGTGTTCTCAGGCCAGGGGGCGTCGGCGTCGAGGAGGTCGCCGAGGCCCACGGCGTCGAAGGCCCGGAAGATGAATCGCCGCACGTAGCCGAGGATTAAGGCTATGTGGAGGAGAAATCTCGGCAGCAGCAGCTCCGAGTAGGTCACCGGGAACCCCATGTTGATCCAAGAAGAGTATGGCAAGAAGGCCTCTGAGCTGGGTTTCTGGTCTCCTGTTGTACGGTGGGAATTGAGCTGCGCAGATCCAAGTCTTTCTCCTCCTGTTCTCCGCTGCTCTGCTCGAGTTGTACGAGCCAGACAGGATGATGCTCGGGGTGGGTGCAGAGAGAGAGAGAGAGAGAGAGAGAGAGAGAGATCTGATCACCTTCTCCTCTGGCCCGGGCGATATATATCGTGAGAAGTTTGGTAGGGCTGTGAATCTGGTGATGGAACTGTTATGGTTGGAGGGGTCATTAACAAATGGGATATTGCTGTGGAATCAGAGATCAGATGGTATGACACTGCTCCTCCCTCCCCTGTTTTAAATGGCAGAAAAGGATGGTTTGAGGAAGGTGCGAGCCCCTCTGAAGCTGGCTTCTGGGCCACCCACTTCGGTGTCTTGCCATCTCCTCCTCCTCCTCCTCCTCCTTCGTTCTCTAAGACCATTGACTGTATCAGCTTTTGTCTTGTTCTATGTAGGTTCAGGGAGGCTGAGGCTGCTCCAAATTATTATTATTTTTCTACTTTGCCACGCCCACGATCCTGATGCTGAGGTTTTACCACACATCCCGTACAGCAGGAGTCTTTGATCCGGTAAAAGCCAAACCCCGCTCTGTTCTTCTTCCATCTTCATCGTCGTCTACTCCTTGGTTTTCCATACTTGCAAGCAAATAGAGGCGTGCCGTGGGGGGTCAGCACCCACCCCTCTGCCACTGCCACTGTCGGGTTTGAACCGTGTTGGGAAAGTAAACAAAGGGGAAAAGAAAAGAAAAAGGGAAATAATTCGGTGCTTCAAGGAATAGGAAGATCATTATCTCCAACTCTTCCGTCTGTACACAAAGCGTAGTGTGATGGTAGAGATAAAAAGAACTCACATAGGAAGGAAGGTCGGTGTCTGACAGCATTACTTCTCCTTTGTTCGGTACAGTTTTGTTTGTGTGGGAAGTTGGTAGGGTAGTAGGGTTGACTTGCCGGCCATTGCCTTTTTGTTCTCTCCTTGCTGTTGAGCGGGTCATGAACTCCTCTGATCGAGTTGTTCTTTCTTTCGTGTCATAGCAACCGAAAGCACGGGCCACTTGCCATGTGACCAATGGCAAGTTGTATCCATGTACTATGTATGGTTCTCTCTCTCTCTCTCTAGAGAGAGAGAGAGAGAGAGAGAGAGAGAGAGAACCACATGAACGATCAAATTTGGTTCATCTTCTGAGGCAGAATGTGAGAACCACCTCGCCGATGGAATCATTAGCACCGACCTGCTTGCTGGAGTTCACATGGCCGTCTTATCTCTTCCTGGCACCAGGAGATCTTCCCTGCACGCACACCTCAAACGGGATCAACAGACAGACAGATGTCTAATGATGATGATCTTTTGTCGTGGTAGCTGCTCTGCCGTGTCAGACATGTTTGTGCAGGTTGCAAGTCGGGAAAACGACACTACGCTGTGGCCTTCTCCATCGTAACGAGTACGGGAGAGATTTTTTTGATGCTTCAGCATCAAAGCAAAGGAATCTACTCGGTTTGCAGACTGGTGCGTTCTTTTATTTCGTTCGCTAGCGGTTCCAGGGAGAGGAGTCTGGCATTTTGATCCGGACCGGAGAGAGAGGGGGGGGGGGGGGGGGGGGGGGGGGGGGGGGGGNGGGGGGGGGGGTAAGAGCTAGGGAGGGGTCCTTGTCGCCCCCGGACGTCTCTCCATTAACAGTGCCCAGGTCTGCGAGCTGGTCCCCCGTCCTTTTTTGGAGTGAGTGGAGACTCCACGACAAAGTGGGAATTGGAGACGACGCTTTGGACTTTTCTCTTTCTCTTTCTTCTCCTTCTTCTTCTTTTTCTTCGTGAAGGCAGGCAATTCAATCCACGACAGAAAGAAAGAACTTTCCTACATTGGTGCTGATGGCCGAGTAATTAAACACCAAGAGAACTTTAGCTGTAGGCGAACTACAGACACAGCATGCCTCCTCTCTGTGTGTTCTCGAAGTTCCCTTGCCTTTTTTTTTTCTTCTTTTTCTTCTTTAGAAAAAAGGATATCGATCGATCCCATTCTGTTCACAAACACATCAATTTTTTCAACCATTAGACCTGGAAATTTATTCTACCGTATGGGGGTGTCTAAGATGTGGAGTTGAAATATAATGTCGGTAAGAGAGCCGGAGGTCTTTTGGAGTAAAATACGCAAGATGTCTTCTGTACGCAGCAGATATGTTGATTGGATTCACACAGGCACGAGGAGAAGCAGGCATCCCACCGCGACCGAGTGTGTGTGTGTGTGTACACGACGAGGATGTCAAGTAGGGAGGGAATAGGTAAGAAAGTAGTAGTAAGGATTAGCTTTTGAATGATTTCCGATTATATCATCGTGGAGAAGCTTTTTCTTTCTTTCCCTCTTTTCTTCTCCTCAACTTTATATTCTCTCTCTCTCTCTCTTTCATTGTCTTCCAAGTTATGACACATTGATCCACTAAACTAGTCTGAAAATGAAAGATTTATATATAAATATCTTTATTCTTATCCCTCCTACTCGATTACTAATCCCAACTTAGAAAAATAAGCGCGATCAAAACGGTTGGTGGGATGTCCGAGTCTGCATCCTATGCTGCTGAAAACAACAGGTAACGGTTCTTTAGGATAACCAAATGGTAAAATACTATTCCTTAAAGTGAAGACTTTGTTTTGTTTTCAAAGAATCCATTCCACCATTGCAAAATTCTAAGAAAATAAAAATCCTCGTAATTGTTCCTCTAGCATCCACACCATTTATAGGGCGATCGTTACCACGTATGATCAAGAAGATCAACATTTTTAGGACCTACTCCTCCTAAGGAGCAAAAATCCCCAAGTTTAATGCTAAAATATGCATGACTAGTTGACACGAATCCTAATCTAATCTTGTCCGTTCAGATACTGCTCCTGTTCCTGCTCGCCCAGCCTGACCTCAGATTTGGATGCTTCTCATCAGCCGCCTCGGACAACCTCTCTCTCTCTCTCTCTCGGTCTCTCTCTCTCTCTCCACCCATCCTTCAGCGGTGCTCGGAGACAAGTGGGGAATCCAAGGGAAAAGATGGCGGGGTTGGCAACCACACAAACAGTCGCACATATATTCCCATGGTTGGTTGGGTGCCATTTCAGTGGGCACCATTCCATGCAAAGGACCTGGGGGGGGGCCAGGGATGTGGTGTGGTCCATCTCCTCACGTGAACATCCTCTCACCGTGTCCCTTTCTCTCGGTCATCAGACCGTCATGCCGCCCGTCAAAAAAGTCCTCCCCCAAGACCCCAACCCGACTCACACACGTCTCGTCTCACGTGGGGGGTTTCTCCTACCGGTTTCTCAATCTTACCCCCGTAGCCGCCCCCCCAATCATAGTCTTCTTGCTTCTCTCGATATAATTCCCCCCTACATGTCATCTCATTGGAGGAAACAAATGATCCGACCCAACTCTAATTCGATCGATCGCTCTCGCTTTGGATCCATTAACTTGTCGCATTTTGCCCTTATATCCCAACCCGATGATATCCCAACGTGTGCAAAACAGTGTCCGTTCAATCACTAACACATCCATGCCACATATAATAATGGCTCGAATTCTTCCCATATGATTCTCATGGTTCATGTCATAAATACCAATGATATCACCACGACAATGCGAATAGGATGTGTTGCTCGGATGCAGATCATTTAGACTTTTCCAATAATCCCATGTGACTGTAGACCACGTTACCATAACAACGCACCAGTGTAGTTAGATATTTATTGTGCGCACCTTGATCGAACACTATTTTCTTATTTATTAAATGAATCATGGGAAAGAAAGAATTAATGCATGATTGAAGACAGAGGAATCGATCCAAAGAAAGATTTGATGATCATTTATTGATGAAGAAGCCTACCACTGATACGTTGAGGTCATGATTTGACGTTTTGGTACCGATAGATCCGAAGATTGTTTTCAGCGGCAGGATTCTTCAGCACGAGGATCACGATATATGCACATAAAAACGCTTTGGAGATGAGAGGAATTCGATCATCCATGGGCGGGCCCGGTGACGGCGACCACGTAGCGTCATCGGACGCATAATGGAGTCGGGAAGTGCATTGAATCCGTGAACGCAGACGCAGACGCAGCCGCGCCCGTGCATTGCATCGGAGATGCGGAGGACACCGGTCCTGGGACAAGTTTAAACGGGGCAGGTCGGTCCTTTTGTGTATTGCTTGTAAGAATGAGCCCCCGAGGAGGAGGAGGAGGAGGAGGAGGAGGACCACCACCGACACCATCGTGCGTTGGGACATCATTGTCGCACTTTCATGTTCTGGGCTTGTTGGGATTATTGAAGGTTCGGCTGTGCTGAATCAGTAGCCTCAGATTCCTACCATGCGTCGAACTCTTGAGAGAAGACAATGGTAAAGGCTGTAGAACGTACCTGGGGCTGCATGAAGGTAAATTATACTTCATCAGGTTCTTGACAAGCCAAGTTGCGTCCCTACGATCAGAGCCGAAAACATACTGATTGATGAGGGTAATAATAATGATGCGACACGAGCTAACGTCACCTGCTCCCGGGTGATGTCTCCTGGGTCTCGCATTCCGATGAATTGCGGGGGTCGCCCGTCTCGGTCTGACCTGATTGCGCCTGGCCGAGGCACACCCGAACGCCGACCGAGGAACGTCGCCATCCTGCAGAAGCCACGTTCTTCACTCTACGCCAACACCGGTGTCAGACGTTATCAGAAGGTACGACCCTGCTCCCTACAAGCGGTCACATCAGGCAACGGTGACCCTCCCTATAAAAACCCTCGCGTTCGGCAAAACGAAAGGGAAAAGAAGAGAAAAAAACACTCGATCAAATAAGAAAAACCCTCTTAGACCATCAACTGACTTGATCATCGAAGGGGTTGGGCCGAGCTCTCCCGACCCAACCTGTGTGCAGGTACGAAGACGGGACGCCTCCCTCTGTGCGCCCAGGCGAGGGGCCCCCTCTCGGAGAAACCAGAGAGCCCATTGAAATCGGACCGACGCGGTCGGCTACCTCAGCAGGCTCAAGGGACGCTTTGGACGATCTCCACTCTTTCGGGCCCGAACCCAGCCGTGTCGGCCTCGACCCGTACGGCATAAAGGTGTTGACACCAACAGATTGGCGCTAGAAGGAGGGCCCAAATGTCGAGGAATTAGCAGATCGACCTAGACGAGCCCACAATTGAGAGGGGTCACACCCGATCGGGGCTCCTAGGGAACGCCCCCGCATGATGAGCCCCAAGCTAAGCCCCCTGCTACGACCTCAGAATGCTATTGGCGATTATTCAACGACCCAGGATTGTCGCCACCCGAAGGCACCCTAACCGACCCGTCGCCTGTATCGTTCGAGGCCTTTCAGGACCTCGCTCATCAAGCCCATGCTCTAATCGGGATGGTGCAAACCATTATCCCGCTCATTTCTCATCCGGCGCAAGGGTGCCATTTCAGTGGGCACCATTCCATGCAAAGGACCTGGGGGGGGGCCAGGGATGTGGTGTGGTCCATCTCCTCACGTGAACATCCTCTCACCGTGTCCCTTTCTCTCGGTCATCAGACCGTCATGCCGCCCGTCAAAAAAGTCCTCCCCCAAGACCCCAACCCGACTCACACACGTCTCGTCTCACGTGGGGGGTTTCTCCTACCGGTTTCTCAATCTTACCCCCGTAGCCGCCCCCCCAATCATAGTCTTCTTGCTTCTCTCGATATAATTCCCCCCTACATGTCATCTCATTGGAGGAAACAAATGATCCGACCCAACTCTAATTCGATCGATCGCTCTCGCTTTGGATCCATTAACTTGTCGCATTTTGCCCTTATATCCCAACCCGATGATATCCCAACGTGTGCAAAACAGTGTCCGTTCAATCACTAACACATCCATGCCACATATAATAATGGCTCGAATTCTTCCCATATGATTCTCATGGTTCATGTCATAAATACCAATGATATCACCACGACAATGCGAATAGGATGTGTTGCTCGGATGCAGATCATTTAGACTTTTCCAATAATCCCATGTGACTGTAGACCACGTTACCATAACAACGCACCAGTGTAGTTAGATATTTATTGTGCGCACCTTGATCGAACACTATTTTCTTATTTATTAAATGAATCATGGGAAAGAAAGAATTAAGGCATGATTTGATGATCATTTATTGATGAAGAAGCCTACCACTGATACGTTGAGGTCATGATTTGACGTTTTGGTACCGATAGATCCCAAGATTGTTTTCAGCGGCAGGATTCTTCAGCACGAGGATCACGAGATGTGCACATAAAAACGCTTTGGAGATGAGAGGAATTCGATCATCCATGGGCGGGCCCGGTGACGGCGACCACGTAGCGTCATCGGACGCATAATGGAGTCGGGAAGTGCATTGAATCCGTGAACGCAGACGCAGACGCAGCCGCGCCCGTGCATTGCATCGGAGATGCGGAGGACACCGGTCCTGGGACAAGTTTAAACGGGGCAGGTCGGTCCTTTTGTGTATTGCTTGTAAGAATGAGCCCCCGAGGAGGAGGAGGAGGAGGAGGAGGAGGACCACCACCGACACCATCGTGCGTTGGGACATCATTGTCGCACTTTCATGTTCTGGGCTTGTTGGGATTATTGAAGGTTCGGCTGTGCTGAATCAGTAGCCTCAGATTCCTACCATGCGTCGAACTCTTGAGAGAAGACAATGGTAAAGGCTGTAGAACGTACCTGGGGCTGCACGAAGGTAATTATACTTCATCAGGTTCTTGACAAGCCAGGTTGCATCCCTACAATCAGAGCCAAAAACATACTGATTGATGAGGGTAATAATAATGATGCGACACGAGCTAACGTCACCTGCTCCCGGGTGATGTCTCCTGGGTCTCGCATTCCGATGAATTGCGGGGGTCGCCCGTCTCGGTCTGACCTGATTGCGCCTGGCCGAGGCACACCCGAACGCCGACCGAGGAACGTCGCCATCCTGCAGAAGCCACGTTCTTCACTCTACGCCAACACCGGTGTCAGACGTTATCAGAAGGTACGACCCTGCTCCCTACAAGCGGTCACATCAGGTAACGGTGACCCTCCCTATAAAAACCCTCGCGTTCGGCAAAACGAAAGGGGAAAGAAGAGAAAAAAAACACTCGATCAAATAAGAAAAACCCTCTTAGACCATCAACTGACTTGATCATCGAAGGGGTCGGGCCGAGCTCTCCCAACCCAACCTGTGTGCAGGTACGAAGACGGGACGCCTCCCTCTGTGCGCCCAGGCGAGGGGCCCCCTCTTGGAGAAACCATAGAGCCCATTGAAATTGGACCGACGCGGTCGGCTACCTCAGCAGGCTCAAGGGACGCTTTGGACGATCTCCACTCTTTCGGGCCCGAACCCAGCCGTGTCGGCCTCGACCCGTACGGCATAAAGGTGTTGACACCAACAGATTGGCGCTAGAAGGAGGGCCCAAATGTCGAGGAATTAGCAGATCGACCTAGACGAGCCCACAATTGAGAGGGGTCACACCCGATCGGGGCTCCTAGGGAACGCCCCCGCATGATGAGCCCCAAGCTAAGCCCCCTGCTACGACCTCAGAATGCTATTGGCGATTATTCAACGACCCAGGATTGTCGCCACCCGAAGGTGCCCTAACCGACCCGTCGCCTGTATCGTTCGAGGCCTTTCAGGACCTCGCTCATCAAGCCCATGCTCTAATCGGGATGGTGCAAACCATTATCCTGCTCATTTCTCATCCGGCGCAACCCCCTACGATCCAACCACTGTGGCAACAGGAGCCACCCGTTCGGGCTCACACGGTACCTCCGGAGCTCCCCGCATCGCCTCGGGTCCGATCGGCCCTGTTTGAGGATTGAGCGATGGGAAACCCGATCGGTCGCCCGGAGCCCGAGGTATTATCTCCAGATTCGACGCACTCCCTTCGAGCCCAACTGCACTTAGTTAGCCAGCGACTCGATGAAGTACAGAGGGAGGTTCGTAAGTCCAAAGAAGAGCTCGGGGAGGACACGCATCGGGGCTCGAGATACAAGATCAGTCAATCTCCCCGAACTTCCAGCTCCCCTCTCTCGACGTATACGACGGCGCCACCGACCCAGCGGACCATGTAGCTGCCTTCCGAGCCCAAATGGCCCTATATGGAACCTCATACGCTTTGATGTGTAGGGCGTTTCCTACGACTTTGAGGGGGCCAGCCCGCGCATGGTATAGCGGCCTGAAGGCCGGGGCGATCACTTCCTTTGATCAGCTTGCCAAAGACTTTGAGCTTAACTTTTTGGCTTACGCCCGGCTGAAGCCGTCCGTCGCACTGCTCCTCGGACTTAACCAAAGGGAGGACGAGTCTCTCTCATTTTGTAAATCGCTTTGCCACAGAGATCCGGGGGTTGCCGAACGCTCACCCCTCTCTGTTAATACAAGCGTTTATGATAGGCCTATGACCTTCCAGATTCTTCTGGTCCCTCGTGGAGCGGCCCCCTACCGCGGTACCGGAGATGCTTCAGCGGGCTAACTAGTACATCGCGACGGAGGCCTAGATAGCCGGGAGGCGAGAGGAGCACAAAAGGGTCAGGACGGAGCCACCTCGGGGGCAACAGCCTGCCACATCGAGGCGCAGATTGGATCGGCCTGACCCACCAACGTCGAGGCCCCCGCTTCCCCCCTGGGCATGTCTCGAACGGAGATATTTCTCCAAATCAAGGAGAAGGGGTTGCTCAAAACCCCTAGCCCGATGAGAAGCCTGCGGGAGCTTGCGGACCAATCGAGGTATTGCCGCTTCCATCGACAAAGCGGACATGACACCGAGGAGTGTCGAGAATTGAAGCGGTAGATCGAGGAGCTCATTCGCAGAGGACACCTCGGCCGATACCTCCGACAGGGTAAGGAGCCTTCGCCACGCCCAGAGGGCCCCATTGAGCAGCAGATCGACGTGATAACTGGCGACCCAGTGTCCGGAGGGAATAGTATGTCCGGATGAAAGGCGTACGTTCGCGCCATCGCCGAAGTCCCCAGGCGTGAACCCGAGCCCGAGGTCACGTTCCCAACTGAGGAGGCCGAGCGATCTGAACATGACGATGCACTTGTAATAGCGGCTAGGATCGCCAACGCCTAGGTGAGGAGGATCATGATCAATACAGGGAGCTCGGCCGACATACTCTACATGGATGCTTTCCAGAAGCTTGGGCTAACTAGAGATGCCTTGGAGCCAATGTGCTCGGTACTCACCGGGTTCACCGGCGACTCGATCTCGCCACTGGGAGCGATCACCTTGCCCCTAACCCTGGGAGTCCCACCAAGGTCGAAGACGATGATAGCGACCTTCTTAGTGGTTGACCTCCCCACTGCATACAACGCAATCCTTGGTCACCCGACCCTCAACAAGATCAGGGCCGTTATCTCCACTTACCACCAAACAGTGAAGTTCCCGACCAACGCTAGGGTCGGGGAAGTCAGGGGAAGCACCCGTGAATCTAGGCGGTGTTACTTGACGGCGGTCTCATTGCACAAAAGGGCAAGGGCTGAGCAACCCTTGGAGGATCCCCGGGAAACAAAAAGACCGACCCAACATCCTGAGCCGACGGAGTCCACTATCGACTCACCCCTACTAGAAGGTCGGCCAGATCGGACAGTCAAGATCGGGTCGGAACTCCATGAGCAAGAGCGGAAGCAGCTTATCGACTTCCTACAAGAGAACGCTGACGTCTTCGCCTGGTCGCCAGCTGACATGACGGGCGTCGACCCAAATGTTGCCCAACATCACATGAACATTTCCCCCGATGCTCGCCCAGTGAAGCAAAAGCCCCGACGACAGGCCCCTAACCGGCAACTGGCCGTCCGTGAGGAGGTGGAGCGACTTTTAGCAGCGGGCTTCATAGAAGAGGTCAAGTACCCGCGGTTGCTGTCCAATGTAGTCCTCGTAAAAAAAACTAATGGGAGCTGGAGAATGTGCGTTGACTACACCAATCTCAATCGTGCATGCCCGAAAGACTGCTACCCCCTCCCGAGGATCGACCAGTTGGTCGATGCGACCACCGGGTATGCTCACCTCTCGTTTATGGGCGCCTTTTTCGGCTACAACCAGATCAGGATGGTGCCCGAGGATCAAGAACACACGGCCTTCCTCATAGATCAGGGTGTATACTTTTACAGGGTTATGCCGTTCGGGCTAAAGAATGCTGGGGCTACATATCAGAGAACAGTAAACAAGATATTCGCCCGGCAGATCGGGCGAAATATGGAGGTCTACGTCGATGACATGATCGAAAAAAGCCGTACAACAGCGGCCCACCTGACCGACTTGGCAGAGACGTTTGCCACGTTGCGAAGATATGACATGCGACTCAACCCCACAAAGTGTGCTTTCGGCATTAGTTCGGAAAGATTCCTCAGATTCATCATACATGAAAGGGGAATCAACGCTAACTTAGAGAAGGTCCAGGCAATCATTAGTATACAGTCCCCTCGGACAATCAGAGAATTGCAGGGGCTGAACGGGAGGCTCGCCGCCCTATCTCGGTTTCTTTCCCGATCGGGTGATCGATGCCTCCCCTTCTTCCGGGCCCTGAAAAACCCAAAGAATTTCAAATGGATGGCGGAATGCGAGGAAGCCCTCATACGTGTAAAACAACACCTAGCTAGTCTCCCCCGCCTTGCTTCAGTCTCCTCCGGGGAGAAGCTCAGTATCTACCTGGCCGCCTCCCGGCACACGGTTAGCTCCGTCCTAACCAAAGAAGCCTCCGAGGAGCAGCTACCAGTCTACTACGTCAGTCATGTCCTAAGCAGGCCCGAGGAGCGATACCAGCCGCTTGAAAGACTGACGCTGGCGCTCGTGTTAACAGCCTGAAAGCTGTGCCCCTACTTTCAAGCCCATCCGATTGAGGTAATTACCGACCAACCACTCTATCAGGTTTTGTCTAAATTCGACGTTGTAGGTCATCTCCTCAAATGGTCGGTGGAGCTTGGTGAGTTCGACATTCAATATGTGCCAAGGACCGCCATCAAAGCCCAATCGGTGGCCGACTTCATCTCAGAACTAACTCAGCCCGAGGACGAGGACTCTGAGCTGGTTAAACGATGGGTCCTGCACGTGGACGGATCGGCTAGCTCAAAGGGCGCGGGCGTGGAACTAGTGTTGGAAGCCCCCGATGGACGTTCGTTCGAACACTCCCTCCGCTTTGGCTTTTAAGCCACCAACAACGAGGTAGAATATGAGGTGCTCCTGGCGGGACTCAGGTTGGGCATCGAGATGCAGGTGGACGCCATACACGTCCTCACGGACTCGCAGCTGGTGGCCGAGCAACTCAGCGGCGGATACGAGGCCCGGGAACCAACCATGACAAAGTACCTGGCAGAGGTAAAAAGCCTGACCGCCAACTTCTCTCGCTTTACAATATCTAGGGTCCCGAGGAGTTAGAATGAGCGAGCGAATGCGTTGGCTAAACTGGCGTCGAAGTCGAATCCTGAAGCCCAGCCCGAGATCGAGGAGCTTCCTTTCCGCGCAATCTCAATCTCGGCCGTGTCTTCGGCCGACGCACAGACTTCATGGGTACATGAGATGCTACGCTTCAAGCGGGACGAGATTCTTCCAACCGACGTGGCCGCGGCTCGGCGCCTGCGCCGTACGCAGGCGTGATACTTCGAGATGAATGGACGGCTTTATAAGAGGTCTTTCTCGCATCCTCTTCTACGGTGCCTAGAACCCGATGAAGCTCGATCGGTCCTGGCCGAGGTCTATGAAGGGATTTGTGGAGAACACATCAGTGGGTGAACCCTGACATATAAGATCCTTCGCCAAGGGTACTACTGGCCCACCATGTGCGAAGATGCAAAAGCTTATGTACAACGATGCGGCCCATGCCAGAGGCACACCTAGACGCCATGGCAGCCCGTGGCTCCGCTTGCCCCCATTGACTGTGCATGGCCATTCGCACAGTGGGGATTGGACCTCCTCGGGCCTTTCCCGCCAGCCTCGGGGCAGCGGAGGTAAATCGTCGTGGGAGTGGATTACTTCACCAAGTGGGTCAAAGCCGAGCCACTAGCAATAATCACGGAGTGTCAGGTGGAGAAATTCGTATGGAAAAATATAGTAACTCAGTTCGGTTTGCCCAGGACCATCATCACGGACAACGGGGCCCAGTTCACCAGCTCACGATTCCAAGAATTTTGTGCGAATTACAGGATTCAGCTGAGGTTCAGCTCGGTGGCCCACCCCCAAACGAACGATCTGGCGGACGTGACTCGGTTCGGCTTGCCTAGGATCATCATCACGGACAATGGGGTCCAGTTCGCTAGCACGCAATTCCAAGAATTTTGCGTGAACTACAGGATTCAGCTGAGGTTCAGCTCGGTGGCCCACCCCCAAATGAACGGTCTAGTAGAGGTAACCAACCGATCCATTCTGGATGGGCTTAGAAGAAGAGCATCCACGGCCCGATCGGCTTAGGTGGACGAGCTTCCAAGCATCTTGTGGTCCTTGCGGACCACCCCCAAAACCGCGAATAGAGAATCCCCCTACAGCCTCGCATTCGGGACCGAGGCCGTCTTACCGCCCGAGGTGGTTATCCCCACCCCTCGAACGAAAAACTACGAAGAAAGGAAATCAATTGAAGGGCTCCGAGCTGGTCTCGATGTGCTCGAGGAGCGGCGTGCGGATGCACACTTGAAAGTCCTCTCCTACAAGAGAGCTGTCGCCAGAATCTATAACCGGAAGGTGCGCCCTCGACCGATTAAGTTGGGTGATCTAGTCCTGCGCAAAGCCGAGGTTAGCGACCCGATCCGAGAGCGCGGCAAGCTCGCCCCCAACTGGGAAGGACCTTATTGGGTGGTCGACGTTGTTAGAGTTGGCACATACCGGCTCGCAACAATGCAAGACTACCCCCTGCCAAGGACGTGGAACGTGCAGAACCTCAAAAGGTTTTTCGTATAATGAAGTCAAGTAAGACAATGGAAGAAGTCTAAACGAATAACTTTTATTTAAAATAGAAATTCAGTTACAGGACTGGACACTCGACCAACCCCTTAAGGAAAAACATTACAAGAGGACCGCCCTATTTTTTCCGAGAATTCCATGCTGTCATCAAAGGGAACCTCCTCGGGCATGTCGACGTCCAAGTCCTCAAGAAAGGAAGCGAAGGGATCCTCCGCGACCTTAAGGCCAGGGTGGCATGCTTTGAATCGAGCCAGGGCGATCCGGTACCTATACTCGTAGGTAACCTGCCCCATTCGAGTCAACCCGAGTTGGAAGCCCGAGGATTCCTTGTAGGCCTCGATCAGCTTCTTGTCCTTTACCGGCCTTTGACGAACCTTGTCAGCCAGGGCCTCGGAAGCCACGCGTGCCTCGGTACGCGCCTTGTCCAGCCTCTGGGTGAGAGCAATCGTCTCACCCTTTGCCAAGCGGACCTCGGCCCGAGTCACCTTCAAGTGCACTTGGAGCTCTTTGTTCTGCTCCTCAGCCACCTTGAGCTCAGACTTGAGGTGCGTCGCTTCCGCCTCTAGGTCTGATGCACGCTGCTCGGTCGCAAACGCAGCCATCGCCTCGGGAGTCGCCCCCGTGTGGATCTCCTCGATCTGCTTGCGTAGCTCGGCATTGCGGTCATTCAAGTTGCTGATGATTCGGCCAGCGTCCTGCACGCGGTCTATCAGTGCCATCGCGTAGTGCTGGCCCTGTGAGGGAGTCAGAACAATCCCGCCCAGGTACTAGCGAGAAGACGGTGGCGAGATGCTTACACACAACAGCGACTTGGTAGACCTGCCAAGTAGGACCCGGAGGACAAGGTGTATAATTCCCGAGCCATGTCAGGATGGAGCCCTCCTCGACCGAATGAAGCCACGGAATTCCCATCGGCCCATACCCGGTCCCTACGGGACAAGTTCCCCCAACGGGCCACCAGCGGGTCGGAGGCTTGGCCCTCTGGGAGGTCGCCCATTGCTTGAGCCTAAAAGGGCTAGTCCTTCGCACCAATGGGAAGGCGGCAGAGCTTGCGAACGGAAGGCTCCAAGGCGCCTTCCTCGTCCCCTCCCTACTAGGGCCGGCCTCACCCCGCCTGTGGCTCCTCCCAGCACAATCGGCTGGCTCAGTAGCGGCTCCTCTCGACGGGGCCACCGCCGCATCGAATCCCTTCGTGAGGCCAGTCTTCATTCTCTTCTGAGGCCGACCGGCCTCGACCTCCACCGGCGCTTCTTTCGAGCCGATCCTCGGCTCGACCGGTGGGCGCAAGGATGAAGCCGATGAAGCCCGCCCCTCGCGCACGATTCTAAGATTCACCATTTCTGCACGAAAAAATGGACATTGGTTAGTACTCTGAATGATTCCCAAAAAAACCCTAACACTACCCACTACGGGCATATCTCGAGGTGTCGGGCTAAGACCAGCCTCGATCAGCTATTGCTCAGTCATATTCCGGATGACTCGGGAGGCGAGAAGAATCTCCTTAAGCTTCCGGAGGTCCCTGTACTCGTCGTCGTTTCGAGTCGGGGCGGTATTATCGATCATGCACGCCGCCCATCGGAGCCCGAAACTCTAGCCCGTCGCACATCAAACATAAAAGAAACGTCCCTTCCATCCCTTGTTGCTGGAAGGGGCCCCGCTGACCTGGAAGCTCGACCGGGCTAACAGATAATAACCCCCCGACCCCTTGGAAAGGCGGAAACAAGACAGGAAAAGGGACCGAGTCGGGGTAATGTTGGCGTAGTGGCACTCCCCCAATAATGCCACCAGATAGTGCCAGGAGTTCAGCGCCATCTGTGATGGAGAAATACGCCATCAGGAAATGCATTAGCTAATAATTGGGTGCAAAGGCAAACGTAACCCTACCTCGAGGGCATCCAGGGTTAAGGAAAAACCCTTGGGGATCGGGTCGTACGCTCGTTGCCCTGGCTCGGGGGCAATGAGAACATAGTCCTCCAGGATGCTGTAATGCTCCTGGAGGTTGTCTAGCGACAACTCGCTCACTGTGGAGTCGAGATCGTGCGACCACATCAGAGCTTCCAGGGCCCGAGCCGCCTTCTCGTCGGAGGATGAGTGGGGGCTCAGCGGCAATGTCTTTTCCCCGACATTACTAGAAGGGGAAGGAGAAGAATGTAAAGTCGAGGAGGAAGGGGAGGCCATCCTTGCTGACCTTTCGAAGCTAAGGTAGTAGGGCCGCTTGCTGACCTTTCGAAGCTAAGGTAGCAGGGCCGACTCGAACAGAAGCGACGGGGTCCGGAAGAAGCGATTGAACATATGGCCAGTAAGAGGCGTGCGGGGAACCAACTGCGTGCTATTATAGAGAAGATCCCGCTAGTAGCGACCCTTCGCCTCCTGGGAGTGGGCGACAGCGCATCGATGCCCTTCTCGCAAAGCACGTCGCATCAGGCAGGCCGAACGTCACCCCGCCATAAATAAGGTTTGACGTGGCAGCCAAAGGGAGCACGGAGCGAATACCGACGCGCGGTTCTCTCGATCCCGAATCCCGAGAGTCGACGACCACGCACGAAGGATTGTCCCCTGGGCTCCCGCACAGACAAATTTGCTTGGCCACCCCCATTCACAGATTGCCGCATAACAGATTGCTCCTCCAAGCAGCTGCTCGGCTGCAGACTGCCCGAGTTCACCTCTGCGCGACCTGCCCGCCTAAGCCGTGTACCTCAGCCATAGTCTTCCCGGGTTCACCTCTGCGCGACCTGCCCGCCTGAGCCGTGTACCTCAGCCATAGTCTTCCCGGGTTCACCTCTGCGCGGCCTGCCTGTCTGAGCCGTGTTCCTCGGTCGCAGACTGTCCGAGTCCACCTCTGCACGGCCTGCTCGCTTGAACAGTGTACCTTGGCCGCAGATTGCCCGAGTCCACCTATGCGTGGCCTGCCCGCCTGAACTGTGTACCTTGGCCGTAGTCTGCCTGGGTCCACCTCTGTGCAGCCTGCCCGCCTGAACCGTGTACCTTGACCGTAGACTGCCCGAGTGCACCTCTGCGTGGCCTGCCTGCCTGAGTCGCGTCCCTCGGTCGCAAATTGCCCATGTCCACCTCTACGCGGCCTGCCCGCCTGAACCGTGCACCTCGGTCGCAGTCTGCCCGGGTCCACCTCTATGCGGCCTACCCGCTTGAACCGTATACCTTGGTCGTAATCTTCCCGGGTCCACCTCTGCGCGGCCTCCCCGCCTGAACCGTGTACCTCGACCGTAGACTGCCCGAGTGCACCTCTGCGCGGCCTGCCCGCCTGAACCGTATACCTCGGCCGCAATCTTCCCGGGTCCACCTCTGCGCGGCATGCCCGCCTGAACTGTGTACCTCGACCGTAGACTGCCCGAGTGCACCTCTGCGCGGCCTTCCTGCCTGAATCGTGCACCTCGGTCGCAGTCTGCCCGGGTCCACCTCTACGCGGCCTGCCCGCCTGAACTGTGTACCTCGGCCGCAGTCTTCCCGGGTCCACCTCTGCGCGACCTGCCCACCTGAACCGTGTACCTCGACTGCCTGAATTGTGTACCTCGGCCGCAGTCTTCCTGGGTCCACCTCTCCGCAGCATGCCCGCCTGAACCGTGTACCTCGGCCGCAGACTGCCTGGGTCCACCTCTACGCGGCATGCCCGCCTGAACTGTGTACCTCGGCCGCAGACTGCCTGGGTCCACCTCTACGCGGCATGCCCGCCTGAACTGTGTACCTCGGCCGCAGTCTTCCCGGGTCCACCTCTGCGCGGCCTACCCGCCTGAACCGTGTACCTCGATCGTAGACTGCCCGAGTGCACCTCTGCGCGGCCTGCTTGCCTGAATCGTGCACCTCGGTCGCAGTATGCCCGGGTCCACCTCTACGCGACCTGCCCTCCTGAACTGTGTACCTCGGCCGCAGACTGCCCGGGTCCACCTCTACGCGGCCTGCCCGCCTGAACTGTGTACCTCGGCCGCAATCTTCCCGGGTCTACCTCTGCGCGGCCTACCCGCCTGAATCGTGTACCTCGATCGTAGACTGCTCGAGTGCACCTTTGCGCGGCCTGCTTGCCTAAATCGTGCACCTCGGTCGCAGTCTGCCTGGATCCACCTCTACGCGGCTTGCCCTCCTGAACTGTGTACCTCGGTCGCAGACTGCCCGGGTCCACCTCTACGCGGCCTGCCAACCTGAGCCGCGTCCCTCGGTCGCAGACTGCCCGAGTCCACATCTGCGCGGCCTGCCCGCCTGAACCGTGTACCTCGGCCGCAGACTGCCCGAGTCCACCTATGCGGGCCTGCCCACCTGAACCGTGCACCTCGGTCGCAAACTGCCCGAGTCCACCTATGTGCGGCCTGCCCGCCTGAACCGTGCACCTCGGCCGCAGTCTGCTCGGGTCCACCTCTGCGCGGCCTGCCCGCTTGAACCGTGCACCTCGGCCGCAAACTGCCCAAGTGCACCTCTGCGCGGCCTGCCCGCCTGAGCCGCATACCTCGGTCGCAAACTGCACGATTCATACACCTCGGCGCGACCTGTTCACCCGGGTCTTCTGCCTTGTTCAAGTCATACCCCACAGTCACACGTCGCATAGGATGACAGGCCAACAATCGACCGTCACGACCCTCTGGGAAACCTCCCCGGCACTGACCATAGGGCAAGCCGATAGGAACAACCACTTAAAGCATTAGCCACGCCTCGGATCCCCCTGGCGACAACCGATGCATGGCTTCCTTCGGGAGGGGGGGGAATATGATGAGGGTAATAATAATGATGGGACACGGGCTAACGTCACCTGCTCCCGGGTGACGTCTCTTGGGTCTCGCATTCCGAGGAACTGCGGGGGTCGCCCGTCTTGGTTTGACCTGATCGCGCCTGGCCAAGGCACACCCGAACGCCACATGAGGAACGTCGCCATCCTGCAGAAGCCACGTTCTTCACACTACGCCAACACCGATGTCAGACGTTATCAAAAGGTACGACCCTGCTCCCTACAAGCGGTCACATCAGGCAACGATGACCCTCCTTATAAAAACCCTTGCGTTCGGCAAAACGAAGGGGGAAAGAAGAGAAAAAAAACACTCGATCAAATAAGAAAAACCCCCTCAGACCATCAACTGACTTGATCGTCGGAGGGGTCGGGCCGAGCTCTCTCGTCCCGACCTGTGTGCAGGTACGAAGACGGGACACCTCCCTCCGTGCGCCTAGGCAAGGGGCCCCCTCTCGGAGAAACCAGAGAGCCCATCGAAATCAGACCGACACGGTCGGCTACCTCAGCAGGCTCAAGGGACGCTTTGGACGATCTCCACTCTTTCGGGCCCGAACCCAACCGTATCGGCCTCGACCCGTACGGCATAAAGGTGTTGACACCAACACTGATCGTATTTAATATTTAGATTTCATAGGAAGAGAAGAGAAAATAGAAAAAGGGTGCTTGGGCATGACCTCGTAGGACGAAGAGGTAGAGAGCTACAACCATTCGCAGCCGCAGCAGCACCCGACACTTTTCGGGACCAACACTGTTGTGCATCGGCATGACCAGACTGAGAATGTCACAAATGCTAACTATTTGGATTAAACATGATACCTAGTGATCCATGATAATAAAGATTTAAGGTAACCAATGAAAAGAACCAGAACAACAATGACAAAACCTACACTTGAACGAGTGGCTTTTCGATCGATGCATTTTACTTGGGATATCCAGCAGGAGGAGGACCAGGTGCAGGGTAAGAACCAGATGGGTAAGGCATGCGTGTAACCAGGTGGAGGGTGTGCAGCCGGAGAACAGCCATATGGTTGCCCGTAAGCTGGCTGAGATGATGAGAGGCATATATCCAGCAGGCCGTGGAATAGGCTGATCGATGCGAGACATCTGGTGGACTGGAGGCACAGCCATCACTGGTGGTGCCCCAAACTCGCCATCTCTCTTATCCATCTCAACCTAATGCTGTGTCTGCAACCATGGAATTTAAACGTGCATCTTGAAGTACTCCGACCTGCATGCATGCGTGCACAGACTCTCCAAAGAAATTACAAGTAAATACATGAGGTCTTTAATATCACTTAACATGAACAAAAGGCGTGAGAACAAAAAGAACATGGGTCTTACGTCCAGTATACAAAGTCAGACATACGGGATAATATCTGGGAAACTTCTTTGGATCTCCTGTCTTCCGATGATCATTGCAACAATGGAAAAGATCCAAGCAACTTGTTGCAGACAAACCATTAAATTCATAAAGACAGATTTTAAGAGGTAACTGCTGATTTCACATAGAAAATCAACTTTTTCTTTTCAGCTGTTAATGGGCCTGAAACAGGCCCCTACTTGGACTGTCGCAACCCATGAGCTGGGTCCGTCTACTCAAGTTTGAATTGGCTGACCCATTACCAGTCGGATGAAGGTAACCGAATACACTTGCTGTTTGGCATTGAGTCGTCCGTATGTTGAACTCATCTTGGAGCAAGAAGCGATTTGAAGCAACAGAATTACCAAAGCACAAGAAAACCTGGAAAGAAAATAAAACACGTTTTTGTTCAAGTACCAATCATGCTAGTCGAGATATAGTTGCTTCAAAGATAATTATTAGCCAAAATGTTTACTACGCAAACAACATACAGGATAGCTACATGCAATTACTTCACAAAGACAACTGAACTAACCTAAAATGCAAATGAGACTAAAACCAATGGGATCTTATCAGATCCCACAGTATTTAAGCCCTTAGTTGTCATATATATTCTGCCAAAGACAATCATCAATTATGTACATTGATATATAAAACAGGGTATTAAGTTTTATGATGCAAGGCTAGAGAATAAGAAACTGGTTTAAATATATTAGTCGAGAAAATAGAAGGATTTCTTGTAAATTAAATGTAAATATATGCACCAAAATTGTAACACAAGGGTGATAAATATGCCTATATTCTAATATATGCAGGAATATATTCTTGGTTCAAGCTAGGTCTCAACAACTAGCCAGAATCCTAGTGGTGTCACCTTATTAAATGGGCTTGACTATCAAGTTAACCCAAAATTTCAGGTCACTATCACAACAGCTTGATTTAAACAACACTTGACCCTGATGGCTGACCTAATCAGGGTGAACATGAATTGAATCTTCATTGTATTATAATGAATCTTGATTGTATTATAATTGAATCCTCATCGTCTTAAATAATTAGTCTATCATCTGATGTGTATCAATGATGTAAGGACAAGTCAGTTGTGTAGTTTTACAGCCGTTACTTGGCAACTGAGAGTGGACTCAGATATGATGTGTCCACCTCTTTTTCATATACTATATGGCACAGTCTTCCAAGCATGATCCTACTGATGGTCTGTCTGCCATGGTAAAATTATATATCCACTAAATCATCTTTTCTTGTACTATATGGCACACAGTCTTCCAAGCATGATCCTACTGATGGTCTGTCTGCCATAGTAAAATGATATATCCACTAAATCAAACAATACCAAGATTAACATAAATAGAATGTGTGGCTACGATATTCCTAATTGAAAGCAGTACATGATCATCACATAAGAATGTTAAATGGAGTCATCTCTATAGCTTGCCATTGTTTTATAGGCTAAGTACTTGCTGCTGCTGGATAAAAGTAAATGTTTACTACCAATTCTAATCAAACTAATTAAACTTGTGTTCAGATTGCAAGTTGCAACCCGTCTGCATGAAGCTGGAATCGCTAGTAATCGCCTGTCAGCCATACAGCAGTAGCAGTAGATTAAATGACAAGACAAAGTTGTACAGGCAACAACTATATAGGGTATCATAAACTTTCAAAGATTAGCTACGACACAAATTATCAGAAATTTGTTCGACATATTACGAAGAGGCAAAACATGTAAAAAAAAAGTGATTACCTACTTATTGATTAGATTATTTACTTTGGAAGATGAGGCAAATAACTCAACCAAGATATCTACAAATTAGATTTAGCAAAGGAAACAAGCACCAACCAATTATGACAATCGTATTATGAGCGAGATGTCAATCCATTTCACAACCGATGAATACACAGGGCCAGGTGTAATTTGCTTCTGAAAACAAAATACTCCGATATAAGTAATTCAAACTTCAATACCTCAGCGCAAAAGCAGAACTCTGGGCATCGACTTTCTCCACATTTCCCACTGCATGGTAGATAACCCGTGCAACAGATGGCCCACTGAAATTACCTTGACATGTCATTGTAAAGAGCCCTTCTGCAGAGCATGTAGGAAACACATGGCCCACTGATAACATGAAAAATATCCTATCTCTAGAAGATAGTTTCATATAGCAAAATAATAAAATCTAAAGAAAATATTTCAAAATGACAAGGATAATTTGGACGTCAACTTTTTCATGTTCTTATTCAGATATAGCATGCACCTGTATCATAAATGAGTTTGCAAGTTCACATCAAAAGAACCTCGACTTTGTCTAAACTTCACCATCTTGCTGCACCATGGTGTTAATAGATGAGACAGCATGCAAATATGTCATAAAAACTGCAATGGCAAAGCCAAATACAGGAACCCATCTCTTTTATCTATACAATTCACCTCATCTTTTAAACGTTTAAAAATTTTCACTCATCTTGACATGATAACATAAAATCCAATAATAACAAATGATGCATCTGAAAACAAGATCTAAGAATAATTTAGCAGTAATTTTAGTATGAAACATGACCACTAATTACAAGAGCAAGCCCAGTTATAAATGCAACTAATTCAGAAATGCATGCTATAGAGTTTCAAATGAACAACTCTTTTCATCAGAAGCATCTCTCCTAAAATCAGAGACCTCCAATTGGATTCTCTAAATTGCCCAAACCTTATCAGTTTTTATCATTGTAAATTCTTTTGTAAAGCCATGGGTACAGGCATCAGTGAAATCATCATGCTCCTAAAGGGGGGAGAACAGTGAATAGAGACATGCAACCATTTATAGTACATGTCCTTTCACTTGGCAAGATACAAACAAATACCCAACAGCAATTTACGCTTTCTTTCAGGACACACATCAGCACACGACCAGACACATAATGGCATAGATAGTACAGACAAGAGTCCATGATATCTCGTGAACAAGGTCAGCTTAGAAATGGTGTTTAACAGTGACTGAACTCAAGATGGAAATCTTGTAGACAAAAAACACTAGTAAAGATCCCAATAAATGAAACCTAGTAGAGAGTAAGAGCTTATGGAGAAAGCATTGCTACAAAAAAGAAAAAACCAAGAATATCATTAATTGAAGGCCCCAGATTGAGTCAGCTGAAGTTAATGTTTAGTGTCATTTGGGATAGAAGTATTTTTCAGTGCCTTTTTCTTTTTCATGTCTGGTTTCCTAAATCCTATTTCTTCTAGGACAGGAATCTATTCATAAGAAGACAAGGACAAGAATCTATTCCTTGTAGCTAACAGATTGAGAACAGAGCATCATCAGTTTCACAGTAAAAGAACCACCAAAAACCAGCAAAGCAATCCTCACATATTCTCAGAGTTTATTTACCCTTCCCGACTATTTAAAAGATGAACACCAATAACAACTGCTATGTTCATTTTCTCTTCACAATCCATGAGCAGATTCATCAAAAGGGGAAAAAAAAATCAAGATCGTCTACCATCCACCAATTTGGGGAAACGTCAATGTTCCAGATAACAACAGGCGAAAGCAACTATGGGTGAAACCAAAAAAGGCACCGACACTGGACCTATCCGCAACATAAAAGCCGAGGATTTACCACCAAGGCGCCAGAAAGCGCCAGAGCGGATCGGAACATATCCATCAGTTATGTCGAAAAGAAGGAGGTGCTATAGAGGGACGAGGAAAAAAGGAAGGTGCTCATGAGATCGGTGAGCCAAAGGTTCCGGTAGTTCTGTCGGAGAAGCATCTTGTAGAGGTACTCCTGAGACGCCATGGCTGGCCCACCGATCCAAGACGCGATGGGAGGAGGAGGAGGATGGTGATCAAGAATGGGGAAAGAAGAGCAAAGGCCTCCGCGTCTCCTCCGAAGGCCGCCTTATGACGAGGGCACGAAAGGGATAACGAACCGCGGTTCAAACTAGGAAATTTAACTTTTGTCTCCTAATCTCCGACTCGCTTACTTGCCTTCGAGAGGAAACAGCCAATGTGGGTCGTCCAATCATGACATTATTGGGGCTCCAATGATTGGTCGAGAACTGTGTATAGGATCAGCCTTGGCATAACAGTAAAATAAATATTAAAAAAAAATCGTCCCTATAAAATAAATTCTTTAAGATCCTAACAAAAGTTGAAGTGCTTTCGTGATAAAGGCCCACGTAAAAGAGGAAATTTTCCCTGTAAACCTGCATCCAACGACATATGCAAGTATGATCATGTTGTCGGAACTTTCTACCCCAGGCATTGAGAGGGCATAGCCCATTAGTTTCTTTGAGTCCTAAGAAACACGGTGTGGAGCATTAATGACGGACCCATAATTTATGAATTTAAGGCGTGTCTCATAAAAACCTATCCAAGAACAAGAATATGCTCATCGCATCAATCCCATCGACCAGCACTCAATCAAAAGACCCATGCTTCGAGAGGAGTAACTCAGCGAATGCATTCGCCAGCAAATCTTGAAAGGTACAAATTAAACTCACAAATCAAAAGGAAAGAAAATTACATCGAAAGGGAACATTATAGGAATAGGCAAAGGCCCCCTTCGTCGTCGGACAATCAATAAGCAGATCTAGTACTACTGCCTTCGTCGTGAATCTCAAACCTGTAAAGCAGCAATGATATCCTCGCATCCTAGGTAAGTCGAGAGAATGAGAGCTGAGTCACCTTCCAGCAATAACACACTGCACCCTCAGATCACAAGCGGCAGTCTCCAAATCTTTCCATACTGATAGAGGCAGCCAACAGAAAAATAAACTAACCCAGCTCAAAGAATACAATTAATGTTCAACCCTGATCACAAATCCAGCAGCAGCTTTCCCCAAGATGGATTCAAGTCTCCATCAATGTCAAAGGAAAACAAAGTAAGATTACACAGCCCTGAAAATCCCCAGTTTAATATAAGCACATTCTTTACATATTGGTAGGGCGATAAAAACCAAACTAACCTAATAAATTTTGGCAAAAACTCGATCCACAGGGCAGTTTCAAACTTTTGCAGCTTGAAGAAAAGTTTATAAGGGATGGCCGCACTTGCAGTTGGATCATCAGGAAGTGTATTTTGTTACAGTTACATGGGATAAAGGGATATTGCAAATGACAGGACTTACTTTCCAACAGAATTTAGTCATCCAAGTGAAAACTCAAGCATATGCATCCACATAATAGGCTCCTTGAAAGAGGAATGGTACAAAGCCAGGAAGCACATCACATTTGACTTCTCAATCATCATCTGACCCAAGTTTCTGTCTTTTCCATTTGTATGCTGCTTCCATTATCTTCAGATTAGGTGCCATAGCTACTTCATCAGCGAAAATGTAATCAATGTACTCCTCAAACCTGCACCAGAATCACCTTTCTGTCAGCTCAAATTCAAACATCACAAGTAGAAGAAACCAACAGATCTTCAATGTAGTAAAGATGGTGGGATAAGCATACCCAGCAGGAGTTCCATCTTCAGATGATATAGGTCTTCTCTTCTTTACCTTCCTAGGCAATTTCTTTTGCACTAAACTAACATCTCCAAGACTTCCAAAACTACTTTCCGTATTCAACCAATCTTCCAAAAGCATTGCCCTTTCCTCCTTCAATTCAGGGGCACTTGTTCTGAAGTAATCAAATGCCCTTTCAAAAACACCTGTTGGAATAATCATGAAAAATTAAGCTACCTCCATTGCACAAGATGTTGAACATATCCAGTTAAAAACTTTAGACATCCACATCTGACTACAAGCAAAGCAAAATCGAATTCCAAATTACCTCGGGATCTTTCAATCCGCTTCCTTTGTCGCTCTTCATTATTTATATCATTCTTCTCCAAAATCTCACCATCTGTCTCCTCATCTTCCCCACCAGCTGAAGCCTCAAACTTGGCATAACTAATCCACACTTTCAAGTGCTTTGTTCGATCAAGTAGCCTCTCATAGAGCTGCCTTGTTCGCTCATATTCTCCCTCTGATATCTCAAAGTCGATATATGCCTGTGATGCCAGGAAAATGATAATGATGCTAAACTACATATCACGGAAAAGCCAAAATATCCATATACAACAGAAAGGGAATTGAACTTCCCTATATAACAAATAGCCAGTACTTAAGCTTATCAACAACTGCACCTTATTTTAGGGAAAAACATCTATCTCATGTAAAAAAGTTCTTTCAACTATGTGCTCTCTTGCAGCATAAAAAGAGACAAGCAATCTTATCTCAAGTACAAGCATAAATCATATGTCAGTCTGAAGAAAAAGAATGTTATAAAACCAAATACATGTGAGAGATCATTTGTTGACAAAATCTTTTGAGTTTGGGTAGAGTGGTCTTATAGTGGTTGATTTTGCTGAATCAGTTACACATTTCAGAGCACAAGTGAACAAGATAATAATTGGCTACCAAATCCTATATTTTTTAATATAATAACCAAAAAAGGAACTGAATATAAGGAGTGATACACATTCATTATTTTACCAATTAATAATATAAAGTTATATGCAATTTGAATACCAAAAAAAACCAACATTTGGTCGCAAGAACCCAAGAACTTCTAATGTTTAGATTGTCAAAAAGTATCTATGAATTGTAACAACTGAACAGAGATCCATAAAGAGCAAGCATACTCTGGCATTGTCATTATGATGTATATATGATCTGATCAATTCAGTAGGTTTAGAATAAGTTGGAGCTGCTTGGTCATACAGGTGTAACAACAAATGTTTAGTTCTGTAATACTTGGAGAAACTGTCATGCTGATATTAGTCCTAATTTGGGAATTACTTGTAATCGTAGTCCCAAATTGCAAAACTGGCATAATTGCCTAGAGACCAAAAAATGCTTATGATCAATTTGGTAGGTTTAGGTTAGGATTGATCTAGTTGAGTCCTGGATACTGTTATCATAACTTTGTACTTAATGTAATACTTCTAAAGAATCATTCATCCTGGTTTTCAGTACTAACTAGTGGACTTGGATACAGTCACAAATGAGAAAAAATAGAGGCTGGTTGAAGCCACTGAAAGATTTATAGATATTTACTGGCCAAGAGAGCCACAAAGCAAATCAAAATCTCAGAAAAATGCGGTCCTACACTTTCAAAGATATGTTTGTTTTTATCCTGAATCGCTCAAATCCTAACCACAATGAGGGCATTAATCAAGGATTTCAACTTGAAGATATAAATCAATTAATTTTTTGACAAAGGGGCAAGATAATGTGAGGAAATTTTAAAATTCTAGTGGTGACTCGATCTGAAGAATGAGGACTTGATTTCCTAGGTACAATAGATTCTTCAGGTGTTATAATGGTTCTAAAGGGTTCATCTACATAGGGAATTCATGACTTCCCTTCTTTAGTTAGGGATTCTGGATTGCAAGATTCTCTAATATCTGGCAAAAATAAAAGATACAAAATACTTGGAAAAAAAAAGAAGATACAAAGTACTGACGCATGAAAAGATGAATTTGGGATAAATGACCAAAGAATTCATAATCCATTACCCATAGCTGCTAAAGAAAAGAAATAATGCAATTATAAAAGCTTAAGGAGAAAACCTCCTTAACTACAGGCTTTCTTTATATTTGTTCCAAAGTCTGAATTATGAGGATGCAGGTAGACTGGATAATGAGGAAGTTAATAAGAAAACAATGGACAACATGTTCTGTAGCTATAAAATGGAGATGATTCCTTTTCAAGCTATGCAAAGGCATGCCTGCGCAAGATGAAATTTTTATGGTGCAGTGATAATGTAATGCTTGATTCAAAAATTCTCATCTCTAATTATAGAGAAGGATGCAAAACAAACTAAACTAAAATGCGATTTTGGTTCTTAGAAGGCCTTAAGTTTTAAAAACCATGGACACATGGTGAAGTTATGTGAAAACCGGGGATAAAAAGGTCTGTACTATTTGGATAAGACGACCTTGTCTAAGATTACGATGTGGACAAAATGTACCATGATTGCCCATCAAATTTGTATCCCTGCATTTATAGATATCTGTAGAGCAGAATAAATAACTGTTGATGCACAAATATAAGAAAGACATGGGTATTCTGGATTGGTTGATAAGGTGATCCACAAGTGTTATCCAATAAATTACAGGTTATTTGAAAAAAAGCTGATCAGTGAAGCTGGTAGGAAATCTATGCACTAGTGGGGTATGGGTCAAGATGGAAAGAGAGTAGTTGCATTGCCTAAGACCAGATGCCCCATTTGTAATCACAAGCATCCGTGTAATAAAATCTTCTTTCAGACAAGATAAAGTAATATTATCGGTTATCATACAAGTGAACAAGATAAATTTTAATCTATGTTTTTCCACAAGCCTCTTTCTAATAAATTACAGGTTATTTGAAAAAGGCTGATCAGTGAAGCTGGTAGGAAATCTATGCACTAGTGGTGTATGGGTCAAGATGGAAAGAGAGTTGTATTACCTAAGACCAGATGCCCCATTTCTAATCACAAGCATTCATGTAATAAAATCTTCTTTCAGACAAGATAAAGTAAATATAATCGGTTATGCTATAAGTGAACAAGATAAATTTTAATCTATGTTTTTCCACAAGCCTCTTTCTTGCACGGAAACAGAGTCCTTCAAACAAAATCATGCCATGCTGCTTACCAACACACCACTACCAGGCAACAAAATTAGAAAGCAGCATTATGCATATAAGGGTATCCATAGAATCACCAAGTCCATGTAAGGCATCTGGTATTAACGAAAAACACAATGATAAGATGGAAATGCTCACAACCCAAAACAGCAAACAAAGAGCAACTTGGCAGCAGAGAAGCCAATGAGGGTTGAAATGTCTATATCAAACTAGGACTACACATAGCTTGAAAGGAGGGTTTTTGCAGTAGTTGACCAGATGCACCTTTTATTAGTCACAAGATTTTACTTCTTTAAGACAAGACAAACTAATAGCAGCCTGCATGTGAGCAAGATAAAAGTCACCTGTCTTTCTTTGCCTAGGGTTCATTTCATTATCTTTAGATATTTTTTTAAAAAAATTTATGGCATCCTGCTATTAAAATCACTAAATACATGAAATTTTGTTTCCGATCTTGTCACGAGATCCTTTAGTTTTAAGCACTTTCCATGTGCTTTGCAATAAAACTATACTTGGTGTATTTAAAGAAATCATATAAATGAAAAGAAACAGTTTAGATTACATACCTTCCAGAGCAGCTCTGGCATGTCCAGTGCAGGTTGAGCAATTGCAAGCTCAAATAATGCTCGAGCACGCTCTGTTTCACTCAATGACCTTTCCAACTCAGCATATTTACACCAGGCATAGCAATTTGCAGGAGCCCACTCGAGATACTTTTGATACAAAGTTCTGCAACGAGTTATGTTTCCTAGTTGCAGTTCAATCTCAATGTACTTCTTAAATATCTGTTGTAATACAAAAGAACATTAGGCAAAGTTCCACTTGATTACAAAAAGAAAACTTCTGAAGCATCTTCATTTCTACAGATAATATCATACTGAGGGTTAGCAGGTATGACATACCTTATCCTTTGGAGCCATTCCAATAGCATTGCCCAAGATTTTCCGTGCACCCTTTAGATTCATTTGCCTTATCTCAAATTGGGCAGCCATGAGCCATATTTTGGCAAATGAAAACTTCTTGTGAGGTATCAATTTAAGGCATTCCCTGGACCAATTGCAAAGATACATTAAAATAATTTCTATGTATAGCATGAAATATTGACAGAGGATCATGTGTTTTTGTTTTGTACACATAATGAACTTAGTGGCTGCAAGAAAACACAATGAGTTACCTATCAACTAAATTAACAAGTTCAAAGAAAAAACATAAAAAGATCTCATGCAAGTCCAAAAATGGGTAAAAGGGCGAAAGCAACAATAGAGTTGTAATCAAAAACTGCCTGATGACTTCCTTAGGAAATTGATTGTAAAGAGAAAATCAGAGGGAATAATCTCAAGACCATGTTTAAGCTTAACAAACTTCCATTTATGAGATTCATATGAGTGTGTATATCGAACAAGAAAAAGAAATGGAGCCACAACACAAACAAAAAAGAGAGAATATTAATGACAAAACTAAAGCAGATGATGTGTATTATTAATTAGTTGTGAAGCTCCTAAGCCTCATATAAACATAACAGTGATGCAACATCGTGTCCTTCTAAATGATATAAGAATCTTGTTCTCATGGATAAGTCAGAAAAATAGATACATAACTCACACAGATCAGAACTATATACCTTTACAACACTGTCCTTGTGCTGAATTGCAATAACCATTGCCTCATTTAGGCCCACATACACTTTGGCAACTACATCTGATTCATTATTCTTTTCATATTTAAAGAAAAAACACAACTTTCTTGAAGATATTGATGATTACCTGTAAACCTCTCTTGTTCTATCCATGTCTTGGGCATCAAGTTCTTCATACAATGCATAGTTTATCCTATGATACAAAACAAAACAATAGATCAAAGAGGAAATTGATTAGGAAAACTACCAAAACAAAAAGGGACAAGAAAAGCTAAAATTTTGGGAAACTCTTAGTAAATAAGGGCCCATGATACAACCGTCAATTGGATAAGAAGGCATACCACAAGTAGATGTATCTTTGCCAGTACCGCTTCTCCTCTGCTGGAGGCACATTGGCGATTGCTCTCTCATACACCTCCCTCACCATATCCTTGTTCCCAACACTCTCCTCCAGCCTTATATAATCGAACCAGCAGTCATAATTCAAAGGGTTCTTTCTCACCTCCTCCTCATACTGGAACCTCCTCTTGCTGACAATGGCATCCTCAATCCCCTTCCGGTCACCGTACTGCTTCTCAAACGCGACATACTTCCTGTAGAGCTCCTCCGCCCTCCCCTTGGGCACGTGGTCAAGGGAAAAGCGGTAGATGCATCGGGCTCGCTCAGTCTCCTTGCACCACTCCTCGAACTCGGCAAAGGCAACGAAGAGCTGCTCAGCCTCCTCATCATCGGAGAGGAGGTCGACAGCACGCTCATAAATGGCACGGGCACGGGAGATCTCACCGCGCTTGGCCTCGAACTTGGCATACTTGATGAAAGAGGAGGGGCGGGGGTGGTCGGCGACAAATCGTTCGTAGATGGCACGTGCCCGGTCGACCTCATTGTACCGCAGCTCGAACTTGATGTAGGAGAGCCAGCCCTGGGTGTCGGGGTGCCAGTCCATCCAGCGCTCGAATATCTGGCGGGCGCCGGCGACGTCGCCGAGCATCTCTTCCATGTGGATGTACTTGTACCATAGCTGGTCGACGCGGGGTAGGAGCGCAACGGCGCGGTCCCAGACGTTGCGAGCATGGTTGACGAAGCGGTGGCGCATCTCGAGCCCCGCATACTTGAGCCACAGGGTGGGGTTGCGGTAGTCGACCTCAAGGACGCGCTCCCAGACGGAGCGGGCGCGGGCGAAGTCGCCCTGGGACTCCTCCCAGGCGGCGTACTTGACCCAAGCGCCAGTGTTCCAGCGGGCGCGGCGGATAAGGTCCTCAAACTCCTTGCGCTTGCGGAGGCGGTAGTCGGCGAGCTCGTGGACGTCGGTGATCTTCTGCTTGGGAGGGCGGATCTCGGGCTCCTGCCGCTCCCGGGCCTCCCGCAGGATCTGCTCGGCGGTGATCTGGATGGACGCCGGGGTCTTGTTCTTCACGCGGGTCGGCCGCGGCAGCTTCACCTCCGTGTCCCGCTTCGTCAGGAACCCCAGGTTCGGGTCCGACGCCATGTCGAAGAACCTTGCGCTGCAACTATGGGAATACGGTTTCAGAAAACAAGGGGCGGAGAAGGAGAAAGGCGAAATAGAAAGGATCGAGAATTAGGGTTTGAGGCGGTAAGAGTAGGGGGAGAGGGCACAGGAAGACCCTCGACACAAAGGAAGGAGGTTGTGGCGGTATAATTGGATATTGATGGATATTATGATAATTACTGCTATTTACAACACACGCCCTCATTAGCCTCAAATATTACTGAACAATCGGGCCTTGAGAACGAAGAGAAAAGCCCATTGGATTCCCGTCAAGATAATTCGATGATTGTTTGTAATTAAAATCATATAAATATATAAAGAGTATTAAGTTTGCAGAGTCTTTGCCAATCGAACTCTTATCTTAATACTATTGGACTTGGTCGAAGTTGGGAAGAAAAGAATCGTTTTGTGTTAATTGCCTTATAATTTGCCTACGGGTGCTGATAATAAGCCATTTAAATAAATAAATAAATATTTTTATTTCTTAAAAAATAAATAATTAAAAAGAGAGTTTTCTTTCGATTAAAAATGAATCGGTAAATAATCATGAATGAGCAAAACTCAAAGTCCTCGTGAATCACCATCAATCGGTGTCGTTGTGTCGTTATCAATAATATCAATAACAACAAAATGACATATGATAATGTCGTAACGATAGTATATATATATATATA
>LVTN01000419.1:17012-171226 GCA_001649415.1 Musa itinerans | reverse complement strand
ATATAATTTAGAAATGTTTTTAATTAATTTTGATAGGCAAAAAAATCAGATAAATTTCTTTTAAAAAACCCTGGTTTTATTTATTTATTTATTTATTTATTTATTTTACCCCTTTTCAAACTCATACAGGACCAATACATGCTTTATTTATAAATCAATTCATTCAATCAAACCAACTTATTTAATTGAATCGGTTTAACCTACCCAAAATGTCCCAAATCAATAGTGACTAATAAACCAAAAATACTAATATTTATATTTATAAAAATAAAAACCAAAATTAACGTTAAAATCATAAGTATAAATATTATAACACAATAAAATTATCACAAAATAATGACACAATTTCGAGTTTTAGAGGATTAAAGTAAATATAAAAAATATATTTGTTAAAGATTTAAAATAGAAAATAATCATTTAGACCTTCGTAAATCAAATCTAAGATTTCTTGAAAAATTAGGAATTTTCAGAAAACAGGAGAGGTGAGTTACACTATTTTTTAAGATCATTTTCAAAAATAGTATAACTTAGATATCCAAACTTTTCTTTTCTATAAATGTCACAAAACATACTCTAATAATATTCAAGTTTCTTTTGGCACAAAATGTTTGTAAATTCATCGGGCAAAATTTAAAAAGAACTTAATTTCAAGCTTTTAAAGGATAAAATAAATAAAATGTTTATTTTAGATGCTTGAAAATAGAAACAATGGTCATTTAAGTCTTTGTAAATTATTTGCAATATCTTTTAAAATTTGAAGAATTTTAAAAAGTATAATATGTGTTACGCTTTTTTTGAATAGAACAAAAAATAGTGTAACTTAATTCACGTTTTTAAAAAAAATATATTTCCTCAAAGTTTCATAAAATGTTCTCTAGTAATATTCTAGTGGTTTTTGTCCTAAAACGATTATAAATTCTCCTTATATTGGATAAAATTATAAAATTTTAATGGCTAAAATAAAAAAATATTTTTAAAAATATTAAACATAAAAAAAAAGATTACTTAGGTCTTTGCAAATCATTTACAAGGTTTTATAAAAATTGAAAATTTCTTGAAAAAAATGGAATGTGAGTTAACATAAACAATGTAACCCATTTAAAAATAGTGTAACTCAAGTCTCCAAAAAATTTTATATCCTGGAAATTTTAAAAAGTTTCTACAATATTCAACATATTTTTATACTAAAAGAGTTTTAAATTCACCTTAGAATAAAGTTTAAAAATAAAATAATTTCACACTTTCACACTTTAAGGGTTGAAATAAATAAAAATACTTTATTTAAAAAATAAAAATGGTCATTTATGCCTTTATAATTTTTTTTAGATTTCTAAAAATTTAAGATATATATATACATATATATATAGTGGTTTTATTAGAAAATATTCATATTTTGATTTTTTAATCAGTATTCTCATTTTTGTTTTTCCTAAAATGGATAACGGACTATAGATACAAGGTAACTGAGGACAGACATGTCCAATGGATTAGATTCTCTTGTGTTGTATGGGGACTACGATGTAGTGGCCTACTACATATATAGTTGATAAGTTGAGTGAATTATTATGGAGATAATAATTTACTGACTCAGAAGGAGTTCTGATAGGTATGACTCATGGGAAACTCGATATTGGGTTTATAGGATCACACACATATGGTAAGCATTGCGATGAGTAGAGGTTCAAATATGATATATCTACTTGAGTCCCTATTTTATTGGATATCCAATAAACCCTTGAATTATTGGATCATATGGATGAGATCTAATAAGTGCTAATAAAATATTATTGGATAGAGATTTACTAATCTAAGAGGCTTTGGTAGTTGGATGGAGGTCCAATAACTAATAGGGCAGGATCTATTAGGGATAAGTTGACATGAGCCTCTATAAATAGGAAGAAACTAAAGGTTCATAGGCTAGAGCTTCTCTTGGTTATCTCCTATTCTTCTCTCCCCTTCTCCTTATTAGATATTTGGCTTGGAGATTTAAGGAATGTCATCAAAGCCCTATTGTATGGATCACCACTAGAGAGGATGATGCTTGACCTCCTTCATTCTCTTCTATAGATCTACATGGATTCAGGGATATATGTTCTCCCTAGGTAAAACACAATCATTCATATATGTAGTTTTCGATTTTATAGATTTTGCACACCAATTTTCGCACGACGATGAACATAATTTATGAAAAACTTAAGGATTTTTGTTTTATGTTCTTATGCTGCGCATGTGATGTTGCTCATAGATTTTCTTACAACTATCATATGCATAATATATTTAGGAAAGCATGTTTCAAATGATATAATCATCATGAGTTAGTCATGAGCTAAATGTGAATATATATATTTTATAAGCATAAAAATATATAAATTATGATAAAAATATCTTGTTTGCATGCATGTATGATGACGTGCGATATGAGGGTGCATGTATTTTCTATGATGTGTGGTATAGGAGTACATAGATATATTCCAATATGTAATGCACGTGTATATTATGATGTGCGGTGTAGGAGTGCACGTATGTATTATGACATTCGGTGTGGGAGTGCACGTATGTATTATAACGTGTAGTATGCGAGTACACATATATGTTATGACGTTCAATGTAGAAGTACACATATATATTACAATGACATACAGTGAGAGTATATATATATGTCATAATATGGGGTGTAGAAGTCCAAAAATTTATTATGTTTACTATATATGTATATAAGCATTCTAAATTATTTCAACGTAGAATTTTACCTTTTTATTTTGCATGTGTTTTGTTGCAGGGTTATGCTTGCTAAATAGGTTATAGGATAAGTTGTTTATTGTTAATTACCTTATGACGATGATTTTAAAATATGATATATATGACATGATGCATGTTTACCTAAACAAAGCTATAAAGGTTTATATTTACTGAATGATTACTCACTATAGACCTTGTTTTGTAGGTAAAGATATTAGCACCCCACTCAAGTAATCGGTCAGGAAAGTAAGCATATGCAAACTTATGCTAATATAGATATGGATGATAATCTATGGGTATTTTATGTGTATAAATTTTGAACAAGTGTCAAAAATACTATCCGAAAAGAAAACCCTATCATTTTGTTTAGTATGTTAGTATATTTTTAATTTTAAAATTGTGTACGTGATATCCTACTTTAGTCATGGGTAGAACTAGAGTAGGATATTATAATATTTTATAGTGCATTGTGAATGGACTTCCGTGTGCTGACGCAGATCTGCCTCCGTCACGTAGACCAGCTACTAGGCGTAATTATACTCTGTGGAAGACCAACTTGGCGGCCATGGCGAAGGCATCATCTAAGCTTCTGCCCGTTAGAGCCGGAAGCCGATGGAGACGTCTCTATTCGAGAGCTTTAAAGCGACCGGCGCTTGCCGCCCCCAATCTCATCGCTCCTCGACCATGGCATCAGCTGAGTGCATAAAGCTGATCTCCAAAGGCCTCCACAGACACATTAATGGCTTCAAAAAGCTTCGAAAAATAAAGCATCCTCGTTGGAGGAATGAGTCCAAGATCTTCATCTCAAGTTTTAATGGTTGCAGGAAGTGTCGGTCTTCAACGAAAAAGGAGCGCATGTAGCTGACGCAGCGCCAGGTTTTCGAGACTTGCATGCAATCCACATCCAGCCAAAAAGTTCGTCCAGGACGAGAGAGAGAGAGAGAGAGGGAGGGTCAACAGTGACAGGGCTATGGCTGAGCCAAGTACGGGGCTACGGATTTGTAGCGATCGATCAGTGTGAAGAGGCTGATGAGAGATCAACTTCCATGGAACGGGGGATAGAGATACCTTCCCAGCACAGTTCAGTCTCCACCTGTGAACACCATGGCTTTTGATGAACTGCTTTCCCGGTTCGCGCGTGCGAGGAGGACTGTAGCAGCATGCAGCAGCTTAGCTACCTATTATACAGAGCGGCAACAGTGGGTATACTGCAGCACACAATCCTGATCGGATCAGTGTGAGGCCCTCTTGTTCCTTCAACATAAAACAATTGCTTGATCACACAGTGAGTGCAGAACGGAATCCTCGTACTGCAGAGCCCGAGCTCGAGCTTGCTTGGATGCGCAGACATGTAGGTGGTGGGAGCTCCCATCCAGTGGTCCAGCTCAAGGAAGACGACGGAAGTGGGAGAGAGAGAAAAAAGGTCGACAATGACGCAACGTGAGGAAACATCTTCCATGGGGAAAGAGAGAGAGAAGCGGTCGCTCTCACGCCCAGTTAGCCACCACCACCACCACCACCACCATCACCATTTTGATCGATGGGATGCAGTGGGCTTTTCCGAGACCTCCCTCCTCACCACAAATATATCTCCGCTTGCTTCTTGTAGCAACCCACACTTTACCTTTCGAGATCTCATCTCGTCTCCATCACCATGCAGCTACCGGTTAGTTGGGGAATTAATGGCCCATGCACTCAGACCTTCCCCGTTCTGTTCTTTCTTTCTCGGATATGGGAAATTCCATTGTGGAGTCAGGTTGGCGAGCAAGACTTGCCAAAAGAGAAACCAAGCCATAGGAAAGACTTGCCACCAGCAACCATCTGCTCTCTCTCACACACATTATTTCTCGCTGCACATCTAGTGATGGATATCGCGAGCACAAATCGAGAACCCCAACATTACTTCTCCTACTACTTCAATGGCGTCATTTAAGCCGAGGAGCAGTATCTTCGTCCCAGGATTCATTCTTACGCGATAGGCCGTCGTATTATTTGAGATGGCCAATGCAGCACGTAATCCTATAAATAACGTTCGGGTACGTAAAAGCTGACCAACCGACGGCCCGATGCTTCACGCTGACATGATAGGATGCGTGTATCGCGCGACACGTAGCGCGGCCCTCCTCTTCCGTAGGACATGATCACGTCAACCTAGTAATCTCAGAAGCGTCATACCTGCACTTGTGTCTCCTTCTCGCTCACTTAACCTTCAGATCTAAAGGAAGGTTAAGTGAGCTTATTTGTGGAAGACGAGCGTTTAAGGAGCAGACGGTGTGCTATATCTAGTGGGTTAAGATGAGAAGCAATTGGCTCGACGACGATGATGGGATAAGAAACAATGTGGAAAGGGATAGGCAACAGTTGTCGTGCCCTATCACTGTCACCTCTAATATTCTCTCATCCCCCAACCATAATTATATTCTCTTCTTCTCCAACACAGCATCAACGCAAAGCAAGAGGAGAGGAAGTGTGGGACGGGAAGGACGACATGGGGAGGGGACGAGTGGAACTGAAGAGGATCGAGAACAAGATCAACCGGCAGGTCACCTTCTCCAAGCGGAGGAACGGGTTGCTGAAGAAGGCGTACGAGCTCTCCGTCCTCTGCGACGCCGAGGTCGCGCTCATCGTCTTCTCCAGCCGCGGCAAGCTCTACGAGTTCGGCAGCGTTGGGTACACCACCAACACATCGCCTTCACTTTCGGTCCTTAACCCATAGATCTACGCTGGATCTGCGATGGCTTTAACCTTTTCAGCTGGTTCTGCGGCGTGTTCATAGTACTGATGCAGGTTGATTCTAGTGTTGGCATGGATACTCGTCTGAGGATTGATCCTTACCATTTCTATGCTAAGGAGGAGGAGGATTGACGAAAAGTTAGTGGATCCTATTTTCTGCTTCATGTCTTTGTTGGAAGAGACTGAGCAGGTCTGGATGTAAGAAATGGTCGATCTTTCTTTAACCCTTCATTTCTCTTATTTATGGCATCATCTGCCATTACCTTTTGGATCCCCAGCTTTTCTCGCCTTTCTTTTTACCCTTCTTGTGTTAGCTCTGGTCACCCAGATCTCAAATCTCTAAAAACCCTAAACCTAGCCCTTGGATCACTGGAAGGATGAGTTCCCCAAGGAAAAGAAACGAGGAACAGCTCTCTCTCTCTCTTTCTACCATCCATTTAAGCCAGTTTGTGCTCTCTCCATGGATTTGTCAACTCGATCCACACACGTGCCTGCTTCGAATCCTTAAGGATCTCAACCCTTCTTTTCTTGGGATTTCTTGGTTCTTTTTTTCTTTGTTGAGTTTCTCTTTTCGAGTCTCGGATTTTTAGATCGTAGATAATGATGACATATTTATGCAGATCTTCAGATGTTAAGTGTCAGCATACTCATCTACATATGATTGTCATGTAAGGTACATATATCCTACTTGCTTTTCCTTGGGTCTAAGAACTGATTGCAATGCAACCATTAGCAAGTAGGCAAGGAAGCATGTTTTGAGAAAACATCGCCTTTCATTGAGAACATTAGAGGAGTCCTTTCAAGTCAAATAAACATGTAGTTGTTGCACGTGGTTCTCTATTTTTTTATTGTGAAGATGAAAGAGTGAACAAAAAACATTAGACTATCTCCCAAGCTTTGTGTACACGATGAGTCAAACAAGTACTGTATTGTGTGTGCACAAGGAGCTACCCCTAAGTGAAAAGCTTCGAGGTGAACATTCTCAAGGACAGATCTATAAGCTAAAGAATCCGTTCTTAGTATTACTGTGTTTATATCAGTTGTGAGAAGACAAAAATAGAGTAATTTGGTAGGAAGAAGAAGAAGAAGATAGAAATGGTAGGAAAGGAATGAAAATAGATGTAAAGTGAATGCATGGTAAATCTGATTATGGTATTTAAGTTTACTTCGCCTTGTACATTTTATTTCTTTGTTAATTAGTCCAAAATACACCCAAATTCAGACACATAAAGTATTACAATTTTAAATTCAGAAATACAAGACTAGTCAGATGTTAATCAAACAGTTGAATGACACAGTTAATTTAGTCGATCACTACAGCTAGGTTATTGTCCATGAAGAATACTTGGGTGGAATCATGAGTATCTCATCTTCATCTGTTGATCAAACATAACACTTGAGCTTAAAAGTTTCTTGAAGTAAACAAACTTCTCATCTAGGTGGCAACCAAATATCATTTTTGTTCACAAGCACATAGATCTTTGATTTTTTGTCATATGGTAAGAAGGATTTTATTCAAGTCAAATATCTAAGTATCCCAATAGCTGTAGTGTTGAGATTCAAAAAGATACAAAGAAATTAGGATAACATTAAAATTATTGTACAAAAACATGGAGACAATGTAACTTTTATATCTTCCTATGAACAACGCTACGATACAATGTACACATTGTTACGATATCTTGTTTTATGATAAATTAATTTTAATTATGCAAAAGCCTGATCCTTATAAATAGTGTTTAACATTCATTCTTCTTTTAGTTTCACCTCATCTTCCTAGTTGTCCTTCTACTTGTTGCTTTGTGATTGGACCGGTAAGTTCGTTGAGTTTTTGATTTGCTTAATCATGCTCAAGCCTAGGTCACATATGATTTCTCACAGAAGCAAAAAGAACCTTAGTATGTCATTGAGACACTTAATCTCAACTTTCAATTGGTTTCATGATTTTACTGAGGGTAAGATTGTTCATCAGTCCTTAAGGTTGTTATGTGTACCATTGCTATATGAAGCTACTAATTTTCTTAAATGGGTTCTAAATTTTAGCATGTCAAATTTTAATGATGCATGAAACAAAAAGAACAGCCAAGGATGCTACCATCTAAACATAGGAATAAGTGAGCAAAGAGTTGATAATTCCAAATCTAGCAATTTAACAGTAAAAAACAAAAAAGAAAGTTTTAGCAAAAGTAAAACTTTGACCTTATGGTGTCAATGAAGTTTACTGCATCTTTTGAATTATTTACAAGGTCAACAACAAATAGGTAACGATTATATTTATGTAGAACTCGAGTATGGATGAGAGGTGTTTTCCAAATATGGTCAGTCAGCGCTCAAATCATACATTTGAGTTTTGGAAAATGTTTGTCAATATTTCCAATTGAGTTTTTCAGCTAATACTTTATTTCTGATTATACATGTGGAAGATGTTGCCATTATTATCCCTCTCATTTGAGAAGTGGGCATACTTTCTAGTCATTTCATCTATAATGTGAATATATGTGTGTTAAAAAGATGGCATATTTTGTTTCTCCAAACCTCAATGGGATCATAAATTTGGAAGATTATTCTCCAAAAAAAAAATTGAAATGTCAAGGTTGTATTTCATTCTCATGATTGATGACCATCATTAATATTGAATAAACCCAATTTATTGTCGTATATTATTAACACAAGGAAATCTTTATATTTTTTTTACTTGGAAAGAAAATTCTTGTGATTTTCTTTACAAAAACATAATCCTAATTTTTAGTTTATTTCTTGTCATTCCTTTGTAGAACCTTTTTGAGTTATACATGTGACAATTAATGCAACTTATCATTGTCCATGGTATAGTATTTATGGTATATGACAATTTTACTTGTGGCAGGAGGTAGAGAGAAGACCATGTTATACATTTTATTTCATGCAACTATGCACATTGGATTTGCATGGAGTCTTTGAAGCTACCATATGATCTGTGTTTCCTCGCCATTTAATTTACTGAACTTTGTTTTCGTCTATGGCCTTATCATCACACTTGTCATTGATAATGTCCTGTTGAATTGATTACATTGTAGAACAAGCAAAACATTAGAGCGATATCAACGTTGCTGTTACACATCCCAGGATTCTAACGTCGCTAATCGTGAAGCACAGGTTTGTGTTCTTTGGCACTTCGGGTTTACATCATGTCAAATATTTTGTGATCATTTTCATTCTCTTATATTATTTTGATGCCATTTTGCATCAAGAACTATTTTGACAATGTGAAAGAATTACGCTACCAACCTAAACAGTACGTGCCCGAAAGTTGAATATAACTGTGAAATTTGCGTGTCCCTCAAAACTAGATGATCGGATTCGAACACATAAGAGTGGGATAAATTTCTTCATTCATTGTGGTCTAAACATTTTGATCTTGAATTAATCCCTGAACGTTATAGAGGTCGATGTATAAATGACTTCATCTCTATATTAAGAATTTTCTTTAACATCTAAATGAGAGTCGTGAGCCAAGAAGTGTCATAATACTAAGAAAAATTATTGTCAAAATTCTCAACAACAATGATAGGAGGTATATAATTTCCTTATTAATAATTTTCGCATTAGCTCTTTGTGTTTCTATAGTCGTAAAATACATGTGGATTTTATGTCGCAGCATATTTCTGAGTTTAGTGGGAACTATGTTCTTTATTTTCTTTGATCTTAGCACTCCTTTTATCTTCATTTACTTTCATAATAAAGCTGTCGCCAGATTTCTTGTACATATATGCTATTCTAATTGCTTTGAGAGGAAGGTTGTCATGAGATATGATATTAGAGAACCCTAGTCTCACATATATGACTGTAAATATGTAATCTACTTTCACACTTGCTGCTCTCCTTGTGTTGCAATATAATCGAGCAATTAGAGTTCCTTAATTTGCCAATTGGAAGACATGATGCTTAGTCATTTGCACCACATTGTAGAATTGGTACCAAGAAATGGCCAAGTTGAAGGCAAGGTTCGAGTCCCTGCAACGCTCCCAGAGGTTCTCCTTCTATCCAGCAGCATACGTGATTTCCTTTTTGCCAAATCAAACTTCCGATTCGATCATCTATAAATTATGATCAACGTAAAGTGCTACTTGGTTACACCGATTAACATAGTAGCTGCATATTATTATGTGAAGGCATTTGCTTGGGGAAGACCTTGGTCCACTGAGTGTGAAGGAATTGCAACAACTGGAAAGACAGCTTGAATCTGCACTCTCACAGGCCCGGCAAAGAAAGGTGATGTACAGATCCTAAATGTTCCATAGGGTTTCTTTCTTTTTGAGTTTGGATTACTCAAGAGCTTCGATCACATAAAACACTCAATTATGCAAATAGAGAAGCATAAAATATAATTGTGGCAGTTTCCTAGTCTGATTACTTGGATTGTCATTTGGTATTCCCAGCAGCAAACCTTAGTTTCTTTTGATCTCCTCAAGACAAGTGAACAATGATACCTCCTACATGTTTCAATCTAGCTTTGGCATGACTAAATGTATCCTTCAGAAACACATTCCTCTAAACGATAAAAATAAGATTTGTATGAAAATGTTCATAGACATCAGAACTAAGCAATAGTAACTGAGGATGGTTTAGGGTTTCAAAATGAGGGGCTTTTCGTTTTCTCAAGTTAGCAGAAGGGTGGAAACATCCTTTTGTGGCTTATAAGCATCAGCATCACCCTCTACTCTCAAAGATATTTTTTGCGGTAGGCAAAACCGTACGAACTCACCCAAAAAAAAGGATAATTTTAGATAATCTAGAATTTGTTCAAGACAGCTAGATTCGAAGATCCTGAATTTTGTTCTTTCACTAAGAATGTAGTGATTAATTCACAACCATGATACTTATCGGTGCATCGACCACTTTCTTCTTAATGATAACGTTAGAACCACAGCCTGCCTCTTTTCAGTTCATGAAGCTTGTAATGAACCAGCACATATCAAGATACCCTCCATGTCATTTTTCTCCTTTCTGAATCAAATTCATAATTGTCATGGAATCTGATTGACTTGTATGCATCTACATGCAATAGTAAAGCTACACTCTTGGACATCATCTCGTTACTGAATTAAAGATGCCTTCTAATATTCTATCAAGCATGTGGTGAAATCATTTGCATCCTGACTTCTTTTCTAAGTTCTATTTTGATGCCACTCATGTTTCCTGAAACCCATTTTTTGGTCTAACAGTTCCCCAGAAAAATTAAAAAAAAAAGAAAAGAAAGGATTTTAGAAGTTTTACACTACTTTAGGAGGGGGATTAGGTTTGAAATGCAGCAAACCAAACAGTCCCTTACCCTTTAACTTGGCTACAATGACATGAACAACCTTCACTAAAAGACTGAAAGTTGTTGTTGTGCTTGGTTTATGTGCACTTTTCAGGCCTCTGAGATTTTATTTGTCGATCTTTAATGTGGATTTGCATTGCATAACACAATGATCAACTTGAGAAGGTTTTCTGCCTCCGGGGAGACATCCCAATGATTAGGACACTTTGTAATCAGTCAAGAAGTCAGTCAAAAAACTTGAGAAGATTGTCTTGCAGCACAACTCAAAATCTCATCCTTCAGATATCTAATGAAGTGATGATGATGCAGGAGGCCTTTTCTGCCAAAGCGGTTGATTATCATGGCAATAACACATCAGGAACTTGAAACTAGCTTATGGTTTCATCATATTTCAAAGACCCTAACACTAAAAAAAAACAAACTGTTTAAGCTCTATGGCATGAATTAGAAAAAGCCACAAGTAATTCTACTAAAACACACGCTCAGAGAGAGAGAGAGAGAGAGAGAGAGAGAGAGAGAGAAGGTGTCATATCTTGTTTATGCTCTTATTCTGCTCTTAAATTGTCGAATACATGCTTAATAATCAAGAATTCTCAAGTGCAGACTCAGTTGATGCTGGACCAGATGGAAGAACTTCGGAAGAAAGTAAGCAACACTCGATCCTTTCTTTAATCTTGCATCGCATTGTTATTTGACTGAAGATGAAGTAAACTCTTCCTTTTTCTTGTGGAAACGCATAGATGAAAACACAATTGACATTGCTATTTCTTTAACTGAAGATTGAGTGAACTATTCTTTTTTTTCTTCTCGAAATACGTATATGAAAACACTATGCGTTCAGCTTATTTTCTAATTTAGCTTTCAGCTGGATCGATTTCCTCGACCCGAAATCTTCTGGCGTTTTTGGCATGAATAGCAAGCGAATGTGGTGGATGAATGATGCCTCATTTTTCTTTCGAATGCTCTTATATCTCCATCGCATCGGCAGTAATCCATATTGTTTGTTTTTGTGATGGAAGGAGCGTCATCTTGGAGAAATAAACAAGCAGCTGAAAGAGCAGGTACGTTCCTTCTTACACCAACAACGAAACCTACAACGACTGCAGAAATCCCTTTTTTTGTGTTGCCAGCTCGATGCAGAAGGTGCCACCTTCAGAGCTCTTCAAGGGCCATGGTGCTCTGACGCAACCGCAGGCGGCAACGCGTTCCCCGTGCAGCCGCTGCAATCCACCGGGATGGATCGTGAACCCACGCTGCAGATAGGGTATGATTTCTTCCTTCCTTCTCCCCACTCTATGTTGGCATGCAGATCCGGAGAACATGGTCTTCAGTTTCTCTTGTATGATCTCGCACGATGTGATTCCTCAACAGGTATCACCAGTTTGTTCCTCCCGAAGTCGTGGCGATGCCCAGGAACTCAGCAGGAGAGAACAATTTCATGCTGGGTTGGGTGCCATGACCGATGAAGCGGAAGAAGAAGAAGAAGAAGAAGAAGAAGAAGCCACCCGTAGTAGTACGCGTCTGCAAGTGTGCCTGGTTGCTATTGTTGTGCACTTTGTAGTACTTGTCGACGGACGTCTCGAGAAACTGCCCTACTTGGTGTAGAACAAACATCCTGTGCTGCTATGCTAAAGTTGTGCCATCCCATCGCCTTCTTCTGCTTGAAGGTTTTCAGTTTCCAGCATTGATGCTGCGAGAGTTATCAGAGTAGCCCCGATGGCAATAGGAACTTCGCAGCCATGCATCGGTTCTACGAAGTCTGAAGGTTCCCTGAACTATTTCTTTCACGAAACCTGTGAACTTGTTCCTGTCGTTGCCATTTCCATCGACATAGTAATGTTGCATCTGACTTGAAGCAAACGTTTCACGATTAATACCCAGTAAAGTTGGGTGACTAAAGAACTCAAACGTGCAGCACTAATCTACCCATCTGCAAGCAGTAGCACAACAATATGCCAAGTGATTATTGCTGATGGGGAGGGATCGGATCAAAGATGATAAATGCATCATGTTTGCCATTACAAGATGATTCACATGCCCAACAATTGTCAGTATAATGAGGTTTAAGCACCACATGCCCAACAATAACCAGAAACTATAATTTGTTCAAGAGTTTGGTGAAGAAACTTTAAAACACATTTTCCCCAGCGATTTACCAGGCTTTCTTGTGGAATCAAGAAGAATGATAATGTGCACCGAAAACCAAAAGCCTTGAACCAATCTACCCCTCGGAAAAAAATTAACTCAAAACTGTGCCACCACTGTGTGCTCTTGCCCAGGCAGCCAGCTAGCATTTCACAAAATACATTCTTCCTCTCAGAAAAATCCGATGAGACTTTGTCGAATGTTTTTTGTCTTGCACGATCGATACTGCACCAGAAAGAGGCCCCTCTGAAGAATTCTGATCTTTCGCGAGTCTATTTTCTAGACTTGTGTGGGTGCGGCGAATTCAGTAACTTGTCTTCAACCGACTGGATGGTAGCTTCTACCTGCAGCTCCCTCTCAACATCCTTTAGCCTCTTCAAACTTCTTCATATATTCTAGAGAGTAACTTCACATGGAATTAGTAAATAAGGTGGCAACTGAGAAACAAAATTCTGTCAAATAACTTGATAAACGATGGTTTTGAATTGTTTGATAAAAAAAATAAAGCTGATTTTCCTTTATTTTTTCAACATCTCATGTTTATATTAACAATATAATAATGTAGTGATGCAATCATGAGGTTTCAGCTTGGCCAAGGTGTTACAAACTACAAAGATATGAGGATTCAATCATTGCAAGTAAACAAATGGAACCATTATTCGATGAACACAATCACACCTGCCCATATGTGGTCCATCTTATACACCATGTCTAGAGAACCCTCAGATGCATCCAGTGTCAGGCGGAACCAACGATCCAAACTGTATCACACAATATCATTATAGTATAGTCAGTCCAGACTGCATGGCTCAATATCGTTATAGTCAACTGTCCCATATGTTAGTATTGAGCATTTTCTTAATAAACATTGAAGCATGGAAATTTTACTCATTTGTCGTGGTATGTAAACACTTTCAGCATCTCCAACATCAGTACAGTGTTAGCATGTCAGATACACCCTACTTATTCACAAAGTCACATGCTCCCAGAGGAGTCAAAGAAAAAAGTGAGTAAATACCTATAATTACCCAGCCTTAAGAATATAAGATTAATATCTGATTACACAGAACTGCCTAGTTCTGTGTAATCAGATATTAATCTTATATTACTAAAATTTCTTGATAAAAAGAAAACAAAGTCAACAAACATCAGAATAGATTAAGCAACCAGTAGCAAAAGATGACAGAGACAATTGTTGTCATAAAATATCAAAACTAAAGCGATCTACTTTAATGAAGGCATGGTGAAAAATGAGCTCTTCTGTATAGAAGCATATATCTATCTACCACACTGAAGTGTCGGAAAAGGCAGTACATTAACACTTTATGCTGGTTTGATATGCAGAGCAAAAATAAGCACAGACCTAGAAAGGTAGCAACAATTCCTATCCATATGACTAGGAAGCATGAAAGTCATATTACAAATAAATCTCGCCATTTAGCCAGCCATAAATTGGAGCTACATCTAAATTATAATTATGGTGTCCCAATAGTTAGGTGCAACTACAAATTAGAATTCTTCTACTTACTCATGTCGACATATTGTCCCACAACCTTCAAGTGCATATATCAATACGTTAATTTTGCTACCCTGACTTGAAGAGTTGATATGGACTGACATATGCCAAAGAGGACACAATAAAATCTATGAACACTCATGCTGAGGAAAACATGTTAATTTTAGTTTGTTCCAATGTTAGTTACCACACAGTAATGTTCCCAAGCACTAAAGAGAAGGATTTTGGAGAGAAGTGTGACATCAGAAATTTTCCAAGGTGGAATAAAGCATCATGTCATTTTGTTCTTTAAGCAACATAACTTAGTTCCAAAGTTTTGATTCCTCGTATGATCAATAAGTTAAAAATGTTCACATTCCAATTGCTCGTGCAACATACAGGCCATAGCATTACTAAACTAGTAAGATTAGGAGAGAGTCTAAGGGTGTATTTGGGAACACATTCAAAATGTGCATTGAGGGCCCAATGCACATTTCAAATGTGAATTGATGATGCTTGGTAAATTTTTTCAAATTGCATTTGACCTGGATGCTACATTGCAAATACTCAAATACGGATATTCCGTCAAGATAGCATTAGTATTTCAGCATTTGTGGGATACTAATGAATTTTTTTAGATTTCCCAAAGTATCCTATGACATTCTCTAAAATTACAAGATTATCACTATATAATAGAATCCCTAACTCTTATTTCCTCTCCCCTTCTCTCGATTTTTGCCATCGCCGACTCTCCTCTCAGGCTCTCACAAGTCCGTCGACTCCTCTCACAAGAAACCAACATGATTTAGTTCTTTTATAAGGTGAAATCTTATTTATTTATTTGCAAATGTTACTTTACATTCATTTATATGATTATATTTTTTATTTATTATGTATCTAGGCCATATGAAATTTTTTCTAAGATTACATACACCGTTTATTTATTTACTTATTAATTTTAATAAAAAATATGTATTCACTTTTGAATAAATATTAAAAATGTTAGATGGATAAATTTGTCACATAATATTCAATGGACTTTTGAAATACACTTACATCAATACACATTTAAGATTCAGTTTTCATCTATTTTTTATCAAACACTCAATGCATTCCACAATTACCATTCACATAAACCTCTTTCTCCAAATGCACATTAAAAATTACAAATGTGTGTCCACATATGCCCTAAATGTCTAAAGCACTTTGCAAAACACAATAACAGGGTAAATGAGTATTTCATAACATGACGAACTTATCATCGCCTAACTGACACAAGACACCCTCATAATAACAGAATACTTGCATGAAAATTCTCTAGAATGATGGTGCTAGCCTTGTGCATAAGGGATGGCTGTATCATGATGTAAACCGACCAAATAATGCAGTTTGGTACAAGCTCAAAATGGTCCTCATGATATTAAAAGCTCTTTTAAGAATTTTTCTTCTACAGATTACATTTCCTTGATCTGCTCCCCCTTGTCTCAACAGCTTCTTCAGGAATCAGGCATAAGCATATGTCAACTTACTTCCCTTTTCTTGCAAGAATGGCTCAGGCTGCCATACAAACTGATTACAAGAGAGGCTCAGCATAAAGCAACATGCTTGGACACAAAATAAGTATGGGCATAAAAGTAGCATGATCCATGGCATGATGATGTACTTTACCTAATAACATGTTTGGCCTAGGAGGAAAAAGCAGTAAATTTGCTTTCACTTAACTCCAAAGTATAGACTTAGACCCGAAAGAATCTTTGCACGTTTTCTAGGAATATCAGTTTCATAAGCCAATATCACGCCATCAAATATTTCATCATATCTGTCAAAGAAAAAGAATAAGAATAGTATGCTGTTGAAACATTTTTGGAACTCATCCTTCCCTCTCATGTGTATTGAAGTACTTGCAACAGGTTTGAATAAAGGATATACCAATATTTGTGATCATAGCAATATATCCAAAAGGATTACCAAAAGATCAAGAGGTAATATGTCATGATTAAATATAGTATTCACAATAAGTAACCTAAAATTTCCAAAATCTAGTTCCACACATCATAATTGTGCATATGCAGGATGACAGCTGCACAGCTAGAGTAATATTTTCATACAACAGTAAGAAATAAACAAATGAAAGGCACATGAAAGCAGGATCTTGATAGTTAGTCATAGTTTCTTCCTGTTTTTGCTTAGGCGTGTTTGCATGTTGTGCATGGGAGGGATCATAGATCCACAGAGATTCACATATGCTAAAGCTTCTTTTGGGGTTTCATTCCTAAACATTTTAAGTTTGTTTATAAGGAAAACAGAAGGAAATTCAAGAAGAAATTGTACAACCAAATGAAGAGCAAGAAATTAATATATACAAGAAGTCAAAATATTTTTTCTTAAGATAATAATAAATCTAGGATAGCAAACCATAAAGTTCAATTCAGCTCCAAAGTTTATAAGTAGAGATATAATTGCATGAAATATATACATACATACAATGACCTAGTATCATCATTGTTATCCCATCTAATCATCTTCATCATATTTAAATAATCAAAGTTGCTCATCATGCTTCCTTCCACGGCTAAAGGAAAATAAAAATGTTTAGCTCCGATCAAAAAGTCATCAATCATAAAGAACAACTAATGACTTTGTCTAAATATTATTTCAAGTGCATCAAACAAAATGCAAATACGCAAAATATAAAATGTCCATTTTAAACTCTCATTTGAAGTTAATCGATGTGTTAAAACAAAAATTAATGGCTACGTCAAAGTTGTGAGACTCAAGACCTGTATTTATTTACCTTTATAGCATAGAAACTCTAAGAAGGTTGTTATACTCCCTTTTAGATAAAAAGGCAACCAGAAAGAACATATATTCCAGTTGCTTCAAGACAGACAGGAGTCCCTAATAGCTGCCTGCACTTTCCATTATTCAAATATGAAATAATCATGGTGTTGTCTAGGAAATTTTTCTTACACCAATATTTTCAATACTTTATTTGGACTGGTTCCTCATGATGGTCAATAAATTGGTTGTGATAAAACAAAACTTCGGTCTTGTTGTTTCAAGTGATTGACGAACAATTTTGACAAGGAAACTTCTAGGGCACGCACTTATGAATTTGCAAGATGGCTGTGACATTATAGACATTTCTCAAAACTCTTAACCTGTATGATTATGATCCTAATACAACCAAACTACATACATGTTATTCTTGCTACATGTTAAATGAAATTAATACGACGAAATAAATAAAATAGAAAAAAGGAACAAAATACACATTTTTCCGAAGAGATTAAACTATCAAGAAACGGAAAAAAGGGAAATATGAAGAACACAGATAAAGAAAGAGATTGAGCGTAAAGCTTTCTAGAGGAGTAGCTGGGAAGGGCGCGGCGGATCTCACCACTGCACCGCCTCTCCATCACCATGGCTCGGCTTCGTCCCTTCGTTCGTCGCCTTCTGAAAACCCTAGAGGTCGGGTTGTCGGGTGTGGATCCGAATCGCACACTTTCTCTTCTTATCACGTACTCGGGTTATCCGAAACCCGATCCGAAATCTATCCGACCCGGAAAGATGGTCAACCCGGTCGGGTCGACTGGATCCGATTGCCACAACCCGGATTCGTGAATCTGCTTGACCAATGACCTTTTTATATGTCAATAGTTTTCCAATCAAACAAATGAAGTTTCATTTTCGTTGACAAGCAATATACATTTCCAAACCTAATGGTGGACTAAATCAAAATCTTTATTAGATAGAATTGACTGGCAATGCAATTCTTCATGTTATATATATATAATATGGTATCGAGTCAAAAATAGGGAGAGGACTCTCAATTCCTTGAGAGTCATTTTGCTTCTGGCGGCCATCACGAAGGCAAGTGTTTCAATCGCAATTGCGTGATTAGTCGTACTCTAATTCATTCAATAAGCATCATGATCGAACGAGACAAGGGTTTGACCTTTGCAAGCATTTGATTTCGCCTGTCGATTGATTCGCTTGTTCATTGTTGGATCGTCAGTACTCGGTCTCCCCCGCCACCCCTCAAATCATAGCAACATTTATCGTTCTCCTTCGTTTATGCCCATATACTCTTCGTTATTAAATTGCAAGTATGGCCTCGACTCCTCCCATAGGTTTGGAGTGTTGTCTTCAGTCATACTGATGACGTCATCATCTACAATGCTTTTTATCGTGTCAAAAATTCTGTCGCATTTTCTGATCTAAATTATATACGAATAATGGATTGATCAAAGTGTGACGGTTTTGAAGGGACCTCACAATTCCTTCATAATCAGGAATCAGGAACTACCCCATAACATTTGTGTTGAGTCTTCTCCATTCTCTCTCTCTCTCTCTCTCTCCCATGGCAAGCCAACTGCTCTCCGCGGTCGGCAACCACGTCTCCCTCCCCGAGAGCTACGTACGGCCAGAGTCACAAAGGCCTCGTCTCCACGACGTGATCAACGACACCAACATCCCCATCATCGATCTCGGCTCACCCGATAAGCAGCAGATCGTCGCGCAAGTCGCCGACGCCTGCAGGTCTTTCGGCTTCTTCCAGGTGCGTTCCTGCCGTCTGCAACCTCGTACTTCCCTGCTGCTTTAACTAGGTGTTCACTGCTCTCTCTCTCTCTCTATACATATATATGTATGTCTGTGTGCAGGTAGTGAACCACGGAGTGGCGGTGGATTCGATGCAGAAGATGATGGGAGTGGCTTCGGAATTCTTTCACCTCCCACCGGAAGAGAAGGCGAAGTACTACTCCGACGACACCACGAAGAAGATAAGGCTGTCGACGAGCTTCAACATCAGGAAGGAGTCGGTCCGCAACTGGAGGGACTATCTCCGCCTCCACTGCTATCCGCTCGAGGAGCTCGTGCCCGGTTGGCCTTCAAACCCCGCTTCGTTCAAGTAAGATTTCCCCATCCCTTTTTTCTTCATGTAATGCCATATGCATGTATCCGATAGGCAATGGATGGCCAACTGCTGTCTTCTTGCGACTTCACATGGTATGTCGGAGCCCTTGGATATGCTCAACTACGTACTGTCTATTAAACCTTTCATTCTACATGTAGAGAAAGGCAATGTGTGTCATATGCGCCATTTTATTTACGTACTCTGCATGCAGTACCATCTTTTGAGGGGAAGAAAACAATCTCTCCTGCTTTGTACGTGTGTCAGGGAAGTGGTGAGCGCTTACTGCAGGGAAGTCCGTCAACTAGGGTTTCGGCTGCTGGGAGCTATCTCTCTGAGCTTGGAACTGGAAGAGGACTACCTGGAAAAGATGCTCGGCGAGCAGGAACAACATATGGCAGTGAACTACTACCCGAAGTGCCCCGATCCCGAGCTCACGTATGGCTTGCCGGCTCACACCGACCCCAACGTCCTAACCATTCTTCTCCAGGATCCAAATGTGGCCGGGTTGCAGGTCCTCAAGGACGGCAGATGGATCGCCGTTCGTCCCCTACCCAACGCCTTGGTCGTCAACGTCGCCGACCAACTGCAGGTATCCCTCATCACATGAAATGTCATATATGATCAGAAGAAAGAGAGACATAGCCTTAGTGTTCTTCCGTGTCTCCACCTAATTAATGATCATTTGATCCTTCTCGCACCTGGGAAAGAAAAGTAAAAGCACATTGTTCTTTTTCTTCCCACTATCACTTAATTCTCCTTGAGATTTTCCAACTTAATTTTCGTCTTAAAAGTCTTCTTCATTTGGAGGTAGCAGAAGATGTCAACAATGCCATGTCATCGGTCCCCACTGTTCCATTATCAGACTGAGCATCTTGTTCTTATCCGGACTGGAATACCTCGAGAGATATCGAGTCTTTGTGCTCCTCTTTCTTTCTCTGTCTGCGTGATCATCTTTTGAATATGTTACAGTCCGAGAATTTGACTTCCATCAGCTCACCCCTTCCCTTCCCTTCCCTTCTTCTCTGTGTAAAAAAGATTATGAATTAGACAAGGTAAAAGCTGTGCATACGTGAATGCAGGCATTGAGCAATGGAAGGTACAGGAGCGTGCGGCATCGAGCGGTGGTCAACTCCGACAAGGAGAGGATATCGGTGGCGTCATTCCTTTGCCCCGGCAACAGCGTGGTGATCAGCCCCCCGGAGAAGCTCGTGGGCGGCGACGGGTGTCCGGCCATGTACAGGAACTACACTTACGAACAGTACTACGACAAGTTCTGGAGCAGAGCCCTGGACGAGCATTGCTTGGACTTCTTCAAACGCTGAGGGGAATCGAACAGGCATCGAGGAGACGAAGTGATCGCATCATCTACAATAAGGAGCGTTACGACATTCTCCATCGTTGTAATAAAAGAACATTATATATACGTGCTAAAAAGGGACTCTAGAAACCATAAAATCGTAGTTATTTTAAATTTATGATTGATGAAACATTTCTACGGCATGATAATAGTTGCATAACACACCGATCTGCATCATTCTAGAACGTAGTCGAATTGATATCAAGGATGAAACCTTCCTTACAAAGAACCACTCGTATCCTAATAAGGATAATAAAGGCAGATGATGAGGTCAAACTTGGGTGTCGGTCCAAGTTGAATAAAGCTCGTCTATTTGGCAAAGGATGAAGTGGTCGGGCTCACGATGAACGGCCTATAAATTAAATTGGGTCACATCAAAAGTAAAGCTAGGTAAGGATGGTTCCTCTGTAGCAGAGTTGATCCTATATTCAACTTTGATTTTTTCTTCTCCCACGAGAATGTTGGTTTTGGTGGTCATCCACACCGCAATAAAAGCTATATGAGGTGTGTTGCTTTGGATTACCCTTGGGTTTTAACCTCAAAGCTGAACAAGAATTAAACATTCGATTTGAGATGCAAGTGTGAGAGACATAGTTGAATGATAGAAGTTTTAACAAGAAAGATCTTAAGATGCACATCAGGCAGTGAACTACATGGACTGGAAAAAGAATCCAAGAATATAAGAAAACATGACATCATGGTAAATTGTTGTAATAATGTCTTTAAAATTGTCTCCAACTTCGTGACAAGATATAAACTTTCAGCCAATCAACAATGCTCACAATTTACCTCTGGGATTAGCACAAGAAATGAGATATAGGATGGAAGGTAAAGTCAAAGTTGCAAAACAAGTAATGGATGCATAGCCTTGTAGGGTGGCTCATGATCACCAAGCTCACTGACCAAATTAAGCTATGCTTAGAACTAACGAGGTGAACTGAAAAGAGCTCGACTGATGATACCAGTTGCCTCGATGTAGCGATCCACACAACGCGAGATGCAACTGCTCTCACTTCCACTCAAGCTTGTTCCAGGCTTTGTGATGCACTTGGCAAAGCACTTGCTCCTTATAGTCTGTAGCATAAATTCAGCACATAGACTTAGTAACACCAACAAGCAATAACTTGTCGAATGAAATTATAGAGCAAGTGGGCCTCAAAATGACAACCGGTAAAGATGTACAAGATCAACCCATTGTACATAACTTTTAACAAGTTCAGGTGATATGTGCATAAGAACCGTAACACTCTGAACATCAGTACCCATCAATCTAAAATCTCTCTCTATAAAGCAGGAAAAATGTATAGTTTTCTTTCTTTTCTGATGGTGCAAACTGATTATCAGGGCAGCAAGTTTGACCGTAGATTTGCCACAAATGAACAAACTGTCCCTGTTCAATCTCATTCAGAGTCAGCTTAACAGGCTATGATATCACAAAACTCTGCAGTTAATTCTGAGGCTGCAGTTGTCCTGGGTGTGCAGGAGGCTGCCATAAGGCACACTATAGAAAAGATGGAAAATTAAGAACGCTATCACTAATGGTCTTAAACTGTTTAAATCGTTTTGAGATATAGATTTTGCGCATATCTACAGAAATTCAAAACGACCATCATTTTTTTTTTTGCAAATTCTGCTAGGAAATATAGGCAGGTCTTTTCTGAGGAAACCAATGGTTTCCGAGTAACTAAGGATCTGCATGCATATGATATTCTTCGTCAATGGTTCAGAAGGTTATTTGCCGTTTTTACTTTTTTTACTCAGAAACAAGATCTCATGAAAAATTACATGTATGAAGTATTGAATATATAAAAAGGCACAAGTTAACTACAACTATTCTTCTGGTTAATCTTCCAAGTAGCAACAGATCCACAAGGGATTTTAAAGGCAAAAGGGCTATATGCAAATCTAGTGCACTGACCATTTCACCTAAGAATAATCTTTATTTTATACATCTAATATGATTTTGCACAAATTAGTGTAGCAGTACCAACTTAGCACAACTAAAAGGCAAATTTTAAGTGCATAATAGTGCCTAGACAAATTTTAATAGCTGAAACCATTACTATAAAACCATATCACTTGTTTCTAGTGCAATAATTTACGGCACACATTATTCAATGAAAACCTCAGAGAAATATCTAATTTTTAAACTGCTATTTCACAGAATAGCCACATAACAGTGAATCATAGCTAATCTAAAACTTCATGCTTCACAAAAAAAAAAAAACACGCATTTTTTTTTAAAAGATATGTTACCACTTATATATTCTCAGTTTAATTGTATTCAAAGTCTACGGTTACATACTTTCCTTGATTATATGTTAAAAGTTTAGGTAGGCCACTGAAGATAGGGCGTGGACACGCATTTGACCCTTTCATGGTTTAAGTTGTGAATTGTGTAAACCCATCCTGGACAGTCTGATTGGAAAAGCCATCTTACTTTTTATTTTGTTTTCATCAGTTCTTTTTGCTCGACTTTTTTAACAGGCTCAAGAAATTGCTATGGATTAGCCCCTACACCAACAGAAACTTAAAAAAAGAAGAATTTGCATGATCCAGCAAGGAAAAGCTGAATGAAAGAGGTCAAGCATTCAAACTTACACAGCATTTCTAGAGATATAATCTGACAGTAAAACAACTAGGAGAAATAAATCGTTGGCCTTCTTATTATCATCCTGCAAGATCTCCAATCAAGTTTCATTTATATTTCACAATGTAGATTAGCGATGGTCATGGAAATTTTCATAGTATATCTTCATCTAAAACAAAAAAAAAGGTGATTGTTTAGCTTCCTTAAGTGCACCATATACATGTGACTTCAGTATTACCCAGTTTGAAGATGAAGCTTTTGAACATAAGCCTTTTCAAAACTGAAATCATGAGTGAACAAAGAGTACAACCATGCATTACTAGCAACCTGTCTCTTCCCAATGACCAAAAAGTCCTTACGTTCAAATCATCGACAAATTAAGTGTCCTTGACAATGAATGCACCAATAACCTGTCTCTTCCCAATAATCATCAGCAAAAGAATGCCCAAAAATCTTAATGTGTGGCACACGAATAAAATTACCTAGAAAACCTAAATAGTGGCAATCAACTATATTGAAGGTCGATATTCTCATGGGTGCTGATCTTTTCAGAAGAGAGACCCTAGATCGTAATAGAAAAGAAAGAAGAAAGAAACTTGTCTGACATCAACGCAAACAAGATGGAAGTGTTCTACTGCCGGTTTTTGTCCTGAAGAGACCGACTTCCCGATGACTTGATCAACATCGAATGGTATAGCTAGAGATAACATTAGGCAACCGTGTTTCAGAGAAGCAAATCGCAGGTACAAACGCCCAGGCTTAGCATCAAATCGAGAAGCAGATTCAAGAACAAACAGGGTTACAAGCATCAAAACCTACGAAATCCACCTTGGAATCAAGGACTCCATAACTGACGGTGTACCTCGAAGAACTCTTCGGCGTAGGCCTGGGCGAGCTGGTTCTTGAGCTGGTCCATGAGGGCCTCGGCCGACGGCGCTCCCTGCTCCGACGAGGAGCCCAACGGCGAAGGAGACGAGAAGGGATCCATCGGCAGCGGAGAACCAACGAGACGTGGCGCTGGATTCTGCCGCAATCTTCTTCCCCCTTTCTTGGTTTCGCGAGTGAGCGAGCGAGGGAGAGCGCGAGAGGGAACGGAAACAGAGAAGAGACTGAATAAAAACCCTAGTTTTGCGATTGAAAATATAAAACTGATTTTACATCTCTATCCTTTGAAAGTTCCGAAATAACATTGCAATTCCTATAAAATCTTGATATTATATCTCTCTAAATATTTAAAATGATATATATATATATGGAACGTATTCTATTTTAAGATGTTTGAAAAAGTATTATCCTAAAAGGTCATAAATAGTTTCTCTTTTCTTTAGAAAGACTTCGTCTTTTACTAATATTTTATTTTAAAAATTGAAGATTTAGGATGATATATAAGAATATTGCACTATTTTTTTGAAAAAAATAAAGAAAATAAAAAATATTGCACTTGATGTAGCATGTGTCTCAGATTAAATTGATAATAAAATAATTAGGGATTTTTTTAATAAGATGGCATAGAGGTAGGGAATTATTTCTATTAATAAGACAACTCTTCGAAGACAGTACGTATAAAGTTATAAGAAAAAGAAATTTACCTGAGATTATTTCCATGATTTGAACATTGTTATCTCAAGTCTTGTATCAACTCTTGTAAAGTCAAAAATAAAAATAAAATAAAAATTAATTTAGGACAGAAAAAGTCATGTATTTATTGTTATTTATTTAAAAAGAATATTAACTTAAAATGATGCTATAATGTCATAAAATTTATTTCGGGCATAATAAAGATCCATATTAAGAACTTTTCCTGTTGGGATTTATGTTTAAGCTTAATTATTTTCACTAACATGGTTAGTATTAGGAAAGATATTATTGAAAAAATAAATTATGATTTTTTAATACTTTGATAATATATTATTATGATTTTAGATTATAAAAATTATGATAATATGTTATCATGAATCTATCAATAATCTTAACTTAATCTCTTACGATATAAAATGATTTAAATAAATATTTTATATTTATTATTAATTAAAAAAATTATGTAATTATCATATTTTGTAATCTCTCTTTGTATATATAAATTTATACTCACTATCAATAGAAATCAAGCTAATCATTTTTGTCATGGTATTAGATCAATAATTGTTTGAATGAGTTTTTCTTTCTTTAATTAATATTATTTTGTACTTTCTCGAACATAGCATTGTAATTTCTATTAAGCTTTATACTCTACTGAGCTTCACTTTCTTGTAAACTAGGACATTTTACTATTTGGTATGATCGATAATGTCTCTTTAACTAAATATCCATCTTATATCATTCTGAACTCCTATATTCTTGAAAATATTTATATCTTCATTTAACGTTACAATCCAAGCTCCCCTGAAACTCACGCCCACAAATTATACATTTTGGTAGACTCAATTTTATTCTCTTTTAATTGGTTATGATCTTAAGGTTAAGTAGATGACATCATCATTTTGTCTTGCATTAAGGATTAGAGAGAAAAATCTTAAAGTTGTCGATCCTAAATATATTTTTTTATATTCCTCAAAATCATCCTTTTAGAAATGCTATCAGTATCTCTCTCTATCTCTTTCTCTTTAAATTATTCTCTACGTAGCTTCTACAAAATTCTCTTATAAATTATGGTACCGACAATGTGAGCTAACCAATTTCATGATCACCTTTTACAACTTCAAGAAATTATACATAAGTTTTTTAAGGTCATACAATCTATTTTTGACTATACATACGTTATCAAAACTTAAGCAAATGCACTTGTTATGACTTATAACCTCTTGATGATAAAGAGATCTTTTTTTCATGTATTAAATGGTATTGGTTCAGATGACAATAAGATCTCAAGTGCAATTCATGCTTGTGATAGTTCGATGTCTTTTGAAGAACTTCATGATAAGCTTTTTTACTATGAAACTTATCTTAAGTAAGATTCAACACCTTATGATGTTATTTATATTATCACCAATTTTACTAACAAAGTTAATTATAACAACAAAGACAAGATCCACAACCATAACCATTTAAACAATTATTGAGAAAGCAACATGCAACAATGTTATAACAAAAGTGTTAATAGATCTAGGCAATAATTCAACAACAAGATCATAAGTCAAATATATGGCATGCAAGACTATGTTACTAAGAAATGTCATCGCGCTATTCCATTTCAAAATGTTTCAACCTTTGTACCCACCTTATTCTACATATTCTACTATATCACCTACTTGGTTTTTATTAACACCATTGCGTGCTCATTTTGTTGCTCAATCCTTTCAACATTCATCAAACTAGCTTGTTAGCTCTATGATTTCTTATTATATTATGTTTAACTTGAATAATCTATTTCTTCATTCAGATTATAATGGTTCAGATGATATTATGATATATGATGGTAAAGGTCTCAAAATAACTCATATTGGTTTTATAAATCTTCTCTCTTTATCAAAATTCTTTTTTACTTTTTGATGTTATTTGTATTCTTGATATAAAGAAGAACCTAATATTTAACTTTTAATTATGTTATTCTAATAATATTCTTATTGAATTCCTATCTTCTTGGATGATTTTAATACGGGACACATTTCAATAGAGATAGAGTTTATAAGTAGTCAACTATTACATGATCACCAACCAAATCAATCTTTGCTTTAGCTATTCAAGAATGATATAATCGCTTAGAATATTCTTTTTTTAATATTTTAAATCATATTATTCGTTCTTGTAATTTACCTTTATCATCATCATAATCTTGTCATCCATTTTTATGTAATTCATGCAAATACAATAAAATGTATAAACTTCTATTTTCTAAATCCTCTTAGTAATTCACTTCTTGAACTTATATATTATGATGTTTGAGGTCCTTCACCAATATAATCTCATAATGGATTTAACTACTATATTATTTGTATTGATCATTTCATATATGTGATTATTTCCCATTAAAATAAAAATATGAAGTATTCATTATTTTTCCTAAGTTCAAATTTATTATTAAAAAAATTCTTTTAATGATCTATTATTTTATTTTACTCGAATATTGGTGGTCAATTTTAAAAGTTTTGTAACTTTTTTAAATCAATGAAATCTCTTATTTTCTCATCCCTTCACATGCTCATGAACCTAATAAGATTACAAAACATCATTATCTAAACTGGTCTCACAGTCTTTACTCAAGCTTCCTTATCTTTTCAATTTTGGTTTTATATATTTATCATATCAACTTATCTTATTAATCATATGCTTACTCTAAATCTCAACATGATTTCATAATTTAAAAAACTATTTTGATCCACTCCTATCACAACAAATTACATGTTTTTAAGTTAAAACCTTACACCCATAACAAACTAGAAGTCTAATCAAAATCTTATGTTTTTTTTTTATATTATACTAATCAAAGTACATTTAAATGTTTTAATCTATCAACTAAAAGAATTTTTATTTCTTATTGTGTTGATTTTGTGAAATCTTATTTTTCTTATAAATTAGTTAACTCTCTTTGAATAACTTTATTGATTAGGTCTCCCAAATTCATAAGTCACCTCATATTATCATTCTCGTTCAAGTTCAAACATCAACCTCATCCATTAATCCAAATATTTTATCTATTCAAAATCTACCAAGTCCTCCTTTAATGGTACATGGTGAACAACATGTTATCTTGTCCATCTAGCTATCTTAAAAGAGTGTCACACATAAGGAGAATTCACAATAAGGTTTGGTTTTAATAGTTTCTATTTTAAATTTTTTTTATTTAATATATCCTAGAGATGTCATTAATCTTACACCAATTCATCCGATATTTACTAAATCTAAAAATTAAGTCTTTAAATCAAATAAATATTTTTTATATTTTTTTAAAAACAATCCCAAAAATTTATTTCTGAGTTTTCTGCTCTCAACCAAGCCTTAAAAATTCCTGAATAGTAAGCAATAATGTTTGAAGAATATAATGTTTTATTACATAAATGGTATATGGGGCTTTGTCTTATTACATCTAAGTCAAAACTGGGTACAAATAGGTTTTCATATCAAGCAAAATCCTAATGACTCTATTAATAATTAAAAAGCAAGATTTATTGCAAGAAAATTTCATCAATATCTAGGGCTTACTATTATGACACTCTTAGCTCAATTGGGAAACCAAGAATAATTTGTATCAAATTTGTCTTGCATTGTCTAATAATTAGGAAACTTGATAGTTGGACATGAATAATATATTTTTTCATTGTAATAATGTATTTATGAGGTAGCTTTCAGCCTTTATTAATTATAATATTTCTCAACATATCTATAAGTTGTATATGGCTCTTCATAGTCTCAAGCAAGCTTCTCGTGCTTATATCATAAACTTCGAACATATCTAGTTTTAATTGAATTTCATAATTCTCAATCTAATAATTTATTATTTATTTATTCTTATAAGGACATAATCATATTTTTATTAATTTATGTAGATGACTTAATTATTATAGGTAATAAACCAGTAATAATTAATCAATTCATTCAGTGACTTAGAAATAAATTTTCTCTTAAAGATCTTATGTTCTTAAGTTATTTTATTAGTGTTCAAGTCAACCACACGACGATGATTTATTTTCTTTCTCAACAAAAGTGTATTTATGATCTTCTTGATGGCACACACATACTTGAAGCTAATATTATTACTATGCCAATCTCTACAAGTATTCCTTTTTCCTTATGTGATAATGCTAATCTTAGTGATACCATTAAGTATTGTCAAGTTATTGACAATCTACAATATTTGACATTTACTTATTTGAACATTACATATGTAGTAATTAGATTATTTCAATTGATGCATAAGCCTACTTCCTGGACAACTGCTAAATTATTATTGATCATTATTTATTTCTCCATAAAGATTGTCATTTGTTGTCTTATGTACTTTTGAAAGTCAATATTGAGGTTTCAAGAAATAATAATCTATTATAAGATATTCTACTAAGGTTGAATATCAAGCAGTTATTTCTGTAACTACTGAACTGATTGGATTCAATCATTGCTATATAAATTATTTATCACATTCTCTAATCCTTTATCTATATATTGTGATAATATCGGGATAATATATCTATTTCTTAATCCTGTATTTTATTCTCGATTGAAACACATAGTTATCGATTTTCACTTTGTTTGTGACAAAATTTGATATGTTGACCTATGAATCACTTATGTCTCATCTTTTTATTAGTTTGTAGATGCTCTTATCAAACCTTTATCTCGATAGTAATTATTTTTACTTCAATCTAAAATTGATGTCTCTAATGAGAGCACCATCTTGTGGGGGGTATATTAGGAAAAATATTATTAAAAAAATAAAATCATGATAAGATTATCATGATCCTCCTAATATTTTGAAAATATGTTATCATGATTCTAAATTTTGATAACATATTATCATTATTATATCAAATAATGAATATCACAATTTCAATATGAAAATGATTTAGATCAATATTTTATATTTATTATTGATTAAAAATTACATAATTATCATATTATATATATATTTTTTGGTGTATATCCACTATCAATAAAATTCAAACTAATCATTTCTTCCCGTTATCACATTATATGTACAGTTGAATCTTTTGAGCTTTCGACATAAGAGTGAGAAATCAGAACTAATTTAAAAAAAATGAGCTGAGTTTCCACTTGTCGGTGTGGACATCTGAATGTTCTTATCAAACACCAGTATCTCTTCTCTTACATACTTGTTCTACCAGCTGTGATCCCTTACTGGGGACTCTTCCAAAATGGCAGTATCAAATCAAATTTATTGTTCATTTCAACAAATATCTTATTAGTGCTTTCTTTCTGATCAACCCTAGTGGTAGGAGACCTAGCATACGCCATTTCTGTTTATAAGCTTGCCTACGTTCCAGTTGCATGCATACTCGATCATCATTGCAGTTGGCCTGTAATAATTAAGAGATTCCTGAGAGATTCACAATGATTCATGCCGACACTTCTCTGGTAATCAAAGGAGGTTCTGAAAAAGCACGGGCTTGACCCTCTTTTTTGGGCATTTGGTGTGTAAATTGCATTGCTGATCTCCCGTTAGAGATTTGCATTGAGAGGGAAGTAATGATATGCATCATTTGTTTCAGCAGTCTTTGAGATGGAGTCAAATGTGATGTTCCTGTTCTTGCTTTCCAGCAGGAAAGTGTTGTACTGATCAGGATTGTTTAAGGGGGAAACATCCTGGATTCAAGTGGACGATGTTGGAATCTGTTTCTTACAATATTTTGCTGAACAACTGGAGCTGCATTTTATATGATTTAGGTCTCTGATGGAAGCTAGCATGTAAATGCTGAAGCCAGCAAGGGCCATAACATTTAGCTCTGTGGTTCCCTCGGTTTTGAATGGTGCATTCCAGGTTTGTGGATTTAGATTGAAAGAAGGAGCTCACTCTTCATTCCACCCCACAGGCCTTGCAACATTCAGTGATGAACACATAGATGGCACTCCTGCCACTGTTCTTTAAAAGAAGTTGATCGTCTCTCCCCAGTACCAAAATGATGATCATGACTAGTGATCATAGTAATACACAGGAAAAAAGTTCAACTGCTACAGCTAAAGCTGATATTTCTAGTTAAAGAACTAATTTCTGTGAGCTCGATGGTCAGATCATAAAACCCAGTCACCAGATTATTTATTTTCCCTAGTGTTTCTGTTTGAATTCTAACTTTGTCTCTGCTTAAGATTATATGAAACATCATCTTCTAAAGTAGGTTTGCATAGAATCTAGTTTGCCAGTGAAGCTATTGATGTCTTCGTAGGTATGGCATGTGGTTCTTATGATTACAGCAACATGAAGTGGAGCTAATTCCTTGATCACTGCAATGCATCACTACCAAGGCAAGAAGGCAGGGAAAATTCCAGTGAAGTGCCCAAAATCCTGGACCTACTAATGAGTTTGCATCTTGCAGCTCTTAATTTCACCTAACCCACATTCTATGATCTCTTCAAATACATTATATATGTTTTTCTTTGCCCTGTGTCTGCCATGTCTTCTTGAGTCTTGACCCACATTTCAAGCATCGATAAGGGAAAGGACAGATACCAATGTAGAATTCCCTGACTTGAGGATAAACTATTTCAAGGAAAACAAGCACTTGGGGCACAAGAAAACTATGATGAAAAGAAGGGTGCAGGGGAAACATGGAATACTTGGGAAGAAATATAATAACATGACGAAGGAAAAGTGATTCCTGGAATATCTTGTGCTGCCTGCCTTCCATTAACTCTGTTCCCATCCTACTTCCCTGTTTTAAATCCGCAACCCTCTGAGCCATGGGAAGAGACTTGAGCTCTTGGCTCTCCAACTTCTCTTTCGGATATCGAGGCGATCACCGCAAGAGTCGTAATCCGAGCATCTACTACGACAACGCCAGCAATAGCAGCAGCAGCAACGACTCCTACTACTACATCGAAGACAGCAATATGATCCGCGGGAAGATGGCCAAGGGAAGACCTCTTTCCTTGCAGGTTAGCTTTCCTCCCTTGCCTACTGTATTGTTTCATCTCTTATTTCATGAACACAACCTAAGAACAGAGAAAAGGACAGATCAGAAGGATGCTGCAAAACCTACTTGTTCTGAAGCATGTATCTTTTCACTGATCTGCTCATGTTTCCTTCCCACTATGTTCATTTGTGTTGTTTATTCTGCGTCCGCTTTGCCCCCCTTCTTCCCTTTGGATAATAACCATGATAAGCAGATGAATCGTGTCTTCCACCTTAGATCTCGATATGTACTTTATCCGATTCGTGCTTCCAAGGGGGCAAGACGAGCTTTCTGTTGATCATCAACCCTTCCTTGTGCGCAGACCGTGGAGCTTAAAGTGAGGATGTGCTGCACAGGTTGCGAGAGGGTGGTCAAGCATGCTCTCCAAAAGCTTAGAGGTGACTGATGTCAAACGGCAGTCGATCTCTTTTTTACCAAGTTAATCACAATCAAACAATGATCTATAAGCCTCACAACATTTTGTTCTTATGGGAGAACACGAGATAGCTAATGGGAGAACACGTAAGTGCTGTTTGATCAGGCGTCGACTCGGTGGAGGTGGAGGTGGAGCTGGAGAAGGTGACGGTGACGGGGTACGTCGACCGGAACAAGGTGCTCAAGGAGGTGCGGCGGAGCGGGAAGAAGGCGGAGTTCTGGCCCAACCCCGGCCTCCCGCTCTACTTCACCACCGCCAAGAACTACTTCCACGACGAGGACTCCTTCCGCGGCAGCTACAACTACTGGCGCCACGGCTACAACGGCGACAAGCACGGCCACGTCCCGGCGCCGCACCGGGGTGAGGACCGCGTCAGCAACATGTTCAACGACGACGACGTCAACGCGTGCAGCGTCATGTGAGGAGGGATGGATGCATCTGCATCGAGGACCACGAGAAATGATGGCGACTGCACCGGACGTGATCATGCATACTGGTGCATGTGGAATAATGGAATGATGTGTGTATGGCTTTCTGGGGACGTAGCAGTTCACGTGGAAAAAGATGTGTGGCAAGCATGCAAGGGGGTGTGTAATATGGATTTCCAATTTATTTACATTATAATATTCGAATGGTTTTCTTAACCGATGACATGATTCCAAGTGTATATATATATAATTAGTCACTTGATTGGTAAGTGTTTTGGATTATAATACTAGGTAATTAGATCTATCTGTTTATAATGATTATATACTCTTTAATGGTTTTTTACATATATATTTTTTTTCTCAAGTTTGGAATTAAATTCCTTGAAAATTTTGGTATGACATTTAGGTCCCTTCAGATATTAAAATACTCATAAGGAAAACTTAGATTGACCACTTTATCATGAGTGATATAATTTTGTTCTAGTCAGTGCAATATATACAATATCTAAAATAGTTTATTATTATTATTATATATATATATGTATATATGTATGTATGTACGTACGTACATATATATATATATATGTATGTATGTGTATGTGTGTGTAAAGACCTAAGAGGAGGGATTTATTGGTCAAATTGAAAAGCTAAACCAACCTCAACAAATGGTTACGATTTGACCATCGAACCCAATGATACGAGTGATTGAATCAATATGATTGAAACACAATTATTATTAATGAATATAGATTGATAATTATCTGATCATATTATTTGATAAACGAGCATACCAGATGTTTCACCCTTGCTTGGTATGTCATTGGGTAGATTAGGATGGATCACTCATTTTATTGATATGATAAGTATTACTTTTATTTATATAATTTTATATTCTTTAATAGATTTAGTCAAGTTTTGAGGCATACTAAATGATACACCCCGTTTGATGCATATCACTTGAAACAGATCGATTCATTTATAATCTTTGGATCGACTAGTATGTATCACACTTTTCGCATCGGACGATATGATCAGATCTATCTATTTATAATGGTTGTATATTTTTTAATGGATATATACATATCTATCCTTTTGATGTTTGGAAATAATGCAAATTTTGGTATGATCACTTTTATCATTAGTAATTTAATTTAGTTAGGGTTAACATAATGTATTCAATATCTAAAATGGCTTATACATTTTGATTATATACATATGTTTGACTCAAATTTAGAGAATGAGTATGAAAATTAAAACTCAAGAGGGATATATGAATGTAAATTTGTCTTTTTCATTAACACTAATCATAAATATGAGATTATGCTTAACCCTGCAATGACCCAACATCTTCCTCTTAAAGTCAATGACCCCTTCAGCCCATCAGCCACGGTGGCCCAGGCGGTACACAGGGAGAGAGAGAGAGAGAGAGAGAGAGAAAGAATGGTGACGGGATCGCTCCTGGGGCTCAAACCCAGCACATCGCTGCGCTCAATTACTCCCCTAAATCGTCCGCCCGCTCCGAGAAACGCCCTTTCTTCTCCTGGTATGAAATCGATGCTTTGATCTTTTACCGGTGTTGGTGTTTGGTGGATAATTTAGCTTTCTTTCTCTTCTCGTTGCTCTGATTTTTCAGTTACGGCGTTCGCGGGTTGTCGGAACAGCCAGTTCAATTGGAACCTAAGGTTTCACTGCCCCAAGCCTGCGATTCCGATCAGGAAGCAGACCACGGTGCGAAGAGACACCGTCGTTAGATCGGAGATAGCTGCTGCCGGGCTCCCTGATGACGCGGAAAGCTCCCTTTCAGGTTTGCTGAGAGAAAAATGTGTTTTTGGGTTTTTTGGAAATTTATTTTCTTTTTTCTAGGAACGTTGGTATTTTATTTTAGAATCTTAATCGCAGCGAATCGATTATGATTATGTTACCAAGCATGCTGACAAGTTGTTGATTTTTTGTCATTTGGCTTTCGTGAATCATATTGATTACAAGTGGTTTGAGAAAATGCCCTAAAGAAACAGGAAACTCCTTTCTTGAACTTTGGAAGAATCAATTATGTAAGTGACACCATGTCCTCTCCATTCTAGATTACACGATACACATGAAGATATTTAGAAGAAACAATTAAAAACCCATTTTTTGATCTCTGAAAGGAGGAAAAATAAGAATTTTAGAATGAAGACTGGGCCAAATGGATTTAATCATCTTGATTATATATTATATGAGAAATTTCATTGTAATTGCTAAATTTTAATTTCTCACATTTGGATGGGGTTTGCTGTTGATCAGACTTTCAATTGGTTTCAAGAATCAGAGGGATTTGCTTTTACTTTGTCACGGCTGTGTCTGCGATCTTTCTGTTTGCCGTAATGGTGGTGGTGCACCCATGTGTGGTCCTTTTTGATAGGCATCGGCGCAGGGCTCATCACTTGATTGCAAAGATTTGGGCAACAATGACTATTGTTCCGTTCTATAAATTTGAGTTTGAGGGGATGGACAATTTGCCTCCTCAGGACACCCCAGCTGTGTATGTCTCTAACCACCAGAGCTTCCTGGACATATACACTCTTCTGACACTTGGAAGGAGCTTCAAGTTTATAAGCAAGAGAAGCATATTTCTGTTCCCGATCATCGGATGGGCAATGTTCCTCATGGGTGTAATACCTCTTCGCAGAATGGATAGCAGGAGCCAGTTGGTAATTGTTTTACTAATGTTTCATTTTTTCTGGGGTCATTGTTCTCGAGATATCTCAGTTTCTGTTAGATACATCAAATTAGTGTTTTCCAATATGTAAACCATTTAAGTATTTGCAATGAAAATTTTTATCAGTCACTTTGAATTTAAGGTTTAATGATATAATCAATAATAGTTTGCCCTCATTCTTTCTAAATGGATCTAAATCCAAGATATCTTTTCACCTTCATGATACCCTTGTTATTTTTTTTTTCCTTGCACAAAGGGGAATTACAGATGTCCTGGTTCCTATTTAAACTGGAAATTTTATGAGAATCAGTAGAAGGGTATTTTGTACACAGACTTCCATTTTGCTGATTCTCTCATGTTGCATTATTTTATTACATGTATTTTATTTAATCTTGTCATTGTTTGCAGGATTGTCTCAAGCGTTGCATGGAATTGGTGAAGAAGGGAGCATCTGTTTTTTTCTTTCCAGAAGGAACTAGGAGTAAGGATGGAAAGTTAGGTGCTTTCAAGGTGAAATTTGTAGGCTCCATTTAAAGTCATTAAATGTGATTATGTCAGTGGAGTTTCTGAAATGAGTTGGCTTAATTATTGACCTTGCAGAAAGGGGCATTTAGCGTTGCTTCAAAGACTGGTGTGCCTGTTGTGCCCATAACCCTTATGGGAACTGGAAAGGTTATGCCTGCAGGAGAGGAGTGTATGATAAACTCGGGTTCAGTGAAAGTTGTAATACACAAGCCTTTAGATGGAAAAGATGCAGACAAACTCTGCAATGAAGCTAGAGATTCAATAGCTCAAACACTTTTGCTTCATGGCTATGGAGTACATTGAAATAACTAGATACTGCTGAATTTCGGACATCTCATGTTGATGTTTTCACTTTGTTGAACACTTTCAGGTATCTTTTTTTTTTTTTTTTAATTCTGTATTGGGAAGTTCTTTGTCGAATCCTTTCAGGTAATCGGACATCTCATGTTGATGTTTTCACTTTGTCGAACACTTTCAGGTATCTTTTTTTTTTTAAATTCTGTATAGGGAAGTTCTTTGTCGAACCCTTTCAGGTATTTTTTTTTGGTTTTATATTCTGTATATGAAAGTACACCATACATGGTTATATTGCTCAAACAAGTAAACAGAGGTGCTAAAATTAATAACTGAACCAGACATGTAATTTATATCCTAGTTTGTTTTCTTTATTCCCTTGTTATGACCTGAAGCATATGTTACATGATTCCACATATAGCTTTGAGACTTTCATTTGTGCATGACTGCGGAGCTGAAATTTTGTTTCATTTCCCTGATAAAGGCGATGTGCCGTTTAATGTTTTACATCTGGCACCATCAAACCACAATCATGGAGCAATCTCTGAAAAGCTTTCATGTGGTCTGATCTTGCTGACCAGAATTATGTGGAAAGCTCTCTATAATAGAACCTTATTGAGTATCATTAATTTTAGTTCAATGGAAATAACTATACTAGAATTATGGTTTTCATAACCGTATTGCTTTTTCACTGCTTACACTTTCAGTTGCAAGACTATGATTTATCGTCACTAGGCTTTTTAGCTAATGTTTGTGGGGTTCTCGGTTCTGTAATTGGCTCTACAATACCTACGTGAATCTAACAATACTGAATATGGGTGTTCAGGTTTTGAGCATTGCTGTGTCCCATTTGATTGCTTACATGCGAATTAATATTTTTCAGCAAACTTAAATTTTACTTAGCCCATGCCTGATGCACACTGCATATTTATAATTTGTTCATGGCTTGTCCGAATCGCAGGAGTAGCATCTTCTGACTCTATAGAGGGTGAACAAACTGCACGAGAATAAGAGGAAACATGATAGGCTTTTAGAAGCACTTCCTGTTGCAGAGGCAGTGAGGACTACTGGTTTAACCGGGAATTCTGGCGAGTGAAGTTAGTTTCTAAGTAATGAATTAGAATTCCTAGTTTTTCTTTTGAAGAAATTCTGAGACTCTTTACTAAGAGTTTTCGTAGTCTTCCTTCTCTTATTGACATTAGTAATGTGGAAAGGTATATGAATAAATGGTTTCTGACTCCTAAAGCCGATATGACGAATTTGTTTTCTTTCTCTATATATGTCTTTACTGTAAATGATATCCCGGTTTACGAAGTAACTCATTATTCAGAGCTCTCTTAGCAATTTATACATGTTTTTAAAGGATTTAGTGAGTTGTAGACAATTTAAATTTTGGAATTTTTTTGTTTGCTCGCTCAGAGGAAAGTTTCCAACGGCAATTTATACATGTTTAGAAGAGGATATTGTTTTCATATAATGTGATATATGAGTACATTATTGATGTATGTCTCCTTAGGTATGTGTATAATTTATTATTTTTTCTCCCAAATAAGGTCATTTGTATCATGTATTTTTTGCTACAAATAATTATATATATAATCAAATTCGATCATCAATTTGATATGATAAAATTGATTTGACCTGACCTACTTTCATGTTTAAAAAATGAATGATCATCGAGGATTTAGGATACTTTCATGTTTAAAAAATGAATGATCATTGAGGATTTAGGACTTGTAGAAGGAAGAATTTTTTTCGAATGTGGAAAGTTTGAGAAATATATATGTCTCATATTATTCTTTTTTTTTGTAAAAAATTATACTATGATGATTTTTTCGACAAAACTAATATGTATTCCTTTCTTTTTTTTTTGTAAAAAAATATACCATGATGATTTTTTCGACAACACTAATATGTATTCGTTTACTTTAGGCATCAAAAATCGATAAAGAAATCATCAGGTAAGTTCGATATGAAAATACATACGAGAAAAGATTGGCCTTATAATCACTTAGTCAATAAGTGTATGTTTTCTTAGATGTCATTCTGATTAGTGTATGTTTTTTTTTGTCATTATCGAAAACTGATATGACAAATGCAATAGATGTTGATTGCACTCGACGTTGAACCCCAAACAATCGAAAGTAATGCGAGAGAGACGTTCTTCTCCCTACGCTGTCCAAGAACACTACCTTCTCCTTTGTTCTTGCTCTCTACAACAGCCTGTCAAAATTGCTCCATGGTCACAAATGGCATGCAGTGAGCTTTGTATCTGACTCGAGTTCAATCAGGCCGCAGCTACACCGAAACGGTTTGGACCGGAATCAATTAGGGTTTCCTGTTGGGCCAAGCAAGGTTTGGCCCACGTAAAAATACGTCCACGTATGCCCAGCCTACCATCTATGATTCTTGAGTTTGCTGTCTTATGCCCAGCAGGAAATCCTTCAGTGCGCGCGACTTAGATATATATCTACCAGTCCCGAAACCCTAGTGGGCAGCGAAAGGAGCGGCTAAACCTAAGCGAAGCAGCCGTCCCTCCACCAAGAGCGCCACAGCCAACGCCGCCGACATGGGCCGCGTTCGGACGAAGACGGTGAAGAAGTCGTCGCGCCAGGTCATCGAGCGGTACTACTCGCGGATGACCCTGGATTTCCACACCAACAAGAAGATGCTGGAGGAGGTGGCCATCATCCCCTCGAAGCGCCTCCGCAATAAGATCGCCGGATTCTCTACCCACCTGATGCGCCGCATCCAGCGCGGCCCTGTCCGCGGCATCTCCCTCAAGCTCCAGGAGGAGGAGCGCGAGCGCCGCATGGACTTCGTCCCCGACGAGTCCGCCATCAAGGTCGACCACATCGAGGTCGACAAGGATACGGTCGACATGCTCGCGTCCCTTGGTATGACCGATATCCCCGGCGTCGAGCAGCAAGCCGATGCGCCCGCCGCCCCCACTTACTCGTACCAGTCGCGCCCCGGCGGCGGTTATGGCGCTGGCCGCAGGAACTGAGACGGGATCTTGGCACAGCGGGCTCGATCTTTGCCGAAAACAAGTTCCCTTTTAAGGATTATATCGCTTAAAGTTTAGATTTTTGTGTGGATTGTGGTTACTATAGCCATGCGGACATCCTCTTTTGATATCTGTATTTGATTGCTTAAAATGGTTTGTCTACAATCAAGTAGCTTATCTTGTATTGTGCTTGAATTCTAACCTTTTAGGCTTGGTTTTTTCATGTGCTTTGGATTTTTCTTTTTTCATTGTGCATTTGGGATAAACAAGTTCTTTTCTTTAAAGTAGTGATGATTTGCAGCAGGATCTATGAATCTATTAGTTTGCTGATTACTACTGAGGCACAAGATCATGTTCTAACTTTATCAAAAATTTTGTTTTTTGTTTGGCACTTCTTAGCTTTCTGTGGATTTTTAAATGCTTAATAATAGTGACTAAGTAATCAATTCAAATAATAAATGTAGAATCAAATCCACTCATAAAATTCAGTCTCAGGTCTGTTAGAAATACAAAATTTTTAATCAAGCCAATAGTTATTCACCAAAAATCCGGAACGAGTGTGATCTATTACATTCATATTTTGGAATTTCTAATTTCTTCTAGATAATAGTTAGCTGATTTGTTTATGCTAATGAGGACTCCTTTGCACATAGTTAACTGGACAAGCAATTGAGAAATGGAATGGTAAGATGGAGGGGGTGGGCAGAGATCTAGCTGATGGGAGAGAGAATACCCCTTAATGTTGCTGATTGCAGGTTGTAGATTGCTGCTAGTTGATTCGGTGTCGACAGTAAGACGAAACAAGGGACAAGGACTATGAGAACTAGTGCATCTCCCCTCGCATTAAGCTGGTCTTTGATTGCCTGGTTTACGCAGTCTCACTGGTTTTAGTTTGTAATGTGTCTTTTTTATCATTGATTGTTTTGATTCATTCAAGTGTCGATCGCTAACAAATAATTATTGACCTAATGGTTTTACTTAGTCTTGCTACTGTAGTTTCTTGCACTGATACACATTTGCACCTCTATAATGTTTTGTTTGCTCCCCTGAGTTGTGGTTTTACTGGTCCAGGGTATGCATGCTCTAATCCTTCTATCTAATTGATTAAATGCACAGGGAATTCGATTAGCTGAACTTAAAATTTGACTTGTGTTCAGCTTGCATATGTGGTATGGTTTCACATGTTGAACTTGCAGCTTCTTTTACCACGTTTTTTCTTTTCTGACTGTTTTCAAGAATGATTCTGTGGTAGAACTTGTTACTTTGAGCATTTTTCATGTTAAATTATGGCTGTGGTGTCTCTTCAAGACATCCTTGTGAGAGATTTCCTGCACCTATCCTGAGGCATTTTGTGGCATTGAGATGCTGGTTTCTTTCCCTTGCTGGCTTTAAGCGTTCACTTGTTTGATTAATTGTTCTATTTGATTCTTCCCATATGTTAAATAAAGGATTGAATCATGTATATTATTACCAGGCAAATCAGTTCAATGACTGAAGTCCATACAGAGTTTATTGGATTGTTGTATGGTTGATTGAGACCAAGTTTTTATCTTTGCAGAGCACCAACATAAGGTGATGCAAAAATGTGCACGCTTCTTTTGGTTCTTGGCATACCCTTTTGCATCTAAAGCCCATTTAATAGCCGCATATTAGATTGATGGATGCCATAATCTGATTTGACCCTATATATATATATATATATATATATATATATATATATATATATATATATTATATATATATATATATATATATATATAGAAACAAATAGAAAACTTTTCTTAGATTCGAGACCAAGTAACATGTGTGTGAATCCGGATAGTTATTCTCCTAATCTTATCCATTTCTCAACCCGATTAACGGGACCTAATCGGGTTCGATAGGTAAAAAAATCCGACCCGGTATGAGCCAACGTGGAGCGATAGGGACAAGTAACGTTTCGTGTTCCGAACGGTTCCCCACCCAAGATTTTGTGCCCTCAATAACAAATTCCTCGTGGGTCCCACAGAAAGGAAGGTAAGGTAAGGTTCGTGGGAGAAATGTGGGGACGTGTTCTCCAACTCCTTCCACGTTTAACCGGAGTCTATCGCCCTTTTTGTCGAGATCCAAATGTATTCTTATCTCTCTGTCACTCTCTCAGCGCCTCCGTCGTTTCGGCGTGGATCGAAGCGGAATGGTCGCCCTCCTTAGCTCAAATCTCGTGTTTTCTTTTTGACCTTCTGTTTGCTTTCATTGTGCGATCCGTGATTCGTGATTCAGGTAGAGTAGAATCTCTTGTTCCCCTGATTCGTCTGCTCTGTGAACTCCTCTTAAAGATTCTGTTTTGTAGTTCTAAAGCTGTCGCGCGAGCTGTCTTCGTCATTTCTGGTATTGATTCGGGGAAGCAATAAACCAAATCTTGTACCTTTATTTGACATTGACAGTTCCCCCTTTTAAAAGTTTGATTTTTGGCACCAGTTTTCGCGACGCGTTGCTTTATTCGGGTGTTTAGGAGCAAGGACAAGAATCTAGATATAAGATTTCTAGTTCGATATTTGAACAACCATGAGCAGTGTTGTTGCTCATGGCTGTAATGTTTGATGTCTTGAAACTTCCTTTCCATTTTTGAATTTTGTTTTCTTCCTACCTAACCTAATCCAGCAGATATTTCACAGCTGGCTTGCGAAGTCAAAATTTTCTTCCAGATGATCTGGTTTGTGATTTGGTGGAGCATCCGGAATCCAGGCTATGCTGCTTTTGCGTCCTTTTGCTTTTCCGGTGCAATGAACCAACACAGCGCACTCGGTTGATGTTCATGCACTTAAGTCCTTTTTTGTTAGTTTCTTGTCCCGTTGTTAAGAGGCTTATTTCTTCTCCCTCGGTTGTTTTTTTTTTTTTGGATTTCGAGTAAGGAAAGAATTTAAAGGTATTTCATTCTCTTTATCCTAGATTTTTGAGTTCTTGGATTTGTTGGAGGAAGGAGATTAAAGGAAAGCTCTAAAAGGTGGATTTGAGGCATCAAGGAGTGATTGTGTCGCTAAGAATCAATGCTGAATGTTGAAGGTGGTGGAATGGGGCAGAATCGGCACGAGGATTGTTCTCAACCCTGTTCAAATTTGTGCCCTAATCATAGTTCACAGTGTGATTCTTCCTCTCAAAGTGGTGAGGAAAAGGGAGGAGGGCCAGGTCAGACTTCACAGGCAATTCACATGGGAGGGGCAGTGCATTCTCCTGATCTTATCGTTGTGATCACTCAGCCAGAGGAGGTTCCACTGCCCGGCCTGAGCATCTCCCAGAGTAAAGCTTCAGAGGGCGACGAGAAAATCGGTATGATGGCTGCTACATCTGCGGTTACTTCTTTGAAGGTTTTCTTGCCGAGGAGTGAGAGTTACAAGGATCAGTGCAGGTATCATGCAACTTTACCATCTAACTTTGTTTTATCTGATCACATTGTATGTCTTGTTTCGAATTAGGCTGATGAATGCAGTTTATTATTATTTTTATACAAATTTCAGTATAAGAAGCAACTTATGCCTTTATTCTTTTCTCTTCATACTCATGATTTCTTCTGTTGTTAGAAGGTTACTGAATGTAAATAAACATTATACCATAAACAAAATATTTTCTTAAATAAGGAATCCTTGGCACATTTTTATATTTGCACATCACAAGGTGAAGATATGTCCATCTGGAAGAGAATATGATCGACTTAATAATGCATAATACCTTGCATTTAATGCTCTAGCGTCAGTATGCTTTTTTTTTTCCTCTTGTCCAAGTCGTATATGCATTCAATCTTTTGAGATTTTTTTTTTGCTTTTTCAGGTGTGTTAGACAAATTTAGAAAATTTTGATCACTGGCTGTACCTGGAAACAGGAATGATTATAACACCAACAATCAGCAGATCTTATAGTATAAATGAAACAGTGATTTGCTGTTTTAGAATATCATCTTTTAAGCAACAGAAATATCTAATTTGACTGACAAATTATAATTTATTTATGTGCATGCTGATGCTTGTATGACCTTAGTGCAAACACACATCTAATATTAAGTATGAACTATATTGCTGATATCTCGGATTGCCATTCAAAGCCCTGAATTACTTTGTATTTTCAAAGTCTAGCTTAACTTAATGTACCAGATTTACTCGAAAATGTTCAGGTTACCTTGTATGTTTCTGATGACTGACCAGTTCCTCATGTCAGTATGGTTTGCTTTTCTGCTCATGCTGTTTATTTGGATGTTTCAGCTTCTCCATAGTGCCATTATAATGCTGATGCAGGATTTATGATGTTCTTTACTTGAACAGAGTTTGTCAACAGCAAACAGAAGAACCACTGATTGATCTTGGGTGCAGATGTCGAGGTGAGCTTGCAAAAGCACACAGCTCTTGCATACAAATTTGGTTCCGTACTAAAGGCTCAAATCAATGCGAGATATGCCAGTATGTCATCCACATACAAATGCATCCTTGTCTTTTAATTCTTGGTAGGATTAGTATCTCAAATTAAAACCTTTTTCTGCAGGCAGGTGGCTGCAAATGTGCCATTTCCAGAGCCCCAGTCAAGTGTAAGTGCACCTTATATAAATTTTAGCATCTGATGGACCGGTTATTGTTGTTTGGCATGTCTCAATATAATATATACCTGATTTGTTGTAGCAATTAAGATTCACTGCTTGCTTAAATTTTCATGGAGCAGACAAGTTACTGGATTTGGAGGGTAAATTCAGGTCACAACAGGGGGCAACAAGAAAATGAAAGAGTATGTATGACATTATGTTTCAAGTTGAACTGCATGTTCTTAGTTTTGCAACTGTACCATCCCGCTACGATCCAGAATGCTAATTGCATGAACCGTTGTTTTCATTTTATTCACCACCACCACGCCTATAGGTATCATTCCAGGAGTTTCTGCCTATGTCATTCTATTGCTTGGACATATGTTTATTTTCTTTTTTTTGTCAACAGGGATGGTTGAACCCACTTTGGGTTGCATTTGCCATTATAATTGGAGGACTTATGTTGGATGTACTAATATCAGTTTCTCTTGGAATTTCTTCACGTCCGGTGAACATCATAACTGGTATACTCTTTATCCTTTCAGAACAATATTTATCTAATGTCATTAATCATCATAAAAGTACCTGCTTGGTTTCATATAGCATTTGAGAGAACATAAACTTCATAGCATGATTCACACCATATTATACATGACATGGGCTTGTTTTGAGAAGCTTCCAAATTGAGATGGGTTTCCTTTTGAAGAGGAGTTCACAGAACAGACGCATCCAAAATGTCCTATATCTAGTGTCTATAGAACTATACATCATTTGAATCCTTCTGTAATGGGATCTTTTTTTCTCTTGTTCTTCAGTAAGGATTGGAGAAGTTGGACTTAACTTAATCTTCAGGATTTCTAATAAAAGAAAAGGAGGGGGATGGAAGAAAGTTTTGTACGCTCATGCAAGCAAAATACATTTTCCTCCAGAGCAAAATTATTGTCCCTTGCTAGTAAATATATACATATATCAAGCTAAATTATGGTTTAACCGGTACAATGCTATAGGTGTTCTCATCATGCTGGGAATGGCTGCTGCTCTGCGGCTTTCGCTGGAATGCTGTCGAGAGTTGGGTCAAACAAGAAATCCTCAGGCACAAGTGACTTTTAATCCTGGGTATCATCCTGCAATATAGCTCTTGTCGTGAATAACACAGAGAGTAGAGCTTTTGCCTTTTGTATTTGTCTGGTGTCATATAAACTGCTGACTTCACAGGTGATTGGGTCAGTGTCAATTATCTGCTTCTTAAATATGCTGCATAGTGTTTACTTGTCATTTGAAGTTTCTTGAGATTTTTATGCCTACATTCTGCTCTTGTTGTATGTAATTGTACTACTAGCTTTGATTTTTTTAGATGGAATGGTTACTTGATTTTGGCTTCTTTCTTAGCAATTAGCTTCCTGTTTCCTCCTTAATCAATATTCTTTAATTGTTTGGTCCTTAATCAATGTTCTCTAATAAGCACTAATTGCAATATTTTTAAAAATTAAAAATAGAGGGATGATAATGATGGTGGTGATGGAAGAAGGAAAAAGAATATATATATGTATATATATATATATATGTATATATATGTATATATATGTATATATATGTATATATATGTATGTATATATATATGTATGTATGTATATATATATGTATATATATATATATGTATATATATATGTATGTGTATAATATATATATATATAAAAGCACTGGTTGCAAATTTTGTTTAAAAAAATAGAACATTTTTTTAGCAATAATATAAAATCATGATCCATAGTGTTCTCATTCATCATTTATGTTCTAGCACTAGTAAATTTATTATTTTAACCCATGCAACATTAATTGATTTCTCACTATGCAGATTCATGAAGCAAAGAAACAAAAACTGAATATTAGTCTGATTCACTTGTACAAATAAAAAATAAAAAATATTTTTAAATTTATAGTAACATAGTAACTAAAAGATAATATGTTTAAATGTATACTTTATCATTAATCTATGTGATAAAATAATAAATTACATTCAATTAATAATATAATAATGATAAGTGATCATTTAATTTTACTGTCCAAAGTTAGTTCGTTAGTGACTATAGCACTTCTTAGCTCCTCTGCTCCTAAGCATGTCATTTGATAATATTCATCATTGGGGGCGGGGCTGCTTGGGCTTCTACCTAAGCATGTCATTTAATAATATTCATCAGCGTGAACATGGGAGCTCCCTACCACCATACTACTTCATTAATATGTGATTTGTGCTTCATACATCCATATATAATAGCAAAACATATGAAGCATCTGATACACTTCAATTGAAGTATTCAATTTAGGATAGAAAAATATTTGAAGCATATGATGCACCCCCAAAGCATCTAATTTATACGAGATGCACTCACCCAGGATTGAAAAGCATTGGAAGCAGCTGACATATCATAAAGCATCTTAACTGTACATGATATATCTATCCAGGATTGAAAAAGACCTAAAGCATTTGATTTGCATATGATGCATCTGCCTTAGACGAAAAATCTCTAAAGCATCTTATGTACTTATGACTTTCTCTTTGTGCATAACACATCCACTTAAAACAAGAAAGTAACCAAAACATAATTGGGCAAATAATATGATCATTATTTTCAACTAATATGATCATTATTTTCAACTAATAATATGATCCGAAATAGATATTACACTTCGAGATAGATAAACCCTTACATGAACACAATTGGGCAAATAATATGATCATTATTTTCAACTAATTGGGACTCTATGTGGAATCTAATAAGTACATACTGCACTTACAATGTTAGCTAACTATCAAAGATTACGAGAGCTTATTGAGCATCCCATATCAACAAAACATCTAAAATGAATATTTTATTATTAAATCAATTGTTACAAAAATGATGCTATATAAATTGGTCTTATTAAATATATGATTAGTCGAAACATACTAAATGAACTTTAGATGCTCATGAATACGTAACGTCAAAGGGGTTTTGCTAGACAAAATCTGACCTAATCTTTTACAGAAAGTAAGATACAAATATTTTTCACAAAAAAATTCACTTTAAAAAAAGTTCTTCCCGTAAGCAAAAAAACTTAACTCCTCTTTGTTGGACACAATAATATTCAAAATATCGATCAGATGAATATAATCTTTTGCAAAAAGCGGGATACGATCATCGTTTCCCTCAAACTTAAGTGAGATAAGGAACACAAGATATAAGTATTTGTTACTTTTGAAAAAAAAATATATTTTACATTTGCGATCACTTAAATAATCCCTCTCATCCCAACACAATAGTTAATTCTACATCTAATTGAGAGAGTTTGCGATATCGATCACGAAGCGATACTTCACATCCCTTTTAATGAGCCTCTCAAGAGCCTCATTTATGTACTGAATATTAATAACTTCGACCTCAGGGTATACTTGATTTGTTGCACAAAAGTTCAACATCTCCTGTGTCTCTTTGGTGCCGCCTGTCATGCTCCCAGATATGCTTTTTGCACCTGAAAGGATTGAACATGTTGCTGAGCTGGTGAGACGTGTGAATTAACACGGTGATAACTACCTGTAGCAATATAGAGATTCGAACAACATGATTGAACTTGGTAATCGACAAGAACAAGAATCATACCCATGTTGAGGCTTATAGGAAGTAGTCGGACTTCACTTGGGAAGCCTACCAGGACCAGAACCCCACCAACTTTCAAGAGAGACATGTATGGATCAAAAGGGTGATCTCCGGAAGCAGTGTCGATGATGTAATCCAATGACTTCATCAAAGACTGGCAAAAAGAAAGAAAATGAGAAATATATCAGAGAACAGTAGAAAAACCAGTTTCATGTTTGTAATGCTACATCCATAATTCGTACAAAGAATAGGAAAAGTGTGCTCTAGTTTTCTGATACAAGGGACAAAATTCAAGTATATGACAAAGTCGACATCCGATAAAATCGATATAAACCGTACCATCATCTGCTGCTTGTCTGATGAGATCACAAAGTTGTCGGCTCTGAGGAGATTCAGGGCTTCCTCTTTCTTGGATTCACTAGTACTGAAAACAGTAACTTTCAAACCAAAAGCTTTGCCAAACTTTACAGCCATATGTCCGAGGCCACCGAGCCCTATCACGCCGAGTGATTTACCAGGCTGGTTCATCTTATGACGCATCATGGGACTGTATACTGTGATACCTGCACATAGCAAAGGTGCAGCCTTATCCAAAGGATAGCCATCAGGTATCTTATAGCAGTACCTGTTGAAGGACAACAAACGGATTGATATCATCCACAGCGTAACTGTTCTTGTCGCAAAGAAGTACATAAGCATTTTGGTTTAATAGAAAGATCATACGAATGCTGACTAAATTACATGAAATTTCCGGCAATGCTTATATTCTTTTCGCTACCAAAATAGCATGGATAATTATTAGAAGAATTTCAAATTAGTTGCATCAGTCAGTCTAAATAACAGGAATTGCTCTCAAACTCCAACATCATTTAGAAACCAGATAAAAGAAGAAAACAGCATAATAAGTCTCATTTTGCACTGCACAGGTCCATGAGCTTGTCTTCACAGAGACAAGCTTAATAACAAGGTGAAGAGAATAATATCATCTGTACCAATAGGCACACAAATTGCAAATTCTGAACAAGAACATGGACATTATTCCCAGTCTCACCCCCATCAGTGTTATACCCAACCAGATTGAATTGGGATATGAGGGTAATTTGATAATTAAGCATTTAGACCACAGATTTGATTGATGAGATTGCCAGGTTTTGTTTGGGCAGTTACGGTAGATTGGATGTTATATTTTTCCAACCAAACATTATGTTGTTTCCTTCTACCTTTCCCATCCTTGCGAATGTCTGTTAGCCACACAAATCCATGACTAATAATAGCTGGGCTTCTGTGGATGGGCAAAGCAACAAGGAGAGACAAAAAAATCTCTCTAATCAATTTTTCCAACCAAATCCTTTCTCACTCATCAAGTTACAATGCAGGACACCACCAACCAGATTAAATAATAAAAAAGTAATGGGTAAAGTCCATCCAGATAAAGGATCTAATATGGTAAAGATTAGCATGATATCGACAGGAGGTACAATGACAAACAGCAAAATAAAAAAGTTCCCTTTGATCAACATATCAACATATTGACAGGAGGTACAATGACAAACAGGAGGTACATGGTTTGGAAAAGACAACAAAAACCTAATGACGAGGTACAATGACAAACAGCAAAATAAAAAAGATCCCTACATGGTCTGGAAAAGACAACAAAAACCAAATGAACAAGATAGAAGGAAATTATTAGAAAGGATTTCAACTAAACATATCCTCATCCTTCTCTTTGATCACCGACAAGGAAGCCTCAATCTTCTATCCAAAACAAACTCTCACAAGAAAGGGAAAGGCAGAAGGAAACGACGTAATGTTTGGTCGAAAAAAGATAACATCCAATCTATCGTAACTCTCAAACAACACCTACCAATCTCATCGATCAAATCTGATATATAAATGCTTAATTACCAAATTACCCTCATATGCCAATTCAATCTGATCAGGAATAATAATCAGTCTATCATTAAAAGAAAAATGTAATGTTTGACTTAGGAATTTGGTGCAGCTTAACTGAATGTCTAAAATCTGATACATAATAATGGAGATACTGAGCTCACGGAACACTTGCCTTTCGTGAACAACAATGAAGCTGGAATATCCCCCCTTTGTGACTGTTCCATCTGAATCAAGTCCATTGAAAGTAAGGGTTGGCCCCTTGGAACAAAAGACCTCTAGAAAATCATCACAATACTCGCAGTTTCTGCATGAATTTACATACGTCCCCACCCCAATATGGTCACCAACCTTGAAGCCTTTAACATTGGAACCAGTTGCTGTGACAACTCCAACAATCTCATGCCTGTAACATTTAAATGTTGATGCCAAACTTTAGCATAAAAATATATAGTTGATTTTTTTCTCGTAGAAATGAACAAGTAGCATGTATTGCTATGTGGTGCAACTCATTACAGTTAGTAATTCAAGAATTATCTATGGTCCACTGTTTCTTCATATTTGAAATTTTTAATCCTATTCTCATAAGAAACATGTTTCCACTTACAGATTTACTTAAGTAGATGGTAGTCTTTTAAATAGAAACAACTTTACTGGTCTGCCAATGCTGACAAAACAGAATAAATATATGCATATGGCCTTTATATCAAAACTTTCTTGTAGATTCCATTTGTCTAAAAATTTCAGCTCATTTAGATCAGCTGACGCTTGTGATTAGCTTTAACTTACAAAATGTCAAAAGTACTAATAATAGAACAATAAAAGATACTAAGAATTTTTTATAGTGATCTGTTAACGTATATTAAAAAAAATTTACCTCTACGCAAGCATATATTGGTTTTCTTAGCACTTGAGTATGTGATTTATACAACACATTTTCACTATTAGACTATAAACGAGCAACATCATAATGAACTAAAACAAACATACCCAGGCACCAATGGGTACATTGAATCACCATGTTTATTTCTTGTCCAAACAACATCAGCAAAACAAACTCCACAATATTTTATCTTCAAAGAAATGTCATCTGCTCCAACAGATCTGCAAAAGTTTTTTTAAAAAAATAATTGTGATTCATTGGAAATTGTTGTTCAATGAGACTTAGAAAATATTGCACAATATAATGAATGCATTAGACATAACCACAAAAGTAAACTTGATGTGAGGTAAGTCCTTGTATAACTTCAGTGTCTGCATGTCCTTGCTAGTTACAAGATTTGCAATATTTTCATTGACAACATAATTCAGTAATGTGTTGATCTCAGTTCTGATGTTCCCTGTGCCAAATGTTCATCTGAACTAAACAATATCTTTTTGTGCTTGCCAGTTCAAAGAGGACAGTATCACTGAGAAAAAGATTAACTTATTTTCAATCTTCAACATGTAACATACCTGCGGTCAAATCTATAGGGTGAAAGGGTTCCAGTCTCATTTCTTGCTGCCCATGAAAGACAATTCCCATGACCAAGTTCGGCTGCCATTGTTGAATTAGCTGCTCACATTCCAAAAAATCAGACTGTTAAATGATGCACTCATATACATGTTTAATAAACCAAGACAAAGAGCAATTAGATCTATGACACTAGTTGTTAGAAGCATGTTGGACAGATGGCACGAATGTAGACAAAATTTGAAGATTTTTGCATCCAAGAGCCATATAAGAGAGGTTACTCCATAGATACTCTTTGCAATCCCCTTTTTTCTTTTGTTCCTTTGAGGGTTGTCGGGCATAGGAAATCTACTGAGTAGAATTTATGAACACTGGAAGGACTTGTGCCTTTGGCAGACCTATGTATATTGTCATTCACTGTTATGCGAACAACATAAGTGCGCATGAACAAGCCACTTAAGCTTGTAAATAGATCAACAGCCTATCTTCAGAAGAAACTACCACATACAGTCTCATAGTACGGTTTTTCTCATAAAATTAGTGTTGCTAGAAATCATAATACAAATAAATATAAGAAAATTTTTAAAACGCCCAGTATAGCTGTATGATTTTGCATAAGCAATGATGCAATCTGCTACGATTAGCTTTTATAGCCATTTAAATGTACTATAAGAACACAAAATTACGGAAAAGAAAAGCCAACTGACAGCGAAAGGTCAATTCTTTAACTTGTTTAGAAATTCAATACTCTCGGAAAACACAGAATCAGACTGCAATCTTGACAAACAAGAGACTTACTGACGTGGAAATCATAAAGAGGAAAATGCAGTCCGATGTCTATGCATACAACAAGAAGAAGCTGGCTTGAAACAACAACAACAACAAAAAAAAAATTCATACAACAAGAAGAAGCTGGCTTGAAACAACGAAAAAAAATAAATCAAACACAGTTTTACTTTCAGTGACATTATCGATCTGATTTCTTATCAGATTCAATATCAACTCCGGGATGCCCCCATTTTCCCTTCAAAAAATAGCCAGGATGAATCTCGTAACATGATTATGTTGTGTTCTTCCTTATACGACCGTAATTATAGGAGATTAAAGTTTCTCTGCCTCAATTACTCCATATAGAATCCATGTTGTCGATCACTTAGCTGATCAAAGAAGCACAAAGGGAAGAAGAGGAGGAGGAGGAGGAGGGAGCAACATGCTTTCTTGCGCAGCAGATCGTACGCAAACAAGAACCAGATGAATAGCTTCTGAAGGAATACGAGGAGAAATCTAGAGTAAAAGTGAGGGCGATGAATGCGATCACCTGGCTTCGGGGGATTCGCTGATGTTCTTGAGGAACCCTATCCGATTCACTGCTCTGGTACGTAAAGTGGAGGCTTCGAAGCATCATCTAAACCATTAGTACGAGATATTGTTTGTTCCATTTGATCCGACACCAACCGTTGGATTTCTACGACGAAGTGTGACATCCGTTGGATCATTTCCCGATTCACTTGAACGGATCGCGGATTTCGGAACATTACCGCATCGATGATGTCACGCCCATAGAAAGCGCCATCCCGATCCGATAATTCAAATCCGAACCGTAACGTTTCGGATACGGATCCTTCGGATCCATGAGCATTATCGGATCGTAAATGCGTCCTGGCATACGTACATACGCTTCGAAATATTAGGCATGGATCCTCTTTCTGGATATTTATATAAATTTATCGGGTTTAGATAGGGATTCTGATGGATCCGACTTTAATCTGAGCCAACATGTGAGAACCTTAACACTACTAAAAGAAAATGATTATACACAGTTTTTATATAAATTTATCAGGTTAATGATACTTCTTCGTCAGATAATAGTTTCGTAGTCCTAATTATGTATATGGTCTTTAGACTTAAACACTAAGGAAGTCCTATATAAATACTACACTCTTTGATACTAGACTTATAGGTCTAAGTCTAGAAGTTTCATATCTAGCACAGTCAATCATTGAAAATTGTATATGAGAGTAATTAAGTATTAATAGAGGATCATCTGCTCTCGGTATCATGAGAGGATTGAATATGTGATATCCAATAAGCCCCTATTTTATTGGATCCGTCGGATGAAACCCAATAAGAGCTTAGAGTAGATAATTGGATAGAGATCCAATTTCAATGAAGTTAGGGATAATTGAATGAAGATCCAGTATCCAATATGCTATGATAATTGAATAGAGATTTAGTACCCAATAGGACATGATTCATTAGGATTAATAACATGAGCTCTATATAAAAGGGATATGGGACTAAAATGATTATAAGGTCGGACTCCTTAGAGTCGCCACCTCCCTGACTTCTCCCCTTGCTTCTTCCTCAGTCAATTGCCCCTTCTTTGGTGCAGGGTAGCAAGAAGGGTTATCCCTGCTGCATTGGTGGTGATGTACGAAAGTGAGGAAAGAACGCGTCGTGAAAGAAGATATTTTTGAATGACGATCTATAATCTTGAGTTATATTAGGTTAATATGTAAATAATATTTTTGAATGACGATCTATATGAGAAAATCTATATAGAATAACTCGAAAGATTCACAGAAAAGAGAAAGAAAAATTGGGCTTGCAAAATTAGAAAATCTATTCATAGCCTTAGACAAGCTTGTCTTTGTACATGACAGAAAAATTTTCCCATGAAGACCTATATGATTATTGGGTTTCTACCAATGAGCAAAAAAAATACAACTTGAGCAATGAATTGATAAGTCGAATAAAAACTCTAGAAGAAGAAGAAGAAGAAGAAAGGATATCTCTTGCTCTAGATATACTTGAAAAAAGGACCAGATTATGCAACGATGAGAATGAGCAAGAATACTTGCCAAAAGCGTATGATCCTTTTTTGAACGGACCGTATCGTGGAACAATAAATAAATTCTATTCACGTACAATCATGAATGATTTAATTACTTCTACAAATGATTTAATTACTTCTATAGAAGAAGAAGATGTAGATTCCATAGAAACGTTTTGGATAAATAGGATTCATGGGCTCTTTCCTATTTCTAAAAATTCTCGAGTAATTCTTAGATAATGATATATAAAGTTTCATGATATCATTATTTTTTTCGAATTTTAAAAAACATTATTGATTAGGGCATCTATCTAAAGGTCAATAGGAGTAAGTATATTATATTAGTCATATATATGGATGATATTTTATTTGCTAGTAGTGATATTAATTTATTACACAAAACCAAGATATTTCTCAAAAAGAATTTTAATATGAACGCGACAGGTTATGTAATTGGTATTGAGAAATTCAGGGATAGATATCAAGAATTACTAGTATTGGAAAACGTAGGAGAGCATCATATGTGTAGTAGAAAAATAAAACAGAAATTGATTTCCCAAAAATAGGTTTACATCAAATCGTGTGCGATAATTGAGAGCGAAAAACTCGTCTAATCACGTGCAACAATTGAGACGATCTCACCTAAGGGAACTTGTATATTCTTGATCTGTAGATCTCAGTCCATGGATGAAGGAGATCTTGTGCTCTCCTCTCTAGTGGTAATCCACACGGCGAATAAAGCAACGACGCAACGAGTCGTTTTTAAAAATTAGAGAAAAATCTCGTTCTAATCGATGTATTCTTTCTAAGAAAAACCTTTAGCCATAAGTTTGACTTTATATCATTCGACATTGCCTGTTGAGTTACTTTTCATAATCGTTATTTTCTGATTTATGAAAATGATAAGAGATTTATTTTCATCCCTATGTCATATTTTGGTTCTTACGGATATACCACATAATCATCAAAAAGATAATGTCTATTTTTCCTTTGAGATCTTCATAAATTTATTAATTATGATTATTTTACAAGATCATTATTGATGACATCAATATCATGTGTGTTTATCAATGTTATTTTCTTATTCACCTTTATCAATTCTCTCAGTGATATATGAGGAACAACAATCTGACGAATAGGAGATGATAAAGGAGAATTAACATATATCTCGTTGATATCAAAATTTATCATTCAAGATTTTTCACTCTCAATAATTTTATAATTTTCTAGGAATCTTATATTACTATATTCTAGTATCCTTATACTATGATTAAGATAATAAAATTTATATCCCTTATATTTTTCTAGATAATCAATAAAAAATCTAGAAAGTTTTTGAATCTAATTTCTTTTCATGTGAATTAAAGACTCTTATTTCTACAGGACACTTCAAAATATATATATGTCTCAAACTGGGTTTCCTACCAATCTATAACTCAAATAGAGCTGATAGAATTGATTTACTAGGAATCTTGTTTAAGATACACATGGTTGTCCTAAGAGCTTCGCCTTGCATTGACTCAAGTATGAAAGAATAACTTATCATGCTCTTAATTATGTCCATGTATACTAAGCACAAATATCATGTTTTTCTAAGAATTTAGCAAAAAGACCAATATTTTGATTAGATTCATCATATTTACTATAAAATTTATCACCACTATCAGATTTGACAATATTAATTTTTCTATCTAATTATCTCTCGACCTTACATTTCAAGAGTGTTAACAACTTAAGAATTTTCATGTATTAGATACATATAATCATATTTGGACAAGTCATTTATAAATGTGATGAGATACCTTTACTCACTGAAACAAGGAATATGAAGTGGTCCACAAATATTAGTATGAATAATCTTAAAAAGTTCTTTCCTTCTTGTGGTTTTTTTTTTTTGCATGCTTCATCTACTTTTCTTTAATGCAATTTATGTAAACATTAAAATTATTAAAGTCTAAATCTTCTAAAATATTATCATTCAGTAATCTTTTAATTTTTTTTAGATATACCCCAAACATTTATATCATAATATAAAAAATCTTTTATTATTGAAACTGCATTTCAATCTAACATTTGATTACAAGGTCACTAATATCTTTGCAAACTCAAGATTTAAATTAATTCTATATAAACTATCATACATAATTCTAAAATCAATTTTTATTGAGTCGTAAAATATATCGAGTTTACCATTACCAAACGAAAAATAATATCTTAACTCATTAATTCTAGATAGATAAACTAAATTTCTAAAAATAGTAGAAGCATAACATATATTAGTAAGATCTATCAGATGACCCATCTCTAGGCATAGGCGAGAAGTTCTCATTAATATCACTTTCGCTTTAAGACGATTTCCTATAATGATGAATCTTTTATGTTCTTTTCATTTTCAGGTTGAAAGAAATCTCTACATATTATTGGTAACATGAGTTGAAGTACCAAAATCAATACACTAAGTATTAGAAGAAACTTCTATAATATTTGATTTTAAACATATGAAGGTCAAGTTTCTATCTTTCTCTTTAAATCAAGTCTTGTGTTTAATGTAGTTCTTTTTCATATATTCTTTCGTACCACAAAAGAAATATTTTACTATAACAATATTATTTTCATTAGTCTGCTTAACTTTTCTAGACTCGACAATTTTTTTGATGGATGATGCTTCAATCTTCTTTTACTATTACTAGTTTTTTTGAGTAATAGTCAAAACATTATGAGATTTTTTCTATCTTAATTTTAATTCTTCCTAAACACATATATTAGTCAACTTATTCAAGTCTTACTTATCTCTATAGTGAATCTTGAATGGGCCAAGGAGGAAGATAATTAAGAATGAATTGCACGAGGAAAGATTCATCAACATTTATGTATAATGCTTTAAGTTTCACAACGTTGTTAGTCATATTCAAGATGTGATTTTGAATCTCTTGAGTGTCATTATACTAAGTTATAGTCAATTCCTTCATTAATATTTTGGTTAACGATTTATCAACAGATTTAAATCTATCCTCAACATCCCTTAAATATTCTAATGCATTATTTATAGTCAATAATAATATCTTTATATTATTTGTAATTATCATTCTTATAAACATTAAGCCTAGCCTATTAGATATTTTTTAAGCATTCATTTTATTAATTTATTCCATAGCACTTTCATTAGTCTAAGTCTATAGGTCTTTCAATAAGCAGCTAAATCAAAATCTAATACATATAGTGTGAATTGCATATACTCTAACTATTCTGAATAATTTGAACTAGAGAATATGAGGACATTAGAAGCTTGAGAGTGAATGGAAAGAAGTACCACTATAAAATATATAACATTAATGCTTCCAAGATATGATGAACTATTAATATCATTCATATTTCACTTTTGGATAAAATATTGACATATCTAATGTTCATTTAAAATTATTTATGGAGGACTGATAATGTCCTTATGAAATAGTATTGATATCTTTGGGTATACAACTCTAAACTATAAGGATATCCAAAACAGTATCATCCTACCCTCTCGCATTATTATTCAAAGTAGATTCTCCTTTGGGATAATCTAAATCTCATAATTATATATGCTATTATGAATATTATTTTCTTAATGTTATTTGGAGTTAATTCTTTAATATAATTTTATAAATTATTGGTCTACGCCACTTTGGCGACTATAAGACTAATACAATAATATAAAATACCAATGTCCTACAAATGATAAAATATTTATTATAATTTATATATGATAAGACTATCATTTTAGGCTACTTTGGTAGCTACCGGATAAAACTTAGGGCTATTAGTTAAAATAATATTCACTAAATATCTTTTAATAGAATTTATATCAAAATAGTTTGATAATAAAAAATAATAACTATGATAATTATTGAACATTAATCTACATAAATAAAAACCTATATGATAACTATCATCATATAAAATATAAATCATGCATTTATGTAAAAATAAATATAATTTTACAATCTTTAAGAATATACATGTGAATAACTAAACAAATATTCAAAAATAATTATTGGAGTTTAATTATCATATGCAAAAATATATCAGAAAACTATAAAATAATATTATAATTTATTTATTTTATTCCACATAAAATTTTAAATTAGACTAGTCAATCTTATTTAATTGGGTAAACCCAGAATTAGGCTAAACATTAGCTCAATTAAGTATGTCAAAAATAAAAAATGATCAAAATCAAAATTGATCAAAAATTTGATTTTTCCTATATTCGATCAAAACTTTGATTGACCGAAACTAAATCCAATCAAGCAAACAAAATATAATCATGATCAGATCTAATTAAAATATTTAGTTAAAAATAAATCATATTGGTCAATTTTATAATTAAGAACATAAATAAAAAATTCTTAATTTTTTATGGGTAAAACTATAATTTTAATATGATATAAGTTGTATTATTAAGTTTCTGAAGGATAAAACTATCAAAAGGATGTCAATTAGAATTAATAAGATTTATAAGGGTAAAACAATAATTTTAAAAATAAAAACCCTAATTCCTTTGTTGTGCGAGGCATGTGGCCACCACATGCGCAACCAATGCGGTGTGTGATTGTCACCTACTTGGCCACCGCGGTGCACTATCATCACCTGTGCAGTGTTATGCCACTGTGTGCATACGCCACTTAACGTAACCGTTGGGCTTTGGCATCTAGTGATGCCATCCGCAGCTAGCAAATGTCGTCGTAGTAGCATTGCAACAACTATCATCAATAGCGGTGTTGTGCAGCTGCCACAAGTAGTGATGCTGCTACAACCATCATACATAGCAGCGTTTTATAGCCAACGTAGTTGTCGTAGGGCTAGCGATCATCGAAGACCGTGGCCCTCAATAATACTATCATCGACAGCAAACTCTCGACGATAGTCTATTGATCTAATACAAGGAATCTCGCATCTCCCGTAAGCAAATGACAAAAAGAACTAAATAAAAAGGTAAATCCATAATATACATGGACCATTCTAAGTATTGTAAATTAAAATCTACAAATCTAATATATTTGATTTCAAAAAACTCGACTCTGATACCAATTATAAACATAAAAAAATCATAATATGATATTGTTATGTGAAAAACTTTAAAGCTAGAATTGAAATCAAATAACAATTGATCGGTTTTATGATATTATGATATGTACCTTTCAATGTTATTCAAAAGAACTTTTATTTGATTTGCAAGGGCACCGTTCTCGGATCCGAAAACCACAGTGATGTCGATCTGCAATGAGAACTAAACTTATCTTCTCCTCTCTTCTGATCTTTCATAAAACCACTATGATCGATGGATTAGGAACAAAGGGAGATAAGAGAAAATTTATAATCTCTTAATAATATCACATCTCCACGTCTCCACATATTATATTTTTAATCTCTATAAGATCTTGTCTATTTATAAATAAAAATAAAGAATCTAAGATAAGTAATTAAGAGAGTCCCTTCCATCAAGATTATCTTCTAAAGAATTTTACCTCATTTCTATCAGCTAATAACTGTCATTAGAATATAATTATATTTATAATATATCTTATTTAATTAGATAACACCACATAATCTAATACTATGTTATACTAATCTAACTTTGAACACATGTAGAATGAATTAACTTCAAGATAATAGTTCGTGCATTTTGTCTGTCCGTATATTTTGATCTAAAGAATTGGATCATGAGTTCAATACCAAGTTCATATGCTGTCCCAAGTAATTACCAAACTTGCAATCAACTATAGGTTACATTAAGAATTCATCTGCTGAAATCACGATCTTGGTATGTTAAAGCTACGAGTCAAACAAAGGAGAGGAACCAATACATACGGAACATTCAACAACTTCGATTCAAGCAACACCAAATAATCTCTAAAAAATTAGATCTTCAAACAGGCCTCGGAAAACTTGTACATATGAGAACACAATTGTTTTTACATTTTCAAGATACTGAATAAACATGTAAAAGAGTTGTTTCCACAACAAACTTATTTGAATGAAAAGAAAACCTGCAACTAGTCTCTTGAGAAGCAGGATTATGGCATACATTTCTTGAGAAACAGGATTCAAATGACAAAGATACAAAGGAAAACACTCATATCCAGAATGGCAAAGACTCGAGGAATGATCATATCAACTAGTCTCTGCAGATTAAATATCAGCTACTCTTTGCCTTTGGAACTCCACTTGTTCTCTTGAACCAAGGAATCCAGACGGATGTTCTCCTCTGGTACTCCCTGTAGGCCTCAGCCCGATGATCTTTCTTTAGCATCCGCTGCTCTACCAGCACTGTAACATATGCCAAGCACAAGCTATTCACCAGTGGGCCAATGAACATCCAACCTTGTCCAACATTCCAAGCATACACAAACAAGGACCACCACCACAGCTGTTCCCCAAAGTAGTTTGGGTGGCGCGAGTAGCACCAGATCCCGGTGTCAAGATTTGGCACTAAGGGTGCACCATGTTTACTTAAAGTTTCATTTCTGATCACAAATTCATAGAGTTGTGTATCTGCAAAGTATGCGATGACTATTCCACTCAAGCATGCAACTGTAGCGAGAGAGTCCCAGATATTCCATGGTTTGTCGCTCGAGTGAATAGCATACATTGGCAGGCATATGCCAATCAAAAAGACCTGTGAATAAAGAGCTTGTTAGGACCTGCATCACATCTGATAGAGAAGTATTTAAGTGTTTGATGTGATATTTAGCATAAAAGAAACTTAACAATAAATGAGGAACCAAGTTCAATTGGTCCTCATTGTGTAGATCTCTACTACTTTGCTAATTTAGAGACATTAGAAGATCATGAGTTGACTCAATAGATGATGTAAAAAATATGGACATGATCTCAAGATATACCCAAAGCTAAAATTATTATAAGAAAACTGGAGTTAATGTAGTTTCTCCAATTAACTTATTTTTTCACAGATCTGTTAGCTATTTTGGTGCTAACCATTAGTAAAGTTATAATATACTAAAGGATGCTTTCATTATCGAAATACATGTATATGTATATGTATATATATATATGTATGTATATATATATATATGTATATGTATATATATATATGTATATGTATATATATATATATTTATATATATGTATGTATATATATATGTATGTATATATATATACATATACATATATATACATATATGTGTATATATACATATATATATATATATATACACATATATACATATATGTGTATATATACACATATATATATACAAATATACACATATATGTGTATATATACATATACATATATGCATATATATATACATACATATATATACATACATACATATATATATATATTCATATATGTAAGGAGATTAGTGTCGGTCTCTAATGGACACTTCAAGTAAATTCTAGGATAGCTAAAACCTTTAGATGATTTTGTCATTGCATTTTGCAATATACTGTTTAACAAGTATAACTGAAGGTTTCATCACCAAAAGCTAAACACTCATGCGATAGCACTTGTGAAATTGTCTTACAAGATAAAGAGTTAAATAAGTGGTTGCGTTCAAATCAAACCATTTCAAGAAGTGATTGTTCAAGCAAACTATATTAGAAAGATTCACATTGGCATTTCCTCAAACAGGTTGAGAGGATACAGAGAAAAAGGGAATAACGGGCTTTCTGACTCACCTGCTGGGAGAGGTAGACGGCAAAGAAGGATATCCACCACCAGGGTCTGCCGTACTCTTTCCTCATCTCGTTGAACCGCCAATCCTCTCTCGCCCCCCACTGCCACCGCTCCCTCCTGAAATAGTTGTGGGTGAGCCTCACGCTCCACAGCCAAGTCAACACGGTCACCACCGCCGACCTAGCAGCGTCCGCCTTCGCCAGCGGGTGGCTAGCGAAGTAGTGGACCAGCATCACCGGGATCACCGTCCAATACAGATCAATCAACTGCAAGCCCAAACAAAGAAACATTAGCAGCCGCAACAACGAGGAATCCTCCGAAGAACACCGGCGATTGTGAAGAACGTAACCCAGTGGTTGGAGAGGAGGAGGCCGATAAGCCAGAAGAGGACGTCGACGTTGGCGAAAAAGAGGACGTTGGCGAGGAGGAGAGGGTGGTGGAAGCACCAGCCCCAGAGGTGGTCAGAAGGGGGAGGGGCGGGAGAGGAGCGGTGGCGGTAGTGGTGGAGGAAGGAGAGGTAGAAGAGGACGGAAGGGAGAGGGGCGAGAAAGGCAATGGCGGCGTTCTTGAAGCTTCCCATGGCGACTTCTTTCGGGGTTGGGTGGATCGAGCCGGGGGTTGCAGAGCGGCTTTTAATAGGAAGAAGAGGAGAAGGAATTCGATGCACTTATTATTGAAGGCCGCGCGTGAACACTTGGCATCCAATGCCACTAAAAATTCCGACTATGGGATCGTCCAACCCAAATGTTCTCTCTTGCGTGCACTTTTCTTTTGTATCAGCCAACTAAAGATTTCACTCTTCCGAGAGGAGCAAATAATACTAATAAATGTGTTTATTAGTGCAAAATCGAAATATCATATGTTCTCTTTCTAATATCAAAATGATTTAGAAGATATCGATGATAAGTAAATCAACTCAATTTTGTTCGAGCTCCCATGCACAAAAAATCCTTCGATGGAAACAAAAGTAGTTAAGTACTCATTCGGATAATCAAAATTCTCGAGATGGTTTCTCTGATGTTCTGATTAATCTTAAAAAATAAAAATTTCAAGTAAATAATAATTACTATGGTATAATGGGTTTTATAATAGATTTAACTAGAAAAAATATTCTACGGTAAGGATAAAATATTTCTTCTATCTATTTTGGATTGACGTCCACATGACCCAATCATCTATCGGGCTCGTTTACTCTTCGCTTTGATTGTATTATGTGTTACTTATGATTGAGATAAATATTTTTTTTCTTCAAATACTAAGTACTAAGTACTTTTGATCATTGTTGTTTGGGTTGATGTACGTGGAAAATTTGATGAAATCTTTAGAAGATATCGATGATAAGTAAATCAACTCAATTTTGTTCGAGCTCCCATGCACAAAAAATCCTTCGATGGAAACAAAAGTAGTTAAGTACTCATTCGGATAATCAAAATTCTCGAGATGGTTTCTCTGATGTTCTGATTAATCTTAAAAAATAAAAATTTCAAGTAAATAATAATTACTATGGTATAATGGGTTTTATAATAGATTTAACTAGAAAAAATATTCTATGGTAAAGATAAAATATTTCTTCGATCTATTTTGGATTGATGTCCATATGACCCAATCATTGATCGGGCTCGTTTACCCTTCGCTTTGATTGTATTACGTGTTACTTATAATGGAGATAAATATTTTTTTCCTTCAAATACTAAGTACTTTTGATCATTGTTGCTTGGGTTGTTCTACGTGGAAAATTTGATGAAATCTTGCTTAATCTTTAGTTATGTTAAGTCCTAAAATATGGACACACTCATTTGCTTCAAACAGAGATTTCACTGTAATCCAAGTGTGCAGAGAAAAGAGATGAATCATCCCCACCTGTAACGAGTTCATCACATCTCAGAGCTCACTTGTTATCCTGTCGGATTAGCAGCAGAACTTTAAGGTGAGATCGAGATAGACAGCAGCTCAGCCATCATGCACCATGAACGTGGAAAATTTGATGAAATCTTGCTTAATCTTTAGTTATGTTGAGTCCTAAAATATGGACACCAAGTTCTATTGATCCATGATAACCTAATCAAAGGGACCTAATCACTATTTATCCTCTTAGACTCACCCGTGAGAATCCCTTTGCTAGGAAGAGCATGCAGTCAAACACTCATTCGCTTCAAACAGAGATTTCACTGTAATCCAAGTGTGCAGAGAAAAGAGATGAATCATCCCCACCTGTAACGAGTTCATCACATCTCAGAGCTCACTTGTTATCCTGTCGGATTAGCAGCGGAACTTTAAGGTGAGATCGAGACAGACAGCAGCTCAGCCATCATGCACCAGCTTCAGGTTTAATGGCCTTTGCTGCTTTCAGCTGTTATGCCATGATGATTCGAACAAAAGGCTTGTCGAAACCATATTTCTGTGAGCTGCAGCTCACGTCCACTCGAATCGAATGAAGCAGAGAAATAGAGGATGGGACTTTAAGAGACGTGATACTGTGTGCCTAATGATGACTGCAATCCTGCCCTCATATGTTTAAGAGACGTGATACTGTGGTCCTCTACTTTGGGAGGTAATTAAGAGGATCGCCGCTTGCCCACTTCCATCTTTCTCATCATCAAACAGCACCAAAAGCCCTCAGAGCCATCATTAGAGTGAATGTTCTACCAGCTCATTCTGCTTAGTTTCTTTACAGTAAGAAATCCCTTAGATTTAACTGAAGATTGCATCGCATGCATAGCAATGTTGCAGAAATGGGGTTCATTGAATAGAGTCATTTTTCTTACTAGTCTTTACTTTATCTAATTATATATATTTTTACTGTACAGATTCATAGCACAGTGATTGACGACATCCATAATATCTTATTGATTAGAACATCAAAAAATAAGTAAAATCTTGGGAGGTAATGTTAACAAGAGAAACTCTCTTAATTATCCTAATTTATGAAAGCCTATGTAATGATGAGATCTTCTAGTGATCGATGATCTCAAATCATTAGATGTGAGATCTCTTCTCATCTCTGTAGTTAGTTTCGATCTTGTGGAAAGGAAGCTGAGAGGATAAAAGTCTAGCTTTTTATTGGAGAATGATCATCTTCCTTGTTAGTCCTTAGTTTGGTGATCCTATCTATAAAAAGTAAAAAAAAGAAAAGAAAAGTGTGTAGCTAACAGTGTAGTGATTATAACATCAAAAAATATATAAAATCTGATCTATGATATTTTTTATTTCAATTAAGACATCAAAATTTTTCCTTAGAACAGTATAAACCATGAGATTAACGGTGCAGTACACTAATAAAGAACAGAATGCAAAAGAGTAACGCTATGGATTTGGATTTTAGTGCAACTTTAAACGAAGCAAAAGCTTAGATTGATGTCTTGTATGGTCGTCAGGTTTCAAAAGACAAAAGAGATGCAGACAGAAACAGCCCAAGTTTCAGTCTTCAGGGAAATAAGCAAGATTTTTTATTTTTTATTTTTCTAGCATTTTAAATACAAAAGTAAGGTAAGTACGACACTTGAGATGGCACATTGATTTGATCCCACAGGCACAACACTGACTTGAGATGAAGAGCTGATTTGACTCGAGTTCTTGATCAATACTCCAAAATCACAGCTCTTGATATGATCTCTTTGCGAGGGAGAAGAAATGCTCTGTTCCTATGAAAAAACAAACATATATTTATTTCTGGAAAAGGTCCTCGTCAATCTTGGAGATAGACCCTCCATATAATCAACATGGAAAGTCTCAACTGTAGATATAAAAATCCCAACGTTTGGGTACTTATAATCAACGTACAAGATAGCAAATTACTATATATATATATATGATTTGCAATATTGTACATTGATATTAAGTAATCAAACATTCAATTTTTTGTAGAGAAACTTTGCACCATTATATAGAGAATCTATCTCCAAGATTGGGGACATTTTTTTAGAAAAATATTATTACTATTATTTTGTTTTCTTGACGGTTACGAGCTTCAAAAGAAATGCAAAAGTTATTGGGGAATGTATTTTGTGTAATGTCATTTATTAAGGAAATAACTAAATTATAAAATGGTATTCGGTGGATCTTCTTCTTGTAGTTTAATATTCGGTTAATATCTATTTTATTAAGGATCTTCTTATTATAGTTTCGATCATGAACTATTTAAGTTCTTATAATTTATTTATTTTAAAATATCTTTTATATTTTAAAAAATATAGTATATAGGTCCATATCGTCAAGCCTGAGGTAATAGATGTTAGAGTCTACTTACGTGACTTGCTGACTCATAATAAACTATTAATATAATGATATGTATAGTTTAAGTTTAAAAAAAGATACATTTTAGTCATTGTGGTTTTGATCATGGACCACTTAATCCCTTATGGTTTTGCTCGTGTCTAAAATAACCCTTATATTTTTAAAAATATAGCATATAAGCCCATCTTGTCAAGTTTGAGGTAATAGACGTTAGAGTCTACTTACGTAACATGTTGACTCATAATAAACTATCGATATAATAACATATGTAATTTAAATTAAAAAAATTGATACTATCATCAAAAGCGGGAGAAGGCATCGTCGTGGAAGTGACCAACAATAGCAGCACCGAGCGTGCTGTTATCTAATAGGGCATCGTATGCATGCAGTCTCTCCTGTGCTAATGACAAGCTTAGGAGCTTCCGATCCTATTTTAGGTAGATGTGTATCGACTAATCCGACACTAGGCATGTAATGGTCTCTTGGTCCTTCCTTCTCATGGGCGTATTCATCTCACCATCTCCTACTTTGCATCTTTTGTGCCCCCACCCGTCACATTTAGGATGTGGTGGTCTAACTCTTCCTCACCTTCACCTTCGGCGTCTTCTACCTTTGTCTTTCCGTTATCGTCCGTTGCTTCCTATTCCTTGACAAGATAAATATTTTTTTTTAACTTAAATTACATATGTTATCGTATTAATGATTTATTGTGAGTCGATATGTCATGTAAGTAGACTCTAACGTCTATCAACTTAGACTTACAAGAGAGACTTATATATTATGTTTTTAAAAATATAAGGATTATTTTAGACATAAATAAAATTATAAAGATTTAAGTGGTCTACAACCAAAATCACAAGGGCTAAAATAATTTTTTTTTAAAAAAAAATTAAATTATATATGTTATTATATTAATAATTTATTATAAATCAGTATGTTACGTAAAGAGACCATAACGTCTGTTAACTCAAATTTGACGAGATATGCTTATATGTTATGTTTTTAAAAATATAAAAAATATTTTAGATATGAATAAAATATAAAAACTTAAATGATTCACGATTAAAATCATATTGATTAAAATAAATCTATAATATTTGATAAATCAAAGGAGGAGGTAAGTCGTTTGGATTGTCTCTAAACACATTATTGTATCGATCGGTTCCTTAAATGGTATCCCATCTTTCTCTTGAAGTTGCCAACTTCGAGACATCAAAGGTAAAAGTGAAAGGTAATTTCGCCTGCTAAAGCTTGCTCGAACGCGGCCTTTTTGCTGCTGCTGCTGCTGCTGCACCTCCACGTGCAGTTGTCTCTGTGGCCCATCTATTCCTCCCGCACTCCAAAGACATCCCATCGCCATTCACACACTCTCTCTCTCTCTCTTCGTCTCTCCTAATTTATCATCGATCGGAGAGGAAACGGCTTAAATGAATCGACCCAACCCCAACACAGCCATCATAGCTCTTTCTTTATATCAGCACATGAAGAGAGTACGTGACTTCACACTTTCCAGGACCGCAACTGGGAACGGTGACGTAGCTCGGTCATGGACCGGGGAAAAATTGCCAGTGAGGTGGTGGTGGGAAATGACCAGCTTGGAATGATAAGGTAATTGCCTTGATTTGTGTGTGCGAGTCTTAAACATCGCAACCAGTGGCGTAATATCCGGTGCCTCTGTCTGCTAGTGGATCCCTCACCCATCACTAGACTTTGTGCAGTGTGGATGCCTAACTGAAGTCATCAGGCCGTGAAGAGATCAGAGACGTGAAGTGTAGTCAAAGAAAGTTGACGAGCTGCCCTCCTTTGTCATGATGTAATCTGGTCCAACTCCATAACCTTTGCTTTGCAGGTTCGTCTTCTTTTAGGCCGGGTATGACGTCCGGCTTGAGATTAATCTTTCGTTCCTGTTTTGCTCGGAGGAACAGTTCATTTGGAGAAGAAGAGCATATGAACTGGACGCTGATGAAAATAGCAGTAACTATGTTTCCTCACAGCATTCACATCAAAACTTCGACCGGCATTATACATCCATAGAACGCTTAACAGCTTAATTTACATTACACTCTTCTCCTCGTATACGTACTTAAAAGAGACATCCATTCATAGAGTCCATGGACAGCACAACACAGTTCAAAACGTAAGGGCGACGACGACGGAGGACCTCGAACCAGAAGACGAACCCCGCTTCAGTTCCTGGGGCCGAGTTGATTCACGAGAGCCAGGGCGTTGCTGGTGACCCGAGCCACCTCGACCACCTTCTTCCTGATGGCCGCTCGCACGGCGGGGCCGGCGTACTCGGAGATGCCGTCGAGGCAGGTCGTCTCGTCGGTGAGCGCAGCGCTGACCCAGGTCTGGACGTTGCTGAGGTGCCAAGCGAACCGAGGGCTACGCGCCCGCCCCATCCGGCCCATCTCCTCCACTGACTGCCGGAGCCGGTCGACGCTGTCTTGCATAGTCTCGATGCAGTCTCGCACCGCGCCGGCCTCCCGGGACCGGACCTTCTTCTGGCCCCCGGAAGACATCCGGCTCACGAAGGCGGAGGCGGACCGGGCCCGGTCGGCGCTGACGGCCAGGGCGGCTCGGGCCAGCTCCCGCTTGCTCCGGTGGACCGCCGGCGCGTAGGCCACCAGGCTCTGCTCGCACAGGGCGGGGTACCGCGTGCCCGTGCAGGAATCGCGCACGAACTCGGCAGGGGAGCTGGTGGCGGAGATGAGGCAGCTGGCGGGGACGCAGATGGCGGCGGCGAGGAGAACAAAGGCGAGAGTGGAGCGATCCATTGCGGCGCTACTCTTTCCTTTTCTCTCTTCTTCAACACTAATTCACATAAAAAGCAGAGGTCTTCCAGGTCTCTCTATATAGACCACGTTGCCGACTAATTACAGTGCCACACGTGACACTGTCTATTCTTTATTGCCGTGATTGCTCTTTCTTTAATGATCCTTAAGGGTTATGAGCGATTGTGTGGATAACCATAACACATCATGGGCATGGAGCACAAATATATTGCTTTACGCGAAGGTGCTCCATCCCCATGTCCACCGGTCAAAGGGGCATGGTTCCATCTAGGCATCACGTGGGTGCTGCAGGTTGCAGGTACCCATGTAACATCAGGCTATACAATGTAGATAATGAATACATGGTTAATCAGGTTTAACCACAACAAATCCAACAAGCCTGGGCAAGAAGTATCGAGATAATAGATTCATGCTCTTATTGGCTGGCTCTATGTGAAAGCATGCAAATAGCACAGGGCAACTGCTGGTTTGTTGATGCTGTGAAAGATACACTTTCGAATAAAGTAGCGGCTACACTCGATCAATGTCGTCAAGGCATAGGTGGTGTAGATGAGGTGAAAAGAACAGATACCATATCCAGCGTAGTAGTCTCTGTATGAAGATTAGAGTTGAGTCAGTGCCATTCCAAACCTCCCAACGTGGTGGAACCCATTCCTTCCCAGAAATCACTGCAGCCAACTTCTTCACTGTCCACTCCTTCCTTGCTGCAATCCCACCGCCCACTTCCATTTGCATCTGAAACATACCAAAGCTTTTATGTTAAAAGTTTTATGACGGAAGCATATTGTGGAACGATTTCAAGGCGAAGGATTTGAGCAAAGCAAAACTAAGACGGCTTACAGTGATCGTAGAAGGGCTTATCTGTGGTTTCCACTGTTGTCTTCCCTCTTCTACTTCGCCAGGGCTTTGGATCATCACCAAGAACAATCATAGATTTTCGAGCTGTCACCCTCTCACCATCACCTGGGAAGCTAATATATGTTACTGATGCAGCTTTACAGAACAGATTCTGAATCAATTAACAATTCTAAGGAAAATCCACGCCAAAATGAACCACAAAATGGTGTAGAGCAGATTATCATTATCAACGAGTGGAATGCATTAATTCTATCTTGTGTTGGAATTAAACTTATTCAAGTAAATTCATTTCATCTTGTGTTAGAATTAAACTTGTTCAAGTGTAATGTCATAAAGAGATTCGTTTCATCAAAAAGAAAAAGATTCACTACATCAAGAAAAGAAAAATATTAAAAGTCTATAAAAAGATAAATTAAATTGGTTATTGATTCTTGAAAAGATTTATTAAAAGAGAATGATTAATCTTGAATACAATTAATGTAATGTATTTTAGAATTCAAATTGATAATGGCACGATGACCGAAGCAACTCATGTCTATTATGACCCTCGATTGCTTGAGCATAATTCATTTTCTTCTTTATCATACAAAGTGAAAGATGAATTAGATGCTCAGTATAAGATCCTAAAGCCAGTTTTCTAATGAAGAGTGAGACAAAAAAAAAAAAGGGCAAAAATACTCTTAGGGCACCGAATAAGAACAATTTAGTGAAGAGAGTGACATCAACTGTAAATTGAGAAATCTTATGACTTGAGTGATCATGGTTTGAATCAAAGAAACAATCTTTAATCTTGCCAAATTACTTCGGCGGGCTGCCACCCTTCAGAGTAAGATCAACTGAAGGTAACTTTTACACACCTTGACTGATTGAATTTTGAGCATGGATGTGCAACTAAATTGAGACAAAGGGCTTTGAATTTTGTTATTCTAGTGTAGTCTACTTAGTAAGAGAGAAATTTGCATGCTAACAACGGAGCATAGCCTACATTTTCCTAGCAAGCATTGATAAAGATCATATATGTCACGCGCCATCAAGAAAAATCTCTCATTGGATCAAGAAAGGTTTGAGGTATATATATGATTGGAGAGAGCTGATGGATGTTTCATGCTTACGAACCTGAAGAATCAAAGGGGTTCTTTCTTTTCCTTGAATTGTCGCCTCCCCCGGTATATGATTCTAGTTGAGGTCCCCTACTTTCGCCTACTCCGGTGATTTCCGATTGTTCTTTTCCTTTGGCCGAGACCATAAATTGCCGGAAAATCACATCATGGAGAATGAATCTACCGCTCGTTTCATCGTTTTTACTTGACGAATCCTTGGTAGCAGAACCAATCGATGAAAAAGAGGTTTGCTTCACCTGCCAGCAGAAGAATATTCCAAACAGCTGCTCTTCGATCTTGCGAATAACATGTAAATATCATATGTTGTAACGAAGATGAGACACCTTAACTGATCTGTCAGTGGTTTTGATGAGCTTTCGATTCAGGAACTCGGAAAGTGGCACCGGCTGCTTGTTGGATGACCTTTTCGGATGATGCTCGTCGGGAACTCTGGAAATGTGCGTTTGCAGGGGAGAAATCACAAGAAATCTTCCAGATCAGAGAGGAACACCACAGCCAAGAAACAATCAAAATAGGAGAGATCTGAGAAGGGAGAAGAACAGCACCTAGACTTGGAGAAGAAAGATAGTGGAAGAGAGGTCTGGCCGAATTGCCTCACTCCCGACGGTCTCGGCTTCATTTTTGTTGCCCTTTCTCCTCCTTCTTCTTCTTCTTCTTCCCTCGTGCTCTCTGCCTGCTTGTAATGGTGGGAATTTGGGATACCTTGGCGGGAAATTTAGGGTTTCTGCTTTCAATTCTCCCCGCCTGAATTTTGATCCACTGCGAAATTGGCATTTGCGTACGACTCTCCAGCCCATGCGTCTAAGCCACCTAAGCATAGTACTAGCAGTTGAATTGGGTCGAGTCGTCTTCAGTTGACAGATTAAATTTCAAATTAGATCGATGTGAATCGTATTGTCTATATATATATATATATATATATATATAAAGTTGATCCTGATATCTTTGACGTGACCGAATGGTTTGGTCGATGTGACGTTTCGAGTCGACATTCGCTCGCAGCAGCTTGGACCGGTTGGGGCTCCGTTAAAGTGTTCGTTTCTAACCGACCCGAACCCATTTATCATTTATCCGAGGGGTTCACCTAAGACAACCTCTCATTTTGAACGGATCTGATTCACTTTCGATCTGCTGTGGGTTTCATCACATCAACCATCACCACAAATCATGACAGCTTAGTCATCCATTAACGGGTTATCGGATTGTCGAATTCTCCATGCGAATAGGAAAGAGACCAGTGCAGACTTTGGCACCGTATGATTCACTAACGGTCAAATCTAATCCTCCACTTGTTAACGGGTGGATCGAACAGAGCATCTGGTGGGGTCCTCGACAAACTTGATGGGCGCTCGCACCCGCTTGGGATTTACTATCAAGAGCCACGCTTTCCTTACATCTCGTGGAGCGCACCCTTCGACTTACTTTACCTCTGGGGGCCAGCGGGCGTGTGGGGCGGACGTCGATTCCAGTGACGACGATGGTGAGAGGGCTGGGTAAGCCGAAAAATCGGTGGGAGAAAGTATCTAGTTAATGAATTATTGATCGGTACGACGCCGGTCTAACTGCCCTGATGGCACTTCCGTCAATTCCGTCCAAGTGTGGGGGCATCGCGCCGATGCTAATCATGTACCAGCTTGAACAGTGTACTATCCCCGCATCGGCAATCGTGCCCCTTGAATCGTGGTCCTTTTCCGCCACGTGGGAATATATCGGACGTCGATCTCGCAGCGGATAACAATCGCGGTACGTTGCACCCGCATCCGGCCTCCAAGATCCCCCTCTCTCCGGCACCACACGAACAAATCCTCCTGCCACTTAGAATGACTCTTTCGCCCCGGAAATCGATTCATCCATTCGTCTTGGTATATGTACACAAAAGGCAAGTATTGATGGGTCCGATAACCTGCTAGACGCGATTCGAATCGGGTCGGATTATACGGAGATTAGAGATGGAACCAGGACAGGCAGTGCCTCGTCCTTGCATCTTCTATTCCAACAAAAGATGTCCGGCAATTATATATAATTATTACATATGTAATAAAAAATATATGAATAAGAGTATAAATGTTTTATTGGATACCGGGTGGGGTCGGAAACGGATCTGAGTCGATAACACGTCTTTGTCGTGGTCAGTTGAATTATTTTTGAGGCGCTAAGCCGCCCCTTACATTTCGGAATATCCTCATCTAATACAATACAGCGGGGCAGGGGGCCTCCACCGTGGCAAGTAAACGCTAAACTTATCGGTGGGTCAACCAGTCGATGATCCGATCGTCGTGGGGCAGAGGGGAAAATAATTAATATGATGAAGCGGTGGTACTTCGGTCATTTCAAGGGTACCGTCTGGCAATTTGGTAGTTTCCGTCCAGGTTCGGGGCATATGCGGGATGAACTCTCCTATATAAGATGGCTCCGCTTGCGAGCCGCTCCTCCCCTAAAAATCCCCGACTCTCCTCCCCTTTGCGTCTCTCGTTGCTGTCCAAATCGCTCCTCTTTCTCTCCGTTACTCGGCGGCGATCGCCGTTATAACGGCGAGATTCGACGGAGTCCGGTCATCTTCTCCGTTCTCCTTTATTCGTTTCCAATTTCTTTCACGTTCCGTGACCTTTGCCGTGTCGCTTCTCTTCCTCGTCGGGTCAATTTAATTGAAACTGTGGTCCTTTTTTTATTCCGTCCAATCTTTTTTTCTCTCTCTCTCTCTGTTTTATAACGCCACTTGGGGGGTTGCATCTCCTCTTTCGGTGTGCTGACGTGGCGAGAATCGGAGGGGTTTGGATGTCGAGCCACGCCCGTCTCGCGGAGACACTTGGCGCGTCAAGGAAGCGGAAGGACCGGGAAAGCCCGCCCGACCTACCCCGTGGCCATCACGCGAGCAAGGCCGAGCCGGCCAAGGAACCGGCCTCGCCACGCTCGCCTACGGCTAAGGAGGGCAACCTGCTCCTGGCCGGCTACTTGGCGCACGAGTTCCTCACCAAGGGAACCCTCTTAGGGAAGAAGTTGGGACCGGGCCGGGCCGACCCGGGGAAAAGGCCTCTTGAGCCGGGCTCGGCTGAGCCGGCGGGGACCTACGCAGAGGTCTCCTATTTGCTGATGCGGGGCGGGGCCCATATACCAGGCGTGGTCAACCCCACTCGACTGGCTCGGTGGCTCCAGATGTGACGACAGCAGCAGTGTCGCGGCGATGGCGGGAGGACACGTGGAGATCATCGATCGAAGGTTCGATGAAACCCATGCACTGCTACTACTACATCTCGTTTCGCTGCAGTGGCGCGAGCTGGTGGGTGACACCAACAATGAGAGTGACTTGCGAGAAAAAACTTGTCGAAGCTTTCGTATCATCTTTATCTCCATTTGTTATGTTTCTTTAATCTCTGCTTTCTTGTAGCTTTGGACGTAGCTGAATGCTGCTGCATTTCCCGTTTAAATGCAAGGACTGGTTTTTCTTTCTTACCCTCTCTCTTCTGCTGTTGCTTATTTTAAATGGAGTGCTTTTTACAAGGATCGAAATGTTATTCTCTTCGTGCTTCTGCTCCTACTTCGGTAGTAGCATCCGTGCTTAAGACAATGAACCATATGTTGCTGTGCGTTTGCTTTCGTGCATGCCGCTCGTGTTTTCTCTCTAGCTTTTATGAGTATCTAATTTGTGTGTACGTAAATGTTTGACCGAAGGCACCACATTTAAATTTGAATCAGGGCGAGACGTGAGAGTACGGTTCATGAGCTCGTGTTGATAAGAACAATTCTATGAGAATTTTCGGGTGCAGGTTTATGTTGTCTCGCAGGGATTATATTGATATATCAGCTAAGAAAAGAAGTGAGATTTTGTTAGACTTCCTCATATATCAGCTGTTGTGTCGATAAATTGGACTTGTTTTCCCTCTTTCAAGTGAACATGTTTTTGGCTCTTGAGCTGTTATGCACTATGTAGTTTCGCTAGTTAGATCTCTACAGGTCCCCCTTAATTTCCTGGTTGTTTATAGGTTACATTATCAGAACTTACAGACGTCGAGGAGGCATTGTTTCCATTTGATTTCCTTAGAAGATGCTGGATGCTCTTATTCTGACATTAAGTAGCATGTGAAACTAATTAAATTTTCTCTCTTTTTGTACAACTCTTGCACAGACGTGACATTAGAATGGAAGATCTACGAGTTGTGCTGTGCAGTGTTCTCATGAATAGTGTGTATTTTCGTTCAGAGCAGTTGTGTAATCATCCGTTCTCATGATTCAGAAGGGAGGTGTGCGTTCAAGCATAACCTGTTAAACGTATACGAGCTCTCCATACATTGAATGATCAGTTTCGAACAGCACGAGTTTCTGGAATCAATGTCTCTAAGCGGTAATCCAAGACAAGGCATCAGAGTCTGTAGCTACGGTCATCAAGAAAAGAGAGAACAGCATCAAGGCTGTGAGTAAATATTGAGAGTTAAAGAAAGGCAACTTGATGAGGCAATTGGAAGTGCATCTCATGGTAAAATGTCGACATGCATCGTAGCTAAACGTGTAAAGCAGTTCACGCCGCTTCAAAAGAATGAAACACGTCTGCCTTCAACACTCTTCTTGTCGCCATGGCTGCAGCCTTCATTGCATGCGCGTGTCGTCCTGGTTGCCACGATAGCGGCGAATTCCCCTATGATCTCTTCCTCCATGCACTTTGTTGTAGCAGGTTTCACCGCAGGTGGAGCTACATTTCCACCGTCACGAAGCTTCAGGAGTGAAGTGAGGAACTTGTGGCACAGCACCCGCCTTCGTAGTTGTCTCCAGCAGCTGAAGCATGGGAACCGCACATCAACAGATGAGTGCATTAGAGAGTGAGACGGGGAATATTGGTCTTCCTTTCCAGTTCGACACATCATCGTAAAACCACAAAAGCCAACCATGGACAGTCCAATAATATTTCTTTGACCGCACCGCAAGCGGTCAAGGAAAGATCAGCTATAAAAGGTAAAGGCGAATACGACGAATATTTGCTTGACCGCACCGCAAGCGGTTAAGGAAGGACCTTTTATAAAAGGTAAAGGCGGATATGGTAATCGAGGTTGAACATAGTCTCTTTCTATCTCACAGATTCAATTCGAGAATCCTAATTTGAGCATGGGAAGAGACCGCATCAGGAATCTTTTCGACACTAATCTTTATGCAGGGAAGCATCTTAGGTTCGGAACCACATCGAAGCTTTTTGCACATCTATAGCTTCCTGCACATTGAGCGACATCAAACCTTGTGATCATAGAGAGTAATTTGAACAATGTTAATAAGGTTGTGATCATCCTAACCCATAGTCGAGGTTACAAGATCCATCGAATTATCTGTGTAAGACCATGAAGCCTTCACAAGACAATCAAAGATCAAAAAGGAGATCAACTATGCATATAGCATGGATGAATTCATCAAGACAATCAATCAGAAAGGGCTGCCAAACACTACGGCTATGAGTTCTAAGCAGTAAATTAAGTGTCAGATGGCAACATGGAGCGTCAGAATAATAAGTTCAAAGCTGATCGCTACAACCAAACCAGACAACTGCTCCATTACTTCAACCACAAACAAGATTCATCAGATGAATGCCAGAGTGAGGAGCTTACCATACAGCTTCGGTAGCCTCTCCCAAGCCACTGGAAAGCTGCCGAGCAAGTTCTTTAACATGCGGTCGGATAACTGAAGAAAGCATTCGTCGGAAATAAATGTAACAGCGGAGAGAGTAAAAGATTACCTGCGAGGAAGGAGATCGAGACAACGAGGAACGAGGATGAAGGCCGAGTCCTCTCGAGTTGCACAAGACGTTTAGATGATTGACATCTAAGCAAAACGAAAAGAACCAACAGTCAGGATTGAAGTACTCGACTCGCTTGCAAGAATAGTATGCGTTGAGGACTCGCAGTGGACTGTGTCGGTAAGCTCCGACTTGAGACACGAATTGACCGGATTAACAGGGACCGTCCATCGAATGGTTGCACGCATTTCAAAGGAGACGGATGCGATAGATGAAAAGTGCGATTAATGATATATTAATTTTTTACTAAATCTAATGAGGAAAGAAAAATCTTATTAGTCGTTATAATCATTTCAGAGAACAATAAAGTTTTATTTCATTCGATACCTTCAATTTCAATATCACGAATTTGATAAAAACAAGGAAAAGCAGATCAGAGCAAATTATTATATTTAATTTTTCTACACAAAAATTAAATATAATGCATATATCTATTTAATTAATTAAAAATGAGAAACCAAAAGTTATAGCATTTCTAACATCGTATATTCAATTAATATTACGAAGAAGTTTTAAGACAACACTTTGTATATAAAAAATGAATCAGAAAAATTATGAAAGAAAAAATATATAATAAATTTAGGATAATATAAAACATGAAAATTTAAAGTGAAACCCATAAAAGTAGTTTCATGGAATTGAATTCAATGAGAAACTTCACCCCATAAACCAAATCAGAAAAGGATTCTCATGCAAAAAGGGGTAAGAGACCATTTGGGTACTTTGTATCAACTAAAAAACTGCTTATTTGGGATCGATGACATTAATCTTTTCTCACCACCCCTTACTAAATCCTGTATCATACACAGGACTCAGGTCAATTTCTAATTCTTATAACATGTTTCAGCATGGTAATCCTTCTAAAAGAAGATGTTTCCTTCTGATCCAGGGTTCCATCTTCATTTTTAGTAAGCGTTAGAATGAAGAGTTCTTAAGATCGAAGATGGTTGATCAAGTATTTGTCCAAGTGATTCTTTAGGTGAAGAAACATATGGATAAACTTCAAACTTAAGAGCACATCCATGAATGTGGATGGATATATGCACATGTATGCGTGTGTGTATTATTGTCCGAAAGAAGATTTGGTTTTGGGACCTCCTTCAAGATTTGAGTTCCATGAAAGATTCTTTCCATGCATGCAGATCCAAAGCAGTTCGACGAACATGGCATCGAACCATCAAAATCAACGCCTTTCTCTCTTAGACGATGATGGTGGGAATCAGCATAACCCGTAAACAGCGGGCTGCGCTTTGGTCTCACACAGAAGATGCATGCTAACGTAGAACCCCCACACAAACATGTCTTCTATGTCTCCCACAGCACAGCTCGCGTGAACCGTTATTCGTCTCCGGGACCAGATCGCCGACCCCTCGGATGATGACCTTTGGACTGTGTTCTCTTGGAGATTCCTTTGTTGGACATGGAATTTGTGATAGCTGGAGAAACAGTTGGGAGGTAAACAGTTCAGCAAATGCTTGCAGGAAGTGATGAAACGTTTGAATCCGGGGAAGAAGATCTGCAGGTACCGCATCGGATTGGATATAAAGGAAAAGAGAGTTGGCCTGGGAACCCAAACCCTAATTCTTTAGGTTGAAATAATGGCGGACTCGTACCGAATGCATGAGACCCATCGATTCGAAACAGAGAGAGCAAAACTTGAGAACCAAAGGTCACAGTGGCCACATCAAGTAAAGGGAGGCTCGATCTTAATCCAATGATGTCCTTCTCTCGACTGGATAAAGACGATTCCTTCCTGCAAAATTCTTGTCCGTAGCAATGGTGGGAAGGAAAAGATGAGCTTGCATGCACTGCAGAAAAAAGGAGTGCTTTTTCGCAGAGCTTTCCTAATGATGGGTGCCTTAGATCTCAATGTTCACATGAAGCTATGCTGCAATGATCACAAGTAGGGCTGGCCAGCATATTTTTTGTCAGAAGTGAAGCATGAATAGAAGGGACAACGTGTGGAGCTAAAGAAAGTCTCTTTTTCCTCCAGAGAGAACCCTAATGCGAAGGGATGCTGTAAGATTTGGATTCTCATATACCATGCCTTTTGACTTGAGCAGCTCGTCCGAAAGTGAAGGAAACCTTTTTGGCTTTCTCGGCGTCGATGCCCAAAGATCTATGAGTTAAGATCGTAGGTGACAGATTTATGTTGGATATCTTCATTGACTGGCCAAGAAAATGTAAAGAACAAAAGAAACATGGTAACTTTTCAAGAACACCTCGTAACGCAAATCGTGATTTGTTCAGTTACCATGGCCTCGATCAATCATGGAACCTTTTGACTATCTTTAGAGCGACGAATTTAGTCAAGAATCAAAGAAGAAAAATAACTCTGAAGCGGAAGAAGACTGTAATGACCACTCGCTGACACAGACGACATGATATATAAGTAGGGGGAGTGAGGACAATTTAGATGTCAATGTAGGGCGGTGATACGACGATTTTGCCAGCGAGAAACAAGTGCATAAAATCGTGCAGGACGCGATACGAAGAGAGATTCCAGAGGCATACGTATGTAAGACTGCCGATCTGTTGGGAAATCCTCGGCGAGGGGGAGTGGCGCCGGACGCGCGGTACGGACGGTGGCGCAGCGGCCGAGGAAATGGAATTTTGGAGGAAGTTCCGCGGCGGGTGTCGTGCCGCGAGTCGTTGCCAATCCCGCTACCCATCGAAGGCGAACAGCCACCGAGTGGACGGATTCCCTCGTCACGCGTGGGGACCACTCCAATTGCGGGCGGGTTTGTCGGGCGAGGTTTGCCACGTGGGACTTCTCGGCGAGGGAATCTTTTTTTTTTTTTGGCGGGAAGCTCCGAAGACGCGCCTTCCGGATTTGGCGGGAAGCATCCCGCTTGATATATATATATATATATATATAGCTCTTATTTGGCTCATTTATTTATTTATATATAATTAAATGACGAAAATATAATTTAATCGCATGAAGATGGTCACCATCTTTATGAATTAAACTGGTTGATTTGTTTATTTATTTCAAAGAAAGAAATCTCAAAATTTATATTCAATTTATTTTTTATTTTCCTTATTTGTTTATCTGCGGTGTTATCATTATGACTTTTTCTTTGATTCATTTTTTTTGTTTAATCTTAATCACTGGTACAATACATTATTATTGTCGTTTGATTTCCAAATGGCTATGGATCATTTCTTATAATAAAAGGAGGGATGTGCTGCTTACATAATAAAAAGAATTATTCTCTTTTAACTATTAAGATTTTGTTTTTAGATAATATCTTGGAGCCATGTTCTTTATTGGCGGAATAAATTTTAGGATAGTTCCTCTGCTTCATTGTTTGATGAAGCAAAAAAGCTTGTGTTTGATCTATAGAGAATCAAGATTTCTATTTTGAGTTTAAATTTTACTGGTGGTAATGAATAAGAGAGAGATCATATTCATTAAGTCTAAGTTTTTCATTTCAATTGAGACTAATAACATATTATCTCATATAATTAATTATCCTTAGTATCTTAATTTTTATAATTTTAAAAAATTATATTAGGATTCTTGTATTTATAAAAGTAAAAATATAATTTTATAAGATTAAAAATAAATTTTATTAGAGGAACCGATTGAATTATTTTATTTTCGTAAATATAAGGATCTTAATGTAATATAAGAATCTAGATATTAAAAATAGTTAATTATAAAAACTAATCTATAATTATTTTTTCTAACTTATAAAATAAATAAAAAAAGAATGAAGGCATTGAAACTTACTTTTTGAATTCGATTTATTAAAAAAAAAGAATGATAAAATATCTTTCTTTTCTTTTATAGTGTGTAATATTGAATTTTGAGCCACACTCGAGTCAAACAAAATGAAGCTTTTCTGAATCACAACTTCAACAACGACAAGACTAATTTAGTCCTAATTTTATGAATTTTCATCATCAAATTTATTTAAAAATAATATAATTAAAACTGGTACTATAAAAAAAAAATTTATAAATTTTCATATAATTTTATAAAATTTCCACTCGATTTAACTTCTATCTAAACCTACACATATTTACTTGTGAATACAAATATTAATTATCTTTTCTACTGACTTCATCACATTGGTCTTTCGATAATTTACTGAATTCGAAATAAAAAAAGTCAACGCTTCTTTGACTGGAATTGGGAATTGTTTTCAGGTCTGCACAATAAAATCATTTCTTTTTTGGGGCTCTCTGTTGAGTCGAGTTGGCGCCACATCAATACGCAAAGCTCTTCCTTTGAAGGATGGAGAAGATGATCCAAGTTACTGCGAAGGTAAGTAAAATATCAATCATGCATTCGAATTTACCTCAAATTAACATATTCTAATTCGACTTTAGTGATTAATTTTATAATTAGTACTATATTTGCTGATTTATCTTTTTTACTACATGCTTCTATTGATAATCATTAAAAAAAATATATATTTTTTTATGAATATATAAATATTTGAAAAAGAAAAAAATGATTAGAATACGTAAGTAAATATGAAATTTAGAGAAAAAGCTCTATGTGATAATTTTTAATTATTCTAAATAAATTACCCTACCAGATTATAATACTCTCTACAATTACACACTACACAAAAAATAAAAAAAGAAGAAGAAAAAGCAACCCAATAAAATAGGCATTTCTCCGTCATGATTTCACCAAAAATACACGCAGCGACGACTCCCTTCGTTTCTATATACAACCAAACACCGAGCTTTCCTCTTCCTTCTCACTCCCTTTCTCCCACCGCTGCTATACCTTCCCCAAACCTTCCATTTCATTTTCTTTCTCCCGCTTCCATTCCTTCCCTCTCTCTCTTTTGTGGAGTGAAGGGATATAGAGTAAAGGAGGAGGGTATGATGGGGAAATATATGAGGAAAGCCAAACTCTCCGGCGAGGTGGCGGTCATGGAGGTCGCCGCACACCAGCCCTCGCTCGGCGTCCGCACCCGCGCCCGGGCCCTCGCCGCCGGGCAGGACTCCTCCCTCGCCTACCTCGAGCTCCGCAGCCGCCGCCTCGAGAAGCCTCTGCCGCCGGCTCCGGCATCCAAGACCAAGGCCCCGCCCAAGGATACCCCCGATTCCAGCCGTAACCCTAGGCTTAGCTCCCAGAAGGTGAGCCGTTCTCCGACGTCGAATTCGGGGACGAGGAGGTGTTATGAGAAGGGCGGGGGCGCGTCGCCGGATGTGGAGGTGTCGTCGCTCGGGGAGAACGTTCTCGAGGCCGAATCGAGAGAAAGGTGGGTTCTTGCTGGAATCTTTACCCCAAACTGTGCTTCTTGTTGAATCTCGATGACTTGGAGATGATGAAACAGCTGTTTTCAGTTCTTTGCCAAAGTCGTTTCTTTTCTTCTCCTCAAGAACGTCGTTCTTTGTGTTCTTTTTTCTTGAAAGATCGGGCTTTTTCTCTTTTAGCACCGACGAAAAGAGAGTCTTTTTGCCGAAACACAGGTTAACATGAACCGTAATTTTCGAGTGCCTTGTGTAGTTTCTTATGTCTTCAGGTTTGCAACATAAAACTGTGTCATTCTTTGCTTTTGTTCTTCTTTCTCAGTGGGTGCTACCTTCAAATTTTTATTTCATATTAATTTAAGCTTTAGAGAGTATTTTCTTAAAGTTTTATATATCATTATTACTGCAGAGTCTCCACATATTTTAAGCTCAATTGAAACTTTGGAAATGTATTTACTTGGTTTCCATGTCTTTGTCTTTGCAATTTTATAGGTTTTTTCTTAATAGATTTTTAGTCTCATCAGCAGAAAATAGTCCTGAAATTTTGTTGTTATGAGAGTATCTAATTCTACCGGATTTCTTGATTTTACTTGCTTCTGCTTCTCCTAGTGAACTTGTAATTTGATTTTTGTGGTTCGTTTCTGAGATATGAACTGCAAGACTAGCCATCATTTGTCTTCTTTTCAGTCAATTTCTTACTCCTCTTTAAGCATTTAGTAATGTTATATCTCCACGATGGCAATATATGACTGATAGATGATATCCATATATGACAGCCTTCGTAATGTCTTTTTTGCTTCTTCGGTGCTTATAAGGTGTTTTAGACTGCTAAGTACCAACAGTTCCTGAGCATTCACCTACCCTGGGCCAATGCACTATTTACATGTCTCCCCACAAGCTATCCAAAATCTTGGGTGCTGTGTTTTTCCACACAAAAAATATATATATTTAGTGTCTGAAGTATGATGGGACCTGTTGGACATTTATGTTTTTAAATGGTTATACTGAGTTGTGAATTACAAAGTAGCATACCGTGCTTTTTTTTCCTTGGTTTCCTTTTTGAATTGTGTGTGTGAGAGAGAGAGAGAGAGAGAGAGAGAGAGGATTAGTGTTGGTATTAAAGTTGATTTGATCCCTGCTGATTCTGTGGTTGTTGATGGTAAAAGAAAGTGGAGAACAATTTCGTGAGAAAAAGTAAAAGAAAAGAAAAGTAAAGGTGATGGTTGAGATATCTCAATTAATGCTGAGGTTGCCTTCAGATCACTCGACAAAATTGATCCAAGTGGATGACAATCTTGCAATCAGGTCAGCATCTTAAATCACTTGCCTGTGTTGCAAGTTGCTGCTTTTGTTTTGAAGTGGTTTGTCAGTAAATGTCCCCTCGAGGCATGCGTGGAAGTAAACTTGAATATTAAGGGACATGTGTCTTCCTGTCAAACATAGGTGTCCTGAACACTTGACTCTGTATCATATGTCAGGGGGCTGTCCGGTATATGCTGGGCCTGTATTTTTATGTGTAATCTCTAGAATCCCTGTAGATTTTGCACATTTATCTTATGATCTGACCTGGATGACTTGGAAGCCACTGTGGTTCTTTTGCTACCTTTCCTGCCTTGTTGCTGGATGGATGCAGGAAGACATTGTTCAGTTTGTGTTGTTCTTGGGAGTAGAAAGTGTGTCCTCTGGTGTATGCTTATGTTTTGAAAGATTGGTCCTGATTTGTTGGGCTTTTGGCCATGACACAAGTATATAGAAGTTAGGACTCCTTGTTAATGCTTTTCCTGTTCATTCTCAAGTATCTTGACACTTAGATCTTTAAATAAAATTAATATTTAGTTCCTTGAGAGTGAATGCTATGGTTCTTTAACTAAAATTAATATTATGTGTAATCTCTAGAATCCCTGTAGATTTTGCACATTTATCTTATGATCTGACCTGGATGACTTGGAAGGCCACTGTGGTTCTTTTGCTACCTTTCCTGCCTTGTTGCTGGATGGATGCAGGAAGACATTGTTCAGTTTGTGTTGTTCTTGGGAGTAGAAAGTGTGTCCTCTGGTGTATGCTTATGTTTTGAAAGATTGGTCCTGATTTGTTGGGCTTTTGGCCATGACACAAGTATATAGAAGTTAGGACTCTTTGTTAATGCTTTTCCTGTTCATTCTCAAGCATCTTGACACTTAGATCTTTAAATAAAATTAATATTTAGTTCCTTGAGAATGAATGCTATGGTTCTAATGCTATCAGTGGGTTACTGCCATATCAGGGAGACAACACCTTGCAGCCTGACAAGGGACTCGGAAACAATAGCAACTCCAGGTTCTACAACAAGATCTAGCAACTCAATTGTTGGTAACCAGAGAATGCAGAATCTGGTGCTTCAGAACATCCCAACCGGTCATGAAATGGAAGAGTTTTTTGTGGGGCTAGAGAAACTCCAGCAGCAAGCGTTCATAGAAAAGTACACGATTCTTGGAAAGCTTTTCTTTTGTTGGCTTAGTAAAACATCTATGCTTTGGTTTTCAATTAGCAAAAGAATATGCTAATGAGTTCCATGAGCATGTCTGTCGCAGAAGATAGTGCCAAAACTCGGAGCATTTCTCGTACCTGTTTCTTACCATGCTGGTTACGCCTTGTTTCCAGGTACAACTTTGATCCCGTGAATGACCTCCCACTCCCGGGCCGCTACGAATGGGTAGAACTCGACTCCTAGAGAGGAAGATCATGCGGACGCAGCTGCTTCTTTTGCTCCTCCGGTGATCTCTGCCCAGAATTTTCAGCGTCTGGTGGGGGGTGCAATGCCGACGGTTTCTGCCGACACATTCTTTCATGTTGTAAAAATCCAGAGGTCCGAAAAAGAAGTTGAAGCTTATTGTAACTGTTGACCAGCCCGATCCAGGGATTGTAGGTTGGGGGGGGGGGGGGGTGTGTCACTCATCATTGTGGCTTCAGTAGCTGATCGGATTCAGATTGTTCTAGTGTGGAGTTCAGCATTGCTGCATCGGATTCGGATTGTTCTAGTAGTGCACAAGGGCTTTGTGATGGATGCTAATGGTTTGGGCACCGGGACTTGATGCCTCATTGAGTTCAGGGTTTTGAATTTAGTTGGTTTCAAGTGAAATTTACAGGTATTGCATCCATCTGCTGCAGAGATCATCTTTTGTTTTTATTGTTCGATGGGCTTCTGAGTGCAATCGAAACACATCATGGTGACCGACTGGTAAGAATCTATGTTTTGTTGTGTTAGCAGACATTACATGAGTTGGTGTCTTTCTTTCTATGTAACATTGACTTCATGAGCTGCAGTTGGTAGTCTTGAGAAATATAGAACCTTCGATGGTAAACACTCAGTTTACCAGCAACTTCATTTGATGCATGTCATCATTGGAAAAGTTCTCTAGTTGTGATATATGATCGAGAGATGACAAGTTGAAGCCAGTAATAGATTCTAAATTTACAATAAATATTCCGAGAGAGAGAGAGAGAGAATAAACAAGGCTTACAGTAGGATGGTAAAAGGAAGCTACACAATCTTTCTGACACTTTTCTTTGACTACATTAAAGCTGAAAGGTTCTTATGTAGATGAAAAGAACGAGTTTTCGAATACGGAACAAATAGAGTAGGACCTGTGCATTTGATTCGATCAACGGGACTCGAGTCAGCATGTTGCTCGAGGCTTCTCTTGAAATCTACAGGTAGCCGCCAGCTTCTCTGTCACGACTCTACTTTCTTTCCAGAGATATTTGAGGTTAGCATAAGAAAGAAAACCCTGCTCTTCTCATATAATTTTACATCATGAGCTCACCAATGAGCATTCAATTCGGTCCCACCATAATTGCACCAACCACAGCAGCCAAGAACTTCAGCTTTAAGCTTCAACTTGCCCTCTCTGTCTTCTAAAGAAGTTGAGTTGGGTGGACATATGAATCTTGTTGACCAAATCTCCATATCTGCAACATAAATCGAAGTCTTTCAGCAGTCACACCACCTGATTTCGTAGTTCAAGGGTCGTTTTTCCCAGTACCAAAAACAACTAGTAGATGGAGCATATCATTGTAGAGTGCTCTGTAATCAAGGCAATAAATGGTTAGCATGAGAATTCGTTTGCTTCAAAGAGACAACACATCATTGGAAAGGAGTTGCTCTCACCTGCCTTTTCATCAGCTTGTTCTTGAAATCAAGGCTTGCATGCAAAGCAACAAGGACCATTCATCCACATATATACCATCATATACTCTCTTCATGACTTTCAAGCCACAGATATGGCATTCTTCAACAGGGTGTCACCTGCACTGGTGGAAATCCTGAACAAGTTGCAGAGGTATGGCTTTTCTGAAACCTAGTCCCACCTTCATGGAGCTTCTCTTCATTCAAGCAGACTCTAATCGAGTAAACATGCATGTTCAGCTTCGAACTGCTTTGGTCACTTACATCCTCTTTATCTTCTTTCTTGCTAGTGGTGAAAGCTTAACAGACTTCGATCATAACCTATATGAATATGGATCAGTTCGATACAATATCCAGGTGCTTTTGCCACTCTGCATATAATTGGTTTGCGGGATCATGTTTTCTTGATCCCACACAACATCAAACACTGCAATGGAATTCTGATTCTTGTAGCCTTAGCATAGTAAGCATACGCCGTTCTTTTAGCCTGGTTTTGACACTTTCAATAGCTGTGACTAGGCATCGGCATCAAGTCCACAAATTGTTAACTTGTCCACATGGATGCCACCACTTTCTCCAGAGTTCTCTTCAGATTGTCTACCTGAATGTGCCCTACAAGATGTCAAAAGGGTATACTCTGAATCTGCAGAAGTAGTGGAACCTTCGAAGCAAGGTTATATGCTTACTCTCAGAATCAACTTTGCAGAACTTCCACAGAGAAAAGGTACGGAATTCTCATGTACTCTGTATAAACAATAAACACAAAACAACAGCGGCTGGAGAATTCTTAATGCTCGGTCCTATCCTTGACAGTGAGGATTTAGGTCAATGTAGATGAAACAATCTGCTTGACCTTTCAAAGCTTTTCTTAATATACAAATTCTGACATCCTGATAGAAACTGACATCCAGACTATTTCAGAAGATCGGATGAAGGTTATCAGCGAGATCTCCTCATTACAAGCAGTCATACTGAGTTCACAAATGAAGGATATGTTGTGGAATCTTGAACCCAGGTACATGGGCAATGGCATGTGCAACCCAATCAAGATTGTCCATCAGCTGAAAGAGCCCTTCTTTGTCATCAAAATGGTACTTCAAGAACATTACCATGTTTGCATGAAATTGCCGTAAACTTCAAGACGATTCGACTTTTTACACAGTATCACATAAACTTAAGCATGCCAATTGAAAAGGTATCAATAGATCAATGTCATGATTCAGAAAATGAGAAACCACTCAGTGAATGACCATTTCGTGTACAATATTTCCGTTAACAATTTATTTGGCTTCCATTTTCTGTGTTTTTCACGAGGCCACTATGTTGTCACATCGAAAACATCATCTTTATAATGCAGCTGGAGAAGACAACCGTGATATATCCCATGCGCTTCAAAGATGATACAGATGTAATTTTGGCAACATCATTCTTTCAGGTAGGCTGCTGAGATAGCAAGATGATGCCGACAACAACCTATCTTTACCTATGTTTGTCATTCTGAAAGTAGAGGAACTGAATTGCAGGAACTTGTAGATGTTAGCAATTTAGAAGCACACTACAAAGCACCACGTTGCACCTGGTCACCAATCCCTCCTCTGGAGTTGAGAGGAGAGCCATTCCAATATCTGACAACAAATGGAGGATTTGTATCCCTAGGTATAAAGCATTTTTGTTCATTTCTGCCCTTCTGTAAGAAAAATGGTGTAACTCATGCTGATGAATGATACTTGCATCTGGCGGACAAGGGTTTCCAAATCTGCAGCATTCTGTTCCAGTTACAGTATGATAAACATTAGATCATTCACGTACCGTCGGGGGAATTCAGTAATAACAAGTTATATAAGTATTTGTTGCTTGAAGAAACAACCATGGTTTTTTTTATGAGACTTAATGTTTAATAACCTGTTGGTATAACACATTGTCTATCTGGGGATTTTGCAGAAATTTTCTCACAACACATCAGAGGTACAAAGGCAGACAATACTGTCTGGAATTTACTGACTTTCGTTTCCTATGTAAAGTATCATGTAAAGGTGAGTGATTGCAAGAAAATCTAGTTCCATTGGCAGATCCTAGGATCAAGAACCTGATACAACATTTCAGCAGTGCACCAGAGGCTTTATCCAAAGAAAGATGAGGCAGCGTCAGGAAAGCTTAACTGAGGTTGATATCCTGCTATCATGAAAACACTTCTTTAAGAAAGAAATACTATTAGCAAGAAGTAACTTGATAGTTCATGTGTTTATTGTCATATCCTTACTAGACTACTATTCATGCCCATTTGTGTTCATATCATTGATTTTTGCAATATTTTCCCACATTTGATCACCATTTCCTCCCATTCATTAGAAAAAAAAACCACCAAATTAGCTAAAAAATTTAAATTGAAATGGCATAAAATAACTTGGATTTGAACAAACTTCTAAATTTGTGATAGTTATTCAATGATATGTGGTATAAATTCTATACCCTGCCCGTCACTTCGGTTGAGTGAGTTCAGATCCTGGGTGAGCAGTACTTGGGACCGATCCATCTTGATGGTAATTGGCATCCCAAAATACTGAATGTTAGTTGAATAATATCCCCTCTGATCCTATGCTCTACAATATCTACTAGGAAAAAACTAAATGTTTTAAGTTGTAGGTCATGCAGTAAAAAATTTGATAACTAGCAGTATGAATATTCATGTTAGGATCACTTATCATGAAAATTTGTGTTAGGTTCATGCTACATTTCAATATTTTATAAATATGATCATCTAATAATCTACAAGATGCAGAAACCCACATCTAGTACTTGCAGTGGCTAGTTACTGACAGTGCAACACTAAATTGTATACTTACTAATTGCAGGTAATAAGAAGTGCCAGAATCGGAGGAGATGAAGATGACAAAAAACATCAAATCGGTAATCATAAACTTGGATACTTACATTTAAGATTTTTTAAAGTAAGTAATTTCGTTCATCGAAGAATCTTATATAATGTGGAATAGTACACAATTATCAGCTTGCTAGTTTGATATAGATTAGGGACCACATTTTTATGCACATTCTACAACACACATATACATTATTTGAGATAGTGGATCTAGTGTCGATAATTACTATTACAACAAATCACCTTCTTGCAGAACATGTATTACACTACCCATCGAAGACCACCACTGGTTATTGGCAACAATAGCATAAGTTAATTCTCCACTAGACATATGAAACAAGACCAAGTAATTAAAGTTATTCCTTTTAGCTCATTCTTAATGTTGCTTATGTGCATCAATGCAGGTGGTCACAAAAATGTTAAGAAATTGATGAATTTCTCAAGATCAAAGATGTTCAAAAAGAGGTATACAATCATAACTAACAAAATCAAGAAATTCCACTATCGGATCAGAATAAAGTGGCTACTACATCGGTTTCGACGGCAATGGCTTAGAGTTCAAAAGATCCCTTTGTTGAGGAAGTACAGAAAATTAGATTAAGCATCATCAGCTTCCCAAGTAAACCATTATAACAAATAAGTTGTGTGTAAGTCCCTCACAGATCTCCATCAACAAGTGAAATTTTACATTTTAATTTTTAAGCATAAAAAAATATGCTTGGAGTTCAATTCTTTGATTTCTTTGGGTAGGAGGAGCAAAAGGAATGGCTGTTGATGCATCTCATCTTGAAAACAAAGGATACATGTCAGGATTCAGGTATATGCTGGCATAAATTGTGTTGAAGAAAAAAATTATAGTTCCATGCTTTAGAAATGGTCAAACTCTCAAACAGCACTTATGAACAGCCGATATTTTCTGCTTACTGAAGTGGGGCTGTAACTTTGATTGTGTGGCCCTTGTATGCTATGATTGCTCGTGAGGTATCAGTATATAATTATGGAGCTCAAAATGCTTCTCCAAACACACTATGACAAGGATAAGACAGAATGACAGATTACAAGTAAAACAAAAAAGCTATGGCCTGTAAAAGCTGATTAATTTTATGCAGACCAGCATGCATAATCTACTTTCAGAGGCAAATATGAATGAGCCCATTGCTGTGAACACTGCTCTCTCATGATGTTAGCCTCAAGGTGATACCCTTTATGAACCAATACATTTTGAGCTTCAGTTGAACCCTATCTGGATCACTGGAAACAATAGTGACCGTTCAGTCTCAATCTGAAGTTCACTTACAATCAGTGTCTTAAAGATCTTGTCTACCATTATTCTTTTCTGTTGTACAATCTCCAATATCTTAAAGATACTATTCCTTGCAGTGAGGAATTGTTCTTGACAAACAGAATGAGTATGATATGGAAGATTTTTTACAGGTAATCATATATTATAAAATTTAGTAGACTTCTAACGATTTTGAACTGTCTGACTATTAACATAAAGCTTTCAGAAAAGCGGCACATGCTCAACTGTCATTGTTAGTATTATGTCAATGATGGTTCTAATCTATCCTTGAAGATCCAGTCTCATTATTTGGTCCAAGAAATGTGGATGGTGTAACTATTTGCAGATGGTTCAGCCAAGTGCAGTGAGGGTTGGCAATGATCCTTAGATCAGCTTCTTGTTTTTCCTCGTTGTATTAAGCACTATATCAACTGCCATTAGACTCGAAGTCCTTGGGATGCCAACGAGAAAGAAACAAATCTTGTTGGCAGTGCAATGCATATAACGAAATCCAAATGGTATTATATCATTGTTGTAATACCCTTTTGTTTTTCTTTCACTAACTCGAAAAACTATATTTGGTACACACCTCACAAATTATTATTTACTTCTTATTTGGATTTATACCTTGATATGGAAGTCATTCCATCAATCATTTTTTGTTTCGTAGTTCTAATACAAATAAATTTGTTCAATCTATATTTAAAATTAAAACTAATATGAAATAGATCTTCTCATACTATTTAACATTCTCCCTCATCTCACCCTCCCTTTTCGTTTTTAGTTTGGGACTGACTGCAGGGGAGAATTGTGAAGCAGGAGAAAGTGGAAGTCATTATCAGAAGAAGCAATTCCTCCACATTTTTTCTTTAGTTTAAGTTTTGAAATACTTGATTGATGTTTTAGTTGATTAATATTCCATAAAATTTTAATATTCATTAATTTTATATTTTCAATATAGAATTGTTAATGTTAATTTAATTGATTTAAAATTTTGTATCATGATATAAAAATTAATAAACCATATCTTGTGATGTTAATGCTTTAAAACCATATTAACGATATTCATGTCTTCTTGTATTGTATTATATTACATTGTTAATCTTAATAAAAGATTTTTGAAATTTTGTATGATGACACAAAAGTTAGTAAATATCATATTTAAAGATTTTTGTCTTCAAACCATATTAACTCATATTCATATCTTTCTGTAATAAATTAGATTTTTTGACAAAAAAAAATATTTAGGATGATTGTTAGATTCAGTTCAAGGTTGGTTTTGGACCCAAAACAGTCAGTTGGATCCAAGGCAAGCTCTAGATTGGCTTGGACCAAATTTGACATAGGTTGGATCCCTCGATTGAGGTAGACTAGATCTGACTTGGGTCAGGTCCGACATGACTCTGACACCAAGTCGGTGTGGCTCAATGGCCCAACATGGTCCAATGGCCTAGAGTGACTTGAATAGCCTGGAGTGGCTTGATGCTCGATAAGGCTGAACTCAAACCAGGCCAATTTAAGTTGGTTCAGTAGATTCAATGTGATTTAAGCTGATTTAAATCTGATACAGACCAGTTTTGGATGATTCCAGACGGGCTCAAGTCAATTTAGGCTTGTTCAGCTTGATTTGAGGTCAGCTTAACTCAAAACCAGACCACTTCAAGTTGATTTTATGTGATTCTAGATACATTCTAGTTGTATCAAGCCAGTTCAACTTGAGTCCAAGCCAGTTCAGCTTGATATTAGGTTAATTCAGCTTCAGTTTAGGCCAATCTTAGGACTAGTGGGCTAGTTACCCCTTTATCTCTTGGTCTAGTGAATTTTAAGAGATTAGATGTTGTTTTATGAATTTTAAGATTAATCAATCATTAACTTTAACCATTAAATGAAATCAATGTTGATATTATGATGTGTATGTTTGACATGAATTTTACTATATGTATGAAGTACATGTGGCTGTGGTGAGTGATCGAAATTGGACATTTTATGCATCCTCGACAAAGGGGCTACCAACCCATCATAGTATAGAAATTCCACTGGACTGGATCTATCATGCCATATACCAAGGATGGTCTAAGTTGACATATATATTTAAATGTCTCTTAGAATGTGTGTATGGATGAATGAAACTATAAATGAATGAATGTGATAATACAATGATACAGATGAGGACATTGTTTCTCTATAAAGGGCAAGCAAACCAGTACTTGCAGGGTGATTACTGGACCGTTAGACATGACGACTTCATAGTTCCTCCATCTACTCCATTTGTCGTTACAAGGAACATGTATTGGCGGATGAGGGATAACACTGTCGATTGTTGAGAGGAAGATACGAGTTTTCTTTATATGCTATTGGGAGAATATAAGAGATCATGTATTGATGGATGAGGGATACCACTCTATCTGTTACTGAGAAAAAGATGTGAGTTTTGTTTATACGTATGTGGAGCCTCAACCTCTCCATCTATTATTGGAAAAGTGCACCATCAAGGATTCGATCTTTCTGCATATATTATATGTGGATGTCCCTTAATAGTTGTGTAGATATTGGGCTATGTTGTATGAGTATTCATGACATATGCAAATTTGTTTTATCAGATGAATGAAAATATTTCATAAATATTGAAGATTATCTTTATGATTTTAAGGTTTCTCAAAGATTTCTACTTAACACGGTTTCTGCAATATCTCAAGAACTTGTTTCAGCCTACAATACCCCTCAATTTCTTTACACACACGCCATCAACATAACGATGGAGATATCAATCCGGATGCAAATCGTCCCTCGATTTACAAAAGCGAACACCTTTTGACTAAAAAGAGCTCCTTTTAATCAGGGTGGAAATGAAAAGCATATGCATACATCGAATGCATCATCAAGAAGATAGCTAAATAACGAAAAAGATCATGAAATGGGATTAGAGAACAGTATGGAAAACGATTTAAAGAACCTGCTTCGGTGCGATGACACACGCGTACCTGAAATGGGGGGTTTCGACAACTTCCCACAAACTCATGCTCATTACGAGAAGGAATGAGATCCTCCGTGGCGATACAAATATATGCAGAGGTGGAGGCGGAGGAAGAAGATGATGGACGCGACGCCTGCAGGAACCGGAGAGTATTGGGCGGAAGTAGGTCGGTGGCGGAGTGAGAGAGAAAGTTCATGTTAAATTGGAGTCGGCCAAGCCCAATTTGATTCGGGCCGTCCGATCCATTATTTTGCAGATGGGTACAAAGTTTGTGGCCGTTCGGCAGTTGGCCCCTCTCCTCGATCCTTTTCGCTTCTCTATCCGTTAACACGTTACCCCTTTCAGATACCAGTGTAGTTGTTGGTAACGTACATAGGCCCTACAGGATCTACCGACGGGGAATCAATCGGGATAAAATTGAGGGTAAAGCTGCAGGGTTGTCCAAGATTCAGTTTTCTTGGCGATAAAGATGTGCGGCTTTCCGTAGCCCGCCTTCGTCCTCTCCCAATTCCCCTCGCTTCTCTCATCATAGAAACCAGATCATCTTCTATGTCGCACGATTTCTTGTGATTTCTTCCCGTTATTGCATGTTCCTCTCGACTTCCATCGGCTTTTCGGCTTAATTTTGGATTTCGCTGTGGAGTTTTGCTTGGAAATAAGGCGTTGTATTTTCGGCTTTTGGTGCAGGATTTTCTTCCTGGTTACATCTTTGATCGCAGTCACGATTTGGGTTGGGAAAGATTTCAAGATTTCTTTTGGTTGGACTGGGTTCGAGAGATTTAGGTTTTTTTGTGGGCTCTGGAGGGGCGAAAATTCCTATGAGACGTTTCTCGAATGCCCTTTCTTGCGGTTTCTTATCTGCGGTGAAAAAGACATGAGTTTGAGTAGCAAGATCCGTAAAGTTTGCAATAGGAATAGGCCCTCTGCTGTGGTGGAACCTGTGAAGGGTGCTAACAGGAGGGAAGAGGCAGAAGCCGAGAAGGAATCTCTTTTGCCTGCAGAAGAGAGTGGAGGAGTGGCGACCGGTAGGAGGAAGAAGGGCTCGGCGAGGAACGTCCAGTGGAATGATTGCAAAGGCGACAATCTGGTGGAGGTTTTGGAATTCCAGCCCAGGTCAATCCCAACTCCCTGTACCAGGCATTCCTACTTTTTCAAAGGCTTATTTAATCTTTCTTTCTGATTTCTTTTCTTATGCGGTTGAAATAGACGAACTAGCCATCTCTGTTACAGGAAATCTACCAAATTGTTGCCATGCTAGCCATCTATGGTTTACTTCATACATGGAGCACTGATCTTTATAATTGTTTGGTGGCATCATTGTTCTTTTCTGTTCTCTTTTTTATATCATTGATTTATGCAGGTGACTAATCTTTGTGTTATGCAGTTGATTTACTTTTCTTTTTCATAATTTAGTGCCATAGGTTATTGTGTCTATAAATATTTGTGTTATGCAGTTGTTTTACTTTTTTTTTTCCCAAAATTTAGTATATGTGCTTCTGTGAGCAAGATTAGTATTTTATAAGTATTTTCCTTGGACTTGATGACACTGTATTATTTATGGTGTATTTGGGAACACATTTGAGATGTGTATTGAGGGCCCAATACATATTTCAAATGTGAATTAATATTTGATAAATTCTTTTCGAATTGTATTTGGTTTGAATGCTACATTACAAATACTCAAAGGGTGCTATCTCAAGTTAACATTAGCATTTTAACATTTGTAGGATGCTAATGTAATTTTTAGAAATTTTAAAATATCTTATGATATTATCTAAAATTATAAGATTACCAATATGATTTAGTGAGAAACTAATATGATTTATATCTTTTATAAGGTAATTATTAATTTATTTCTAAATATTATTTATTTATTTATATGATTATATTTTTATTTATTTTATTTCTAGGCCATATAATTTTTTTTAAAAGACAACACACATATATATTTATTTAAATAAAAATATTTATTTATTTTTGAATAAATATTAAAAATATTAAAAGGATAAATTTATCATATAATATTCAACGTGCTTTTGAAATATAATTTTAATATATAACACTTATGTCAATGTAAATTTAAAATATAATTTTCATCTATTGTTATCAAGCACTCAAAGCATTCCATAATTGCACATTCATTCAAGTTTCTTTTTCAAGATGCATATTAAAAATATAAACATATTCCAAATGTAGCCTGAATGCCTCTTCATTAGTTAACCTGTTACGAACAAGTATATGTTACAAGAAATTATGCTAACAAATTCAAACAGAGTTTACACTAAACAGAGCTGAATACTTGGAAAGTAACCGTGTTGCTGATGCCCTATTGCTGCAAACAGTATCTTTGTTGTTGTTGAATATGAAAATCCAAGCGGATTACATGACTAAGATATAATTAGATGGAAAACTGATCTAGTTCCCTTTTAGCGTAGAGCTACATGTGATTGACGGACCATTAGAGGACACTTGGTTTTGGTTTTGGAAAGTAGACATCTCTTAAGGAATTGCGGTGGAAGTGCCTAGGATTGATTATAAACTGCTATTAATTATAATCATATGGGTAGTTTAAAGAGAGACTGGATTTTATTTAAGAAAAAAAGTAGCTCTTTAAGTGTATCGTAAAGGGTCTATGTGGCTGTGTAACAAATTGGCTTGAAGTAGATACTTTTGGATTATAAAATAATCATTCTAAATATTTTGATATTATATGCCGATAGAGACATTTGTTTTTTGTTATCTTCTTTTACAACTTGTTGTGGAAATTAATTTCAAAATCTTGTCAAAGTAAGAATTAATTTTCATATCTTTGGTATAATATATACTTATAATTTTTTTTCCCTGGATTATTTACAGTGATTCAAGCGACTCTGAGGATGAGTATTTGGATTCTTGTTTGTGCACCATTATGTAAATCTTCTGCACAGATTGCATAGTTTCTGCAGTAGAAGTATTCAATACCGACAGATTGTGGGAAGCTCTGATCACAGAATACATAGTCTGCATGCTTGTTCACTATTTATTTAGTTGATGTAGCGGAAAATCTTGAGGATGACCTTTTTTATTGCTTGACTTGAAAGTGTTGCTGCCAATCAAGAGAGAATCTTTCTTGGCATTTTAAACTTGTTTTGTCAGAAGAATTATGCACATTTCATACTTGATGCCTTTTGTGGAAGCAGATCCATCTTCTATGCTTGCTAGAGTTCTGTTATTATGTGTCCATCTTCTCTTCTCTTTTCCTTTCTTTGGTAAGTAGTATATCTATTTGTTTCCATGGTGGATGCTCAACCAGAACATTCTTCAGTGACTGCTTGCTTCAGTATGTGGTAAGCTTTAAGAATATTGGAGACGTGGAGGTTCACCTCTTCTACCCTATGCATAATCTCGACAGCACCTTATCCATGGAACGAAAGAAAGCAAGCCTCCAAGATGTTTTGAAGGATAAAAGGCCTATGAATCCCCAAAAACCCACCACAAGTCCGTGTCCGGTGCCGAGATATAACCATATGATTTCATCCCCGTCGCCGTTCTCCTCAACATCAGTCGACCATTCCAAATGATCCGAACACATCTTGGGTAACGGAGGTCCACAGAGCCCGTCGTTGCCGGCGTAAACTGAGGGGTCAAGCGTCTGCAGTTGATTGCCCGAGGGTATTCTCCCCGACAAGTTGTTGCTTGATAGGTCCAACGAATCCAGGAAAGTCAATGAAGCGATGCTTGGGGGGATTGCACCTGAAAGTTGATTCCTTGACAAGTCCAGAGATTCTATCAGGTCCAGATTGCCGATCGCACTTGGTATAGATCCTGTCAGATCGTTCGTGGATAAGTTTAGGTAGACCATTCCTGAAAGATTTGTCAGCTCCGATGGGATCTCCTGCGAAAGAAAGTTGCACGAGAGATCGATGCCTCGAACCAGTGAAAGTGTCCGCTTGAAGGAAGACATTTCCCCCTTCCACATCAATGAAACGCTGTCCGAGTAACCAAATACGTTTCCGTCCAAATCGTCTCGCTGTTGTCGTCTGATGGCCATCGCTGTTAGATTACCGACGCTCCGTGGTATGCTTCCCGTGAGCTCGTTGTCAGCGAGGTCCAAGAGCTGAAGCGCCGCAAGGCGAAATAGCTGTGGAGGAATGCCGCCGCTGAACCTATTCGCGCGCAAGCGGAGAATCTTCAGCGCCGGGAAGCTGTCTCCTATCCATGGCGGAACCTCTCCGTGGAACCTGTTTTCTCCGAGGTCAAGCGTGACAAGACCATGACACTTGCGCAGCGACAAAGGAAATCGGCCGGTGAAAGAGTTGTTGTTCAAGTGCAACGTGTGAAGACCAACCATGGAGCCCATCGTGCTCGGAATCCTTCCGGTGAGATTGTTGCTGGACAAATCCAAGAAGGTCAAGTTTTCCATGCGCCGCCAACAGTCGGGAATATGTCCGGAGAGCTGGTTGCCCGCCATGAGCAAGTAAACGAGCGTCCTGGATTCTCCCAGGTGTGGCGACAGTGTTCCTGTTAGTTGATTGTAGGAGACGTCCATGTATTGTAGGTAGAGCCCCCTTGCTCCTGTGATGTCCGGCAGCTTGCCAGAGAAGTTGTTGTTGTTGAGAAACAGAGAATTCAGTGGCTTGGCCTCGCCGATCGCTGCGCTTACTGGGCCTTCGAATCGGTTGAATGCGAGGTCTATGATCTCCAGATTGGGCAGGTCCCAGAGCCTGGCAGGAACCACGCCGTTGAGGGAGTTGTTTCTCACCCTCAACCTGACCAACGATGAGCAGTTGGCGTAGCTCTCTGGTATCTTTCCGGTGAATTTGTTGTCTCCCGTTAGAATCTTCCTCATCTTCCCCTTCCGGCACATATCAGGTGGGATCTCGCCGGTGAAAAAGTTATCCCACACGTCTATGTGCTCGAACTCCGACACGCTCCCGAGCTTCGGCGGAAGCATTCCAGTGAGCCCATTTGAGTAGAGACTAAGGGTGGTTAGGTACCGGAAGTCCCCCAACTCCAGCGGGACCTCGCCGGAGAAGTCATTAAGAAATAGTTGGAGGGAGACGAGGTTCTTCAGACTGCGGAGCTCCGAGAGATCCCCTTTCAAAAAATTCATGGACGCATCGAGGTAGGCCAGGTTGGAGAGGTTTCCGAACCCCGGCGGAAGGCTTCCGGTTAGCGAGTTTTTGTAGAGTTCCAGCTGCCGGAGGTTGCGGAGCCTTGCGATCTCCGCAGTGATTCCACCGGTGAGGAAGTTGTCGGCGAGTTCAAGGTCGACGAGGTGCGTCAGGTTCCCGACAGAAGACGGGATCTCGCCGCGGATGTTGCAGTCCGATAGGAACAGCCAAGTGAGCTTGGCAAACTCCACCACCACCTCAGGGAACGGGCTGGGATCGAAGAAGTTGTCTCCGAGGCTTAGCAACTCCAGATCTGTGAGGTTACCCAGCGAGCCCCACGGGAAGAGGCCGGTGAGGGCGTTGTCGGATAGGTTCAGGACTCGGAGCTCGTTCAGAGGCGCCAAGCCGGGGACGGCCCCGGCGAGAGAATTGAAGCCGAGATCGAGATGGCGGAGACTGGTGCAATTGAGGAGGCCGACAGTGATGGAGCCGCAGAGGAGGTTGGAGCCGAGGGAGAGTCTGGAGAGCGAGGGGAGGCGGCAAAGGGAACGGAACGGTATCGTGCCGGAGAGGCCCGAGTCGGTGAGGTCGAGCTCGGAGACGGAGCCGGTGGAGTCGCACTTGATCCCGGCAAAGCTGCAAGTGGAGCGACCCTCCGAGGTCCATGATTCGAAGGTGTTATTCTTGGTGGTCCTCAGAGATGCTTTGAATTCCAAAAGGATCTGCAGCTCTTCCTCCGGCGATGAATTGCCTCCCCGGAGGAGGCAGAGGAAGAGGAGCAGCAGCAGCAGAAGGGAGCTCATATTTGGGCCAGAAATGATGGCAATCTTCGAGGGAATTATTTGCCCATGCTCGTAGTCTCTTCCATAGGACAGTGTCCTATTTGCTGCACATGCTAAAAACCAGTGTTCTAGGAAGTTGCAATGTTCCAGGAATTCGATGAATAAAAAATTAATAACGATGGAACTTAGAATCATAATTTTAATAATATTTTTTTAATTTATTATAAGGAATAGTGATGCTGTTGTAATTTTTCTTGGCAATAGATATCTCTAACTTGTAGGAATAGTCTGTCTGGTGGTAGCTGCAATTCTTGGAGAGCTATACAGGCAATAGGACATACCCAGTCAAGAATTTTAGTGGATATTCTTCCTGGAGTATTTTAATTTTGGTCAGGAATATTAAAAGATTATCATTTTATATATTTATTTGAACTTATATATTTGGATTGGTGGTTTGGATGGCTCAAAAAACCTTTAATTACATATAAAAATAAATTAAACACTAATTTCATTCTTTCTCTCCTTTTTTTTTTTGAAAAAAAATTCAATACATTAATTAACCCCTATTTACATGTCGATTAATTAGTACATGGACTTCTAATTTTAAACTACTTACATATCTAATCATAAATTTTAATCTATTATTTATGCTCATCAGACTAATGTTTTAGTTTTTTTTGGATTTACTAACTTTCTTTTTTCTTCTATTATAGTTAAGAGTTTGAGTTGCATAAGAAGTATCAACGTAAAAATGTAAACCAAATAGATTGTCAAACACATGAATCATATATCCTTTTTACTAGCCGATCGACTAGGGTTGAGGGCAAAAAAGATAACTTACTTAGGAAGCAGTCTGTAGGGTTAAGATTTGAAGTCCAAGAATATAACCTTTTGATATTCCTCAAAGATCAATCTATATATAATTACTCAAAGATCAAGGGTCTCTCCTCCACCTTCCATGGAAGTTGGACCCCTGGTTTGTACCGTGACGATCGGGCGATGCTGGCCAACGCCATGAGCGTGCTGCCGCCTACGGCCACGAAGCCAATCAGGCCAGGCCGATCAAGCCAGGCCGATCAGGCCAAGTCCTAAGATGGGCAACATCAACGAAGGCAAAGGAGTTTTTGCCCCGTCGTCGTTCTCGCTCGCCATGTTATTGGGAGAAAGCGGTTCAATCAGCTCAGAGGGAAGGCCATAGCACTGCACTCACAGGTATCATGCAGTCTAATAATGAAGTTGTTCTAAGAGCATCAGAACAACTCAATCAAGACGATTTTCCTTTCTTTCTTCTTCTTCTTCTTGTTAGGTGATCACGGAGTTCTGCAAGGCAATAGGGGCTGATGGAAAGCAGAGACAAGCGTTGATCCGCTTGGCAAAGAAGAATGGAGAAAGACTTGGATTCTTAGCATGAGGATCCACTTTTGATGATGTTTCTTTGGGTTACAGGTTTTGAGATCATCACTAGAGTGGGAAAAGTGTATAATATGCCCACTGGATTTACATCAGAGAGGTTGAATCTTCCTATTCTGATTCAATCAAACTAAAAAATATTTTCCTTCTCTTTACTGTGTGTCAGTTCATCATTTCAGGAAACTGTTTCTGCAAGTTGGAGAAACAGTTTCTTCTATTTGTTCCACATTAAAAACATGTGTATGTTACAGCTTTGGAGACAATTCTATAGTCTCTGAGTGGATGAACGCAACTCCTATGGAGAAAGACTGCAGGGCTGATAACTTTGACTGGAAGTTCACCATATACAAGTCTTTGCTCACAGTCAGCATTTGGAGAGTCGGTTGCGTGTGTTTTCCACCCTGAGAATGAACACAAGAAAATTTACACATTAATGAACATTAATCACATAGAAGCAGTCATGTAGTGTCTTTTTCATCTATTAGGCACTAAGCATGCAATGAGAAACATCCAAATGGTCAACTCATACCGATGCAATTTATGTTGGGAAGTAATCAAGCTATTGTTCATGGTGAGACATGTAACCAAAGTAGACAGAAAAGAATGGTCTGTGTTTTGCAACATGAAGTATGACTACTAGCTGCACATAATAGATTACAAGCTTGTGTTCATCTAGTAAAAGGAAAAGTCAGGATAGAAATGAAAAGCACAAATGAAAGAAAGTATCAAAAACAGATCATGATCTGTGTGCAATGGATGATTCATTAGCAATTGGTTCAGCAATCATCAGAGGCGTAACTGGAGAGATTCAAAAGTGCAGGAGTAAAAAGAAAAGGGTGGATGACAATCCATTTAACGATCATCGCTATGGTACCAAATTCACCTGCATGAAGTCTCACAGAATGACCAGGAAAATTGTGTGAAATACATGATCGGAGATGCTTGGAATTGAAAAGAAAAACAAATTGGCAAGACAGATTCAATCTATCACATAGGACAGATGATATAGTTTTCTGACCATATAAATTCACAGATCTTATCTACACATGCTAACATATTTGGAAATCTCTGGAAGATAAAGAAGAATTAATAAATTTTCAGAATTGACGATAAATCTAAATAATAATGTGATATCCAATGATTCATCGTTTAAGCTCAAGAAGATGAAAAACTAGATTCAACCATGGAACTTCACTTAAAATTGCTAGGCACCATCAGGTTCATAAAAATGCCGTGCGAGCACACAAGTTCAAATGATCAATACAAAAGCTGTAGACAACAAAAGTAGTCAAAATGAGACCAAACAATCTAATGAATTAAAATGTATACTGCACCTCTATAAACAGTTCAAATGACTTGAAATCCTCTTCCGACTTGGCCTCAGGCAAAATTTTTGAACAGATAGAGTCATTGTTTAGTACTTTTATCGGACACCCGACATCCCATCCACCACAGTCACAATGTCCATTTGACTTCCATCTCTCAGTAAGACTAGAAGGGCCACCACCTCTGGTAATTGGATCACCATGAAACCCAGCTGGGACTAGAACGGTCACATTCCTGGAAATCTTCTTTGTGACACTTCTGGATGTGTTTTCACAACTTTCAGAAGAAGATGACGGGTACTCTTGAGAAAAATTAGCATCATCGGTTTCAACTTTCTCCAAGAACTTGAGGCCCCAACCGCCAAAAGCTGCTCCTTTTGAGCTATTATATCCATAATCTCTGACAACTATTGCAGTCAACTCACGATTGGGTGGGAACTCATTTGCAAAGTGATCTGCACGATCTGATTCATCAATAGTTTGCAGCTCATCTGGAAAAAGATGGCATGGCTCCTCAAACTGAGTACCTGATTCATCAACCTTAAGTTTAGGATCGTGCCTGGACGTACGGGTAGGTCTAAATATCTTAGCCACTTTTTTGGATCTCATATTAATCCTCTTGAAATTAGATAATGACTTTTTCTTCTCAGTGGACGGTTCTTCTTCTTTGGCACCAAATAAAACAAACTCAGTCTCCATGAATTTAGATCTGTTAGAGTTCACAATTAAAGAACTTGATACCTTCATCTTTCCAACATGTGAAGAAGCATCAATAATGATTTTCTTCCACTTCTTTCTGCTAGCTTTCCATGAATGGAACTGATAAATATAATCCAGGGGCTTGTCAACAGAGGCTCTGATCTTCTGAGGTCTGGCCATGTATACTTCACATTCATCATCATCCACGACAAATAAGAAATAAGGAATGTTGCCCTCCGATACACAGTGAAGAAGTGCAGCAGATGTGACAAAGCCATCTGAAGGTGAGGCGGACTGGTAGGAGGAAACTGACCTTGTACTTGAGCAAGAACAAATCGACTCTTGAGAGAATTTTGCTTCAGATCCGTGTTTCCTAAGAGGTTTTGCCAGTGATCTACAATTCCAAGGAGAGCTTGCTAAATCCGAGAATTTCATTTCTCTGGTGCTGGCCGATCTCAATCTAATATGATTCATACCAACATCTTGTTTAAGTGGATCAAAAGGCAATGGCATTTCCGTGAGGCCTATTCTCTTCATGATCCCTTCTACTGAATCATATATTAATTTAGCTGGAGGAGTAATGATTACATTTTCCGACTGCTCATCAGGTGAATATTCAACAGAGAAGGTGCTCAGATTGTCCATGCTTCGAGTTGTTTTCCTATGCTTTGAGCTTTTGAAGTCTACACCAGAAGCAGTCATGTCAGTAGGGATGTTTATATCGTCATCCATGATATAATCATGAAAGTTGATCTGATTGCTGCATGGATATGTTCTTTGGATCTGTCTGCTTCTTCTACTAAGTTTTAGGTGTTTGATATCCCAAACGAAAGGAATCTTGCTAATAAGCTCCTTCAAATCCAGTTTAACTTCCAAAAAATTAACATTAGTGTGGTTGTCTTCTCCAACTTCTGCACTATTTACGAAACAAGAAGTTACAGCACATTTATCTCTTAGCAGTTCTCGCCCTTCCAAGTTCATATTTTCTGATGTCATGTTAGAACAGCATGTATCGTGACACCAAACTTCAGAAGAACAAACCTGGCAAACTTCACGCTGCAATGATAAAAACAATATACATGTCCATGACAGAGTAAAGGCATACATTTATACGAATAAGTTCCATGTGCAAATAAATTTGATGTATCTTTTGTATTACACTAGTGAAATCACAAGGACACCTATCATAAAAATCTTTTGGGAAGAATAACTCAAATTTCATTGGGTTACTAAATGCCACCGATTCAAGCCATACAGTTTCCAGAGTATCATTTTCTTTTTGTGATTGGCGAAAAAATTATTTTCTAACATATAAATAATGTCATGAATTTGGTACAAAGAAAACTCTATTTGAAAAAGAAAAATGAAGATGTAAACATTGCACACTTACATTACACTTAAGCATGAAAATGATATTAGCATCTCATACGACGGAAAGCACAAGCTGCTTTCTACTTGGATACATTTATAAAGATGAGTTCAAAGTGCAATGCCTCAATGGAAATTTATATTACTACAGCGAGCCTAAAGTTGATTCTTCATCTTTAATTCCCAAAGTTAATATACTATTTTCCAATTCATGTCAAACAGAACTCCATGTTTAAGGCCTTTGTTACCACCCATAAGCTATCCCTGTGAGACATTCTCCTAAATTATCATTAGAGAAATACATCACGGCCATATCTACCACTCTCACTAGATTTCTAACATATATATCAACAGTTGGAATGTCATATCCCTTTTCTCCTACAAATTCCCCATCACATGTTGAGTCTTTACTTTTATTATTCCAAAGAACTATTTGGTAAAGTTCCTTCTTATCTTCGTCGGATGCCTAACATCCAAAACTCTTCACAAAATCCTAAATAAAGATATGAAACTAAAGAAAAATAAGAACAGGGCATTAAAGATCTCACCTCGGAAGCAGATGTTGGCCAAACTTGCGTCGGAGCTGCTTATAGAAAGGGATCGTTTTTGTCTTTTAGAGAATCAAGATCTCAAGACCCACAAGAACAGAGACAGGGAGGATCAACAAGAAGAGGAAGGCATGCACAATATATTCTTTGGGTGAAAAGCGAATGGGTCTTCTGCTGATATGATCAGTAAAGAGAGAGATTGGAGACGGAGATTGGAAAGGAAGAGACAACAGGATTATTAGAGGAAAGAGACGGGGAGGGGTATAAACCGATGACTGTAGCAGCAAACAAAGGAGTAGAAATGAAGTACTGTAAAGCGAGATAAGGAGACCAGCAGAGAAAAGAACGTTTTCCTCCCCAAATCTGAGTAGGCATTTTTGCCACAAAAGTTCTCAAGCATTGAACAGCTATAGTTCCCTCACAGAGAACCAAAAACGGCCATCAAAGCACCGGAAACAACTGTAACCCCCCAATTCACCATTAATGACTGCAGGGAGGCCAAAAACTAGAGAAGGAAGCAGTCCAAATGAACAATCAAATGCAAGACGTCGTGGTTAGCGGTGGGAATGCCACCTGCTCCGCGACCCCCATGTGAATCAAAGCCTCAAAATCCGGCCTTTTATGTAAAATACATCCCAAAATCGGATTTTTTAACTCGTTCTTCCCTCTCTGATAAGCGAGAAAATTATGACGCTAATAAAAATTGCTGCGTGTTCGTCCCATTTCTGCTCGCCTCTGCTCCAGTCAAAGACTAAAGAAGGGAGGACAGAGGGAGAGGTGGCCGCAGAGTGCATAGTACAGCGGGTCCCCATCTCCTTGGCCTACTCTAGTCAAAGCCAGAAAAAGAAGAAGACAAGAGGAGTAAAGAGAACAAAAATAGAGAGAGAGAGAGAGAGAGAGAGAGAGAGAGAGAGAGTCGTTGGGCGAAGAGACGGAAACCAAATTGATGTGAACGTCCGAGGATTCGTGTTGCGTCCACCATCCATCTCCCGATATCCTTGCTTCCGGTGTTCCTTCTACATGACTCCAAGAAGGGAGGCTGCATTGGGTGACGCCTGATCAGGGAACGCTGCATTCGGTCGGCTCTGTGACAGAATTTAATCCGTGTGGGCTGCGAGCAGCGCGAATTAAGGCGCATGTTGGTCGATCAATTGCAGGGTGGCGAGACGATGTGGTTGCGGACGAGAAACGTGCGACCAATGAAAAAGAAAGCAATAATACAAGACAAAAATTGCAAGCATCTGTGTTCCAAGAGCTTCACAGAGAAGAACCAAAAACTATTTCTGCAGCTTGCAGAGTCTCAATCTGCTGATAGATGATACTGCATGTGATGGATGATCTGATCACCCATTTTCCAGAGAAAAGATGTAATCTCTGTTTCTTTTCTCGGCACCATTAATATGTTCTCAAGCATCGGAAAACACACCAGCAATATGATCTTTATATCTTGCCCCGTGTTCCTCCGAGAACATGCGAAAGGACTAATTTACTTCACTGCAACCCAATGGCATGCTTACTTTTATGATGTAGATGAGGTTCATTACCTGCTTTATAATTTATGAGGATTTGTAATGGGTTTTTTAGGATGATTTATTGTGAAAGGCTCTCGGTTCTGTTCTAAACAAAAGAATGATCCAACTTTTCCTGGTAAAAGCTTCTTCTAATAGATTATATTTGTCCCGAAGCATGAAAGAGACAGTGTTTCCCTTTGGCTGATGTCCATTATTGGATTGGGTCAAGGGCGAAGTCAACAAGATTTGACCTTTGTCGGTGCCAGCGTGCAGCACAGCGAGCAGTAGTGGGCACAGACGAAGATTTACTGTTCTCCAAGACTTGCTTCGTCCACGACTCTTTGCCTTAGCTACTAATAAAGGAATGGCGTGAGAAGAAAGATGAAAAGAAGAGGAAGAGAGAAGCTTGGGTTCCTAGTTTGACGGTGGGCCGGAAGAGGGAAAACGTGTGTTCCACCGAGGGTGGAAGCAGAAACAATAACAGCAAACAAAAACATTTTTGTTTTCTTGATAGATCATCCTGGTATTGCATATCCTAGTCGTGTTTCGAGAATCTGCAATGGGAACACCAGAGTTTACCAACTTCTTCGATCCTTCATATATACGCGATTGTTGAAGCTTTTGGGTGGAGTTCGAGAGCGCAAGAACGGGAGAATCCCAAATATATATATATATATATATATATTCCTAAAGACTTGCTGACGTGTAGTAACGGTTACTCTTATGTGGAAAACTGTCTTTCATCACACTGTGGTAAGTTGGTCACGATGGAAGGTAATCTGGGGATGGGGTTCCTCTCAAGGTTAAATTATTTATGTGAAAAATACTTAGGAATCCTCTGGTTTTTTTCAATTAAATATTTGCACTCTCAATTGAACACTTGCCTCATTTGCAAATTTTTCTCGACTCTTCTTTGAATGTATTTTACTTATAATTTAAGATAACTAATTAGTGATAAAGTGCATTACAACTCTTCTCCTTAGCTATTGATTGTTTGAGGGACAAGATCTACCAAAGGAAGATGCTAAATAAAAAAAAAATTTCATTGGTTCTTCTCTCTAGTTTTTATGGCTCAATCACAATGATCACATATTTAGTAATTCACATGGTGTAAAGTGGATGTCATGACAAGTATTTTTTGTCCAATTAGATACTAATCAACCGTGAGATAGAGAAAAAGACTTTTAATAATACTAACTATTAAATCTCATATTTTGATAATGAAATCAATTGATGAGTTTATGATCTAATCTGCGTTTTGAGTAACACGGGACTAACTTCGATAAAAAAAGATAAATTGATTAAAGCATGAGAAATCGAACGTTGGGTCGGAGTATGTTAAGAGATTAGACGTCGAGCCGAAGGATCAGTCAATGCATCGGCAAAAGGACTTTGTACCATGAGTTCAAGCATCGGGCTAAAGGATTGAACATTACGTCAAGGAGATCAGATGTTGCGAAGGTTAACATGCCGATTGGGCAATACGCTAAAAGAGAGGATGACGTGTCGAAGGATCGGACGAAGCGCTGAATAAACCAATGACATGTCGAACAACATAGGACTCATGCTTGTAATAATTTATCTAGATTAAAGTTGTTACGATTATAATTGAGTTGGTTTTGGGTATAACCATGCCAACTCGATTAGGGGCTCATTGGGCTTAAGTTGAGGTTATTTTGGGCTAAGTAAGACTCATGCAACAACCCTTAGCAAGCCCAGGTGATGGCACCACTTAGGACTTGGCCTCCTAGGTTCTCTCGATAGTGGTACCGTCTAATGTCAGTGTCAGACTAAGCGATGGTACCGTCCAATGTTAGACTGACAGGTGATGGTATCGTTAGTTATCAATCTATCGGGCGGTGGTACCATAAGTATCCTAAAAACCCATTATGAAATTGTTTTGGCTCCAAATTTGAATCTATTTTAGACTTATAAATATCTTAATCTTTTCTGCTTGAAAAATCATGAAAGTTGAACCAAAATTCTATAATTCTAAAGTTGTAAACCATATTAGAAAGTTGAGTTCCCTTCTCCATATGCTTAGAGGCTATTCTAAAGGAGAGTGTGAAAAAATATTTGTAATAGAGAGGCTTAAAGGTTCTCTCCTCAATATGTGAAAATGAGAAAGAGTTATAAGGGTAGTTAATTTTCGTCCATTGAAAGAAAATTGATAGTGAAAAGAAATCGAGAGTGAATGTAGGTCACAACGACCGAATCACTATAAAATTAGTGTGCCTCCCTTTCTATGCTTGTTTACTTATTTTACCGACTCATTACTACTCTTGCAAATGTTTTAAATTCAAATATTTTTTTGATACAACTTTATTGAATGGAGAATTTTAAATTGACGTAATTTTACTTAAGCACTAATTCACCCCTTATTAGTACTTATTTCGGTCCTAACACTAACTTGTGTCTTCTTAAATATATCCTTCAATGTGATAGGTTTTTTCAATTGAATTCTTTACCGGAGATAGGATACATGATCAAAGATTAAAAAAAAAAGATATCTTTTATATATTAAATATTAATACAGGTATCGTAATCTAATATAGATAATGTAGGCAGTCTTTCTTTTTTATATGTTACTTGATTCTTTCCCTTCTCCCTTTGATCCCTATTTTCTTATATGTTTCTTCTAGACTTAGTAGCAACAGATAGTATAATATCTCATCTGTGATCCTCAATAACTGATAAGCACCTATTCTTATAATTAATTATTTCCAATATGTATCGTTATCAAATCTATGAATTATAATCAAACATATATTCATTGGTAATAAGTCATTAGAACATAATAAATAATAACAGATTAAAAAGATAAACATTATAAGGAGGAAATAATATTCTTAATCAAGTATTATATAAATCTAATAAAAATCAAATATCATGCATTAAAAAAAATTAGAAATGCATACAGTATGAATAATTTCAATATATGTTAATTTGAAAATAAGATTTTAAACATTTAAAGGGATAAAAGAAAATTTTAGAAACTTCATGTAACATATTTTAATCTAACAATCATTTTTTTGATAATTAAATGAATAAAAAAAATTTAGAACTATATATAACATGTTTTAATCTTAAAAAAAATTTTAAACATTTAAAGGAATCAAAGAAAAATTTTATTTTTCAAGAAAAGCAAACGAACTTACCTCTCCACAGTTTGATGCAATTTTTCATTCCATTCGCTACTAGACTTGACTTGATAAAGAACAAAGGAAAGGAATCTCTTCCATTAAATAGGAGAATGTGAGATTTTTTATTTATTTATATTTATTTAACATTTATTTTTATTTAATTTACTAACAAAAATGATATTATCCTACTTGGAATATTGAAAAATTATTTCCAAAATTTTATTAGCAAAAAAAGAAATAAAAAATCATGCCTAAATTAAGAATTTGATTACATCCACTACTAAAGTCACTAAATGGGTAAATTACAAATCTTTAAAACTAGCTAAGTAATGCACTTTATTTTTAGGTACTGGTGGGTATTTTACAATTTTTTAAAACTAGCTAAGTAATTTCTCTTGAATCTATGTACTCAAGAGTTGGGTGCGGGACAAACAATTTCCAAATTGACTCTCCATTAATTAGATAGAGAAAATTGTCAAGAATTAATGATCCCTTGTCATCAATTCCAATAGCTCAGCTCGAACTCAAATCATGAGATTTTTGGAATGCTTCTTATCAACAAATAAGAGATTCGATATATATATGATTAATTCGATCAAAATCCATTATTGAGTTGCTCATTTAATGACCCTTCTCTCAATTATGCCTTAAAAAGGACTCAAATATGTATGATCAGCATGAGATTTTGAGTTTTATGTGTCTAGCATTTCTTTCACCATTAAGACATCTTAAAAGTGAATTATATTTTATGAATATTTTATCTATATAATGTTTTATATAGAACATATGATAAAGATAGAGTGTTAGAGTATTTCTATCAATCAGTCATATCATATAAGCTCCAGTTAGATAAAAAAATTATTTTAAATTGAATTACCTAAATAACAATAGAAAAGATATTGTTAATATAATATTCTCTCTATATAAACATAGATATTCTACAAACGGAGAGATTTACATGTGCTACTTATATAGTTCAATAACAATAGTAACCCAAAAAAGTTGTAGCAATCTATTTCAATATAGTAATAAGTTCCTTCTAGCATGAAATCCATTGTGTATCTCATTTGAAATGAAAGGGAAAGATTGCAAAAACAAAAGCAAGCAGAAAAGGAGTTTAAAATAGATCAAAAGTGACTAATCAGTATAATATCAACTAAAAATACAACATTAGCTCAGTTGCTCAACAATGACGATAGAACGAGCTACTATTGATATAGTTTTTAGTCTCAACCATTGTGCACCTAAGCTTAGAAAAGCAGGATAAAGCCAGTGATTAGGCCAAATATTTCATTATTTGTGGTGTTGTAAAAAATTTTATAGATCATCCTCAGGAAGGAGGTGAGGGGCATCCGAAAGAAAGAAGGTAAACTTGGGGGAAGCCCCCCACCAAAGCAAGGTTTCTAAGAATAGTAGGATTGAAAAAATATAGAATTTAGTTTATGCTATGATGATCATCTATATGGAAGAATAATTTTTGTTGATGCTTTCTTATTTAGAACAAAGAAGAACAGAGAAAATCTTTGTCATAGATTCTGTAGTCTAGAGAGATGTTTTCTCTTCATTAGTACTAATACTTGTCATACAATGGATTTCAATCTGATTGAGATGCTAGTACCAAGTCAAAAGTCAAAAGTCAAAGGTATTTGACATTCTTATTTTGGCACAACAGGAAACTTCTCCTGTGAATAGAAATGTGAACACCACCATAGCGCATGCCTTGCCAATTTTGCTAGAGTAAGCAACTTTGTATTTTTATTGCCTTCATAGCCTTTAATTAAACAAAGAATTGTTATAAAAACACAATTCTTATCTATGTTTATGCAGAAAATCATATCTCGAGAAAAATAAAATAATAATAATAATAAATAATTCTCTTTTGAGTAAACCTAAATCCATATCCAAGATTCTTAGTAAATTATCTCACATAAAACATAAAAAACTCTTCACTCAACTCACTTTTGGACTAAAAAGAAAAAAAAATTCAATAAGCAACTAGAGTATTTTTTCTTCAATATCTCTTTCTCATCAAAACCTTAAGATTACAAAATATTTATAAAATAAATAAGTCCTAAGTCATTAAGTGTTATTAAAAATTATTTCTTCAATAACTCCTAAAAGTACTTATCAACCCAAATAATTTTTCTAATAATTTTTCGAAACCTTAAGATTCACTCATCTTTTCAAGTTTATCTTTTGTCCCTTTAATGTTTTTGTTTACACTTAATAAAAAAATTCTTCACCTTTCTTTATAATATTATAATAATATTTTTTCATCAATTTTATTCATTGAAAAATTATTATACTCAGATATTATCTAACCCTATTTTGGGTATTTCCTAATTTAATCTTGGTTAATGTTAATTAGGAATATTTTTATAATTTATATTGGACATGATATCTCTCCTAATTAGGTTAGGAATATATATCTTAATTAAAAATATAGGTGGAAATTTAAAGAATATCCTAATTGGATTAGGAGTGTAAATCAAATAAAGGTAATTAGATTATGACTCCTACTTACATTAGTGCTAGGAATCCTTAGTATGGTAGGATGTCTATCCTATAAATACACTATGACTCCTCACTCTTCTCTCAAGCCATCAAAAGAGCAAGGTCAATAGTGGAGAAGATATCGATAGTGGGAGAGAGGAGTGAATGGTGGGCATCGTCCTTGCTAGTAGGGATATTTCTCTTTTCCTTGTTTGCATTCTATTCATGTTCGGTTGACATCTTTCTCTCCTATTATGATTTAAGTTTTACTAGTATTTTACCACTAGCTTGTTTTACATTACAAAATATGTGATCTAAGAGAAGATACATAAGGAGTCTAATCCTTTACATTTGGCCTAACAATTGGGTATCTTCATGCACATTTATAAATTTCTTTTGTTAAAGATCTAATAATACCTATAGATATTCCTCTATTCTCTTCCCCTCCCCACACACAAAACTATCTTTACTCTATACGTGGAATAGATCTTCTAAAGACATCGAGGACAAACTTAGAATAAGTAAAAAGAAGTTTATACATGATTCACTGACCTACATTTCTACTAAGGTATCTATGTTATCTCATATATGCTAGTCATAGGTACCCTACAAATCAATCACATGAGTGATGACATGTGTGACTTAAATATATTGTCTGTTGCTTAAATATATTGTAATGTCCATGGATTTATGCAATGAAAATCGGATCGTGATGAGATCACGATAATAAGACTGATTCGCCTTTAAACACAGATCCTAAATAATCTCGGTCATAGGTTACTCGAGAGAAATATCGAGATAACCAAACAGATTGGTGTGCTGTATACCCGTCTATATGATGGATGTAGCTGGTCTCAAAGCTGCTCGTGTGGGGACACTAGAGATACAATACAGGTGCTCATTGAAGAATGTGTTCACTGATTGATCCGTTTACGGAATGCTGGATGGTTGATGATGCCTTATTATTAGATAACGATTCCATAGTCCCAATAGTATATTTGATCCTTAGACTTGAGACACCAAAGATGTCATATATGGTACTCCACTCTTTGATACCAGACTTACAGGTCTGGAGGTTCCAGATCTAGCACAATCGATCATCGGGAGTGGTAGCCAACCTTACGAGGACTATTGAGTGTCGATAAAGGATTATTCACTCTCGGTGTCATGAGAGGAATATCTCATGTGTTCTTGCTCAGACAAATCCCTGGCCATGGTCATTTGGATTGAGAGAGAAAGAGTTCTTCGAGAGAATCCAATTAAGGCAAGACTCGAGTACAAATCGTATGGGTCTGACAGCACCATGCCCGGTATACGGTCTTTGGGATATTATATAGATAAGGGACTATAGGTACACGGTAACTGATGACAAACATATCCAATGTATTGGATTCGCTTGTATCGTTTGGGGACTGCGGTGTAGTGGCCTAGTACGTCCACAGTCGATGAGTTGAGTGAATTATTATGGAGATAATAATTCACTGAGCCATAAGGAGTTCTGATAGGTATAACTCACAGCCAGCTCGATATTGGGCCTAGAGGGTCACACACATATGGTAGGCATTACGATATGTAGAAGTTCGGATATGAGATATTCGCCGAAGTCTCTATCTTATTGGATATCCAATAAGCCCCTAAATTATTGGATCCTATGGATGAGATCCAATAAGAGCCCATGAGAGATTATTGGATATAGATCTACTAATATAAGAAACTTGGGTAGTCAGATGAAGATCCAATAACCAATAGGGCAGGATCCATTATAGTTAAGTTGACAGGGGACCTCTATAAATAGGAGGGAATTAGTGGTTCATAGACTAGAGTCATTTTGGTTTGTCTCTCATATTCTGCTCCCCTTCTCCTCAGAGCAGGCCTGGAGTTTTGAGGAGTATCGTCGCAACTCTACTGTGTGGATCACTACTAGAGTGGAGGAAACTTGACCTCCTTCACCCTCTCCTAGAGATATGCGGGGATTCAAGGATATACGATCTCCCTATGTAACACAATCTATCTTATACGCAGTTTTAAATTTCATAGATTTTTACGCACCAATCTTCACACGATGACAAACACATATTTAGAAATTTGAGGATTTTATTTTTCCTGTTTTTTCACTATACATGTGATGTCACCCCTAAGATTTCCCAACTATGGTATCAAAGTCAAGTTATTCGTGCGAAAGATTGGTTTTGAATTGCGTGTGTTATGTTTTGAAGAAGCTTTTAGCATCAAAATCGATGACGCAAAAGCGAGAAAGGGCAGCAACTGTTGCTGCCCTCCTATGACAGCGCTACCATATACGTGCAGCAAACTTGCTGCCGGTGGCCGACAACCCGCGAGAAGGGGCACTTGCCCGACGGGGTAGCAGCACCTGCAAGAGTTGCGCCCGTGAGCAGAACCACCCGCAAGGGCGCTCGCCCGGCGGGGCAGAATCACCCGCGAAGGCGGCGCCCCTACCCCCCACCACAGAGGGCCGCCGCCGGCAAGGTGGCGGCGACCCCATCAAGCAATAGGAAGAGGGTTTAGGGTTTTTTTGGGCAAAAGATAGTTTTACCCCTCGAAATTTTAGAAATTCCAAGTTTTATCCTTTGTCTAAATTATAAAAATACCCTCATAATTTAGAAATTTCCCTACATATCCCTAATTTCAGAAAATATTAATTAATTAAAATATTTAATTGATTATTATCTAGTAGTCCTATATGATAATGATTTATATATGTAATGTATGATATGTTGACGGATGATCATGGACCATGTGACGTGTGTACTTGTAATTATTATTATTGGGGCCTGCGAGTCTCCATTTTATTTCTCGTTTATTGTCTAGCCTGTGTGCTTATAATTAAGTTGTAATCATACAAGGAGGCATAGCAAGAGCGTAAAAGCGATAGCGGGACCTACAAGATGGACGATCATGATGCATGGAGATGCGTCGAAATGTCGACAGACCGACGAGAATGAGATGGACGATCACAGGGCATGGAGATGCACCGTTGCATACATAGATCTTGATATGAGTGAGTAGACTCACTGGCTCAGGCTTGATCACACTAGGCTGTGGTCTATGATCATCTGGTGTGATTGCTCATGTGATATATGATTGCTTATACATCTATTAGATATGCATATACATTTGCATGTGATGTAGATATATATTAAATATGTATGTGTGTGACACGTTACATTATGAGACCAAATCAAAATCCCCTCTATCGATAATATTAAGTCGGTAAACGTGAGGCAATTAGATTGACCAACGTGGCCTTCCATCGTTATAAATAGGGACCGATTCTCAATGTAAGTTGAGTTGGTCGAGTCCCTCGAGGCTCACCTATATCACGATTCGCTATCTTGCCTACGATATAGAGATGTCACTGGTGACCTGAGAAAGTGGTATGCTTAGTCGAGTCCCTCGAGGGTATATAATCGAATCAGACTCATCTTGTAACGATGGTGTTGACTTAACCGAAATCATGGTGGGTCGAGTCCCTCGAGACCACGGTGATTTAGAGGCCGAATAGGATGGGAAATACAAGGAGTTGTGAACGGCAAGAGTGGCCTACCTTTTTGGCTTAGTGTGATTAGTCGAGTCCCTGAGGTTACCACTAAGATGCTAATTGGATCCCGATCTCCACTAAAAGTCTGCCAGAGACTTTCGTTTCATGTGCTGATGGTGTCGCATGACTCGCTAGTAAAATAGTGAGAGCATATTAAGAAGAGCCAATCCATATAATTTGGACCAGTGAGACGGTTGACATCAAGTATACCACGTAAGGGATTTGAAAATGTTGCTTTCAAATCCCTTACATGGCATACTTGATGTCAACCGCCTCACTGGTCCAAATTATACGGATTGGCTCCGTAACTTGGGAATTGTTCTCACGGCGGAGAAAATCGCGTACGTCCTTGATACAGTGATGCCTATGCTCGAGGAAGGGGCAAGCGAGGATAAGATCGCTAGTTACATGAAGTACATTGATGACTTTACTCTTGCTTATTGTTATATGTTGGGCTCCATGACTCCTGAGTTACAGAGACAACATGAAAAGATAGATGCTAGATCCATTCTCCTACATATCTGTAAACTGTTTAAGGAATAGGGAAGGACTCAGCGATATAAGATATCCAAGAGCCTCTTCTGCACTAGGATGACTGAGGGGACACCGATTCAGAACCATATCATAAAGATGATTGAGTGGATAGAGAAACTCGCAGGTCTAGAAATAGTGCTAGAGGATAACTTGTGTGTGGATCTTGTACTTTAGTCTCTATCAGATTCCTTTTCACAGTTCATAATAAATTTTAATATGAACAAGTGACTCTCCTTGAGCTCCTCAATATGTTGAGGGAGGTAGAGAGCACTATCAAAAAAGAGAAGCCAGTTCTCTACACTAGTGAGATCAGAAAGAAAAGGAAAGCGGAAAAGCCCCTTAAGAAGGGTAAGGGCAAGGGCAGACCAGGTAAAGCAAAGGTTGCTAAGAAAGACCTGGCAAAGGATAAAGGCCAGTACTTCCATTACGGCCAAAATGGGCACTGTAAGAGAAACAACAAAGAATACCTTGTAGAGAGGGTGAAACAAAAGCTTGGAGAAGCTTCAAATGCTATCATGGATGTAAGCATGTCCAAAAGGAAAAGTAATAAGGTAAATAGTGCATACTTATGACATCGTAGGCTAGGTCACATCCATGAGGGAATGATCCAAAAGTTACTAAAGGATGGATATCTAGATCCATTCGATTATAAGTTATATGCAACTTGCGAGCCTTGCCTTTGTGGAAAACTAACCAACTCTCCTTTTAGTAGAACTGGAGAGAGAGCTAGTGAGTTGTTGGAACTAATAAATAATAATGTATGTGCACTAACGTCAACTCATGCTATAAGTGGTTACTCCTACTTTATTACTTTTATTGATGATTTTTCAAGATATGGACATATGTACTTGATCAAGTATAAGTCCAAGGCCATTGAAAAATTCAAAGAGTATAAGAATGAAGTGGAGAACCAAACTGAAAAGAGTATCAAGACTCTTTGATTAGATCGAGGAGGTGAGTACTTAAGTATAGAGTTCACTTAGTTCCTCAAGAACCATGAGATTCTATCCCAATGGACACGTCCTTATACACCTCAGCTCAATGGTGTATCTGAAAGAAGGAATCGTACAATGTTAGATATGGTGTAGTCTATGATGAGTTTCGCTGACCTACCCATCTCATTATGGGGATATGCCCTAGAGATCGTAGCTTACTTTCTGAACAGAGTTCTAACTAAATTAGGAGTATCTACACCATATAAGATATAGAAAGGGCAAAAGCTTGATCTTAAGGTTGTTAAGATTTGGGGCTACCCTACCCACGTTAAAAGATACAACCCCGATAAGTTGGAATCGAGGACGGAGCGGTGCAAGTTCGTGGGATACCCCAAGGAAACTTGTGGATATTATTTTTATCATCCTGAGGACCAAAATATCTTTGTAGCTAAGAGAGTGGTGTTCCTCGAAAAGGAACACATTCTTGGCAAAGATAGTGGGAGCATGATAGAGTTGAGCGAGGTTGGAGAACCTAACTCAAGCACCACTCAACAGCCCGAGTTTGTTCAGGTACCTAACACATAAGTTCCAACTTTACATAAGTCTAGCAAAGTATCTCATCCTCCTGATAGATATGTGAGATATATTAGAGAAGAGAATGTTGAGAATATTGATCCTCAGACCTACGAGGAGGCTATTATAAGTATAGACTCCAGGAAATAGCAAGAAGCCACGAATTCTGAGATGGATTTCATATACTCCAATAAGGTTTAGAACATAATTGATGCACCCAAGGGTATTGTACCCATTGGTTGCAAGTGGATCTTAAAAAAACAGATCGAAGTAGATGGAAAGGTAGAGACCTATAAAGCAAGACTAATAGCTAAGGGGCATCGTCAAAGGCAATGTGTTGACTATGACGAAACCTTCTCACTCGTAGCCATGTTAAAATCCATCTGATTTATATTGGCTATTGCAGCACACTATGATTATGAGATCTAGCAGATGGACGTGAAAACTTTATTCCTCAATGGCAACCTCGATGAGGTGTATATGATACAGCTTGAGGGGTTTGTGTCCAAGGACTACCCAAATAAGGTATGCAGGTTTCTTAGATCCATTTATGGATTAAAGCAAGCCTCCTGAAGTTAGAACATAAGATTTGATGAGGCAATCAGATCTTATGACTTCGTTAAAAACAAAGATGAGTCTTGTATGTACAGGAAGGTAAGTGAGAGTGCTATCACCTTCTTGGTGTTATATATGGATAATATCCTGATCATTGGGAATAATGTAGGAATGCTATCCACAGTAAAGACTTGGTTATCTAGACACTTCTCTATGAAGGACTTAGGAGAAGCATCCTATATCTTGGGGATTCAGATCTATAGAGATAGATCTAAGAGGATGCTTGGCTTGTCTCAGTCCAGGTGCATAGACACCATTGTCAAAATGTTTGACATGAAAAATTATAAGAAATATCTCATATCGATGAAACATGAGATATCGCTTTTTAGAAGTATATCCCAAAGACTCATGGAGAAAGGACAAACATAGATAGGATACCCTATGTCTTAGCGATAGGGTCTATCATGTATATTATGCTATGTACCAGGCTTGATATAGCGTATGCTTTGAGTGTCACAAGCAGGTATCAAGCGGATCCAAGCTTGGAGCACTGAAAAGTAGTAAAGTGTATCATTAAATACTTAAGAAGGACTAAGGATCTTTTACTATTATATGGAGATAGTAGCCTCAGGGTTAAAGGCTACATGTACTCAAGTTTCCAGTCTGATTTCAATGATAGCAAGTCGAATTCGGGGTATGAGTACACCATGAATGGAGGAGCAGTGTGCTGGAAGTATACTACTGTTGACTCAACCACAGAGGCGAAGTACATTGCTGCAACAGAGGCAACAAAGGAGGGAGTCTGGATAAAGAAGTTCATCATAGATCTGGGAGTCGTGCCGAGCAACGAGGAGTCGACTCCCTTATATTGCAACAACAATGAGGCGATTGCTCAAATGAAGGAACCTAGGTCTCATCAGAAGTGTTCTTAGGAGGTTCCACCTGATTAGAGAGATCGTGACTCGAGGAAATATAGGAGTAAAAAAAGTTTCATCCGAAGATAACGTTGCAAATCCACTGATAAAGCCATTGTCTTAGATTGTCTTTGAGCGTCATAGAGGTCTAATGGAGATCAGATACATATGTGATTAGCTTTAGGTCGAGTAAAAGATTGCTAGTCATATGTGCCTTGCAAGCCAATCACATGAGTGATGGCACGTGTGACTTGACACACAGTCTTTTTGCTTATTATATTTTGGCATTTTATCACTTTATATTGCTTGTTGCTTGAATATATTGTGATGTCCATGGATATGTGCAATGAGAATTGGTTCGTGATGAGATGATACTGATTCGCCTTTAAACATATATTATAAATAATCCCGATCATAAGTTAATCGAGACGGACATCGAGATAACCGGATAGACTGATGTGCTGTATACTCGTTCATATGATGGATGCAGTTGGTCTCATAGTTGCTCGTGTAGGGACACTAGGGATACAATACAGGTGTTCATTGGAGAATGAGTTCATTGATTGATCTGCTTACAAAATGTTGGATGGTTGATGATGCCTTATTATTATACAGTGATTCTGTAGTCTTAATGGTGTATCTGATCCTTGGACTTGAGACACCAAGATGTCCTATATGAGTACTCCACTCTTTGATATCGAACTTATAAGTCTGAAGGTTCCAGATCTAGCACAACTGGTCATCAGGAGTGGTAGCCAACTTTACGATAACTATTGAGTGTCGATAGAGGATCATCCACTCTCGATGTCATGAGAGAAATATCTTATGTGTTCTTACTCAAACAAATCCTTGGCCAGGGTCATTCAGATTGAGAGAGAAAGAGTTCTCCGGGAGAATCCGATTAGAGCGAGACTCGAGTAAAAACTGTATGGGTATGACAGCACCATGCTCAGTATACAGTCTCTGAGATATTAGATGGATAAAGGACTATATGTGGTAACTAAAGACGGACAAATCCAATGGATTGGATTCCCCTGTATCGTTTGGGGACTGCGACGTAGTGGCATAGTATGTCCGCAGTCGATGAGTCGAGTGAATTATTATGGAGATAATAATTCACTGAACCAGAAGGAGTTCTGACAAGTATGACTCACGGTCAGCTCGATATTGGGCCTAGAGGGTCACACACATATGGTAGGCATTGCGATGAGTAGAGGTTCGGATATGAGATATCCGTCGAAGCCCATATCTTATTGGATATCCAATAAGCCCTTGAATTATTGGATCCTATGGATGAGATCTAATAAGAGCTCATGAGAGATTATTAGATAAGAGATCAACTAATCTAATAAGCTTGGGTAATTGGATGGAGATCCAATACCCAATAGGGTATGATCCATTATGGTTAAATTAATAGAGGACCTCTATAAATAGGAGGGAATCAATGGTTCAAAGACTAGAGCCTTTTTGGTTTATATCTCATATTCTCCTTCCCTTCCCCTCAGAGCAAGCCTCGAGTTTTGAGGAGCATCGTCGCAGCCCTACTGTGTGGATCACTACTAGAGAGGAGGACACTTGACCTCCTTCACCCTCTCCTAGATATCTACAGAGATTCAAGAATATACGATCTCCCTATGTAACACAATCTATCTTATACGTAGTTTTAAGTTTCACAGATTTTTACGTACTAATCTTCGCACGACGACGAACACATATTTGAAAATTTGATGATTTTGTTTTTTCTATTTTTTCATGGCGCATGTGATGTCGCCCCTAAGATTTCCCAACAATATATGCACGTATATATTTGATGCATAGTAAATGATCGATGTTCCTACATTCCTAATGATGCATTTATATATTTTTATATATGCATGTGTATGCTTATGCATGATTAATAAACAAATGAGTAATCTACTTAGGTTGGATATAATATCTCCATGTGATTATGCCCCATATGATAAGAGCTTAGAGGCCATCATGTAATGAGTAGCATCCATCGGGTCAAATCTCCTTAATTATCCTCCTAATATGATATGCTATATTGTAATTGTGATTGATTGATTAAGCTGATGATATAATCATATTATGATATGATGACATGTGATTTTGATATGATAATAGAACTTGCATGATCCCTTTTAACTGTAAGAGGGCCGGTATAATGGAGGGTGATTCCCTTTTGGGATTAGTAGACTATCAAACATGATAGTTAGATAATTTTTCTATCTACTGTTACGAGGAATGTATATCCACTTCAGCAGATGAGGAACAACATTTGATATACTGTTGGGAGTGTGATATAGATTCTCTCTATCTGTTGTTGGGGTAAAAACTCATCATATTAGAGTATTATCTCTCTATTTGCTATTGAGAAAGTGTACTATCGGGTGTCTTAACTATATTTGGATATTATTAATAATATATATGGATAATTAGATTTTGTACATATTATATTATATTAGTGCATATGATAATTATGATACCTATTAGGGGAGAAGTATTCCTTAGATATTCAATTCTAGTGACATGTATATGTACAACTAATTGTATTTATGAGTAATATTGAATGAAATCATGTTGTACATATTCTTATGACCTCACATGAACTCTAATTATAACAATGATTTTGTCCTCTTATTTATTCTCATTTGGCTCACATATTATATGCATAAATTCATTCGATATTTGATCAACACATTGTTATTACTTTTTTTTAATCTCTATTCCCTACTTGTACATTTGTGCTTACCCAAAACTGCTTTCACATATTATAATACAACAAATTTTGGTGGAACATTTGAAGAAGGGCGATTTTTTATGCATACAAGTTAATTTGCATCTAGATGTGATAAAAATTTACAGAAACACCTAATAATATCCTTGTTAAATCTGAAATCACTATATCTTTTAAGCTTTGATATTATCTTACTCCATCCAATTTTTTAGAACTACAAGAGAATATTTTAAAGTTTAAATAAATTAGAAAAACCATGGTAAAATTACATGGTTTGACAATCCATTCCGATGTCCATCAAGAAAACATGATCTTTACTATAAGAGAAAAAATAGTCACTAAGAATAACTCTATTTTGAGTTAATATGAACTCAAGCTCAATTTTTTTTTCTATATCTTCTAACATAAACTTTGAAGAATTTTTCTTTTAACTCTCTAGATCAAAATCTTAAGATCCAAGATGATTTGTTTTATAATATCTCATGTAAAACATTGAGATATATAAAATATTTATATAATAAATTAGACCTAAGTAACTAAAAGAGTAAATAATTTTTTTATCTTCTCAACTGTTTGAATCTAATTAGGGCTCTTAAAAATACCTCTAAGCCTAACATGAAAGTAAGATAAATATAGAAGTAATTTACATTAGAAAACCTTAAGTTTTCACTCAAGTGAACACTTCAAAATTTTTTAAAAGATACTCTAAAATTTGTCATTTATTACATCAACACTCAGGCTAAATATGAAATTTAGAAAAAGTGAGGTGCTATTTGGTAATTTAGAAAAATCAAATTGACAAGTTTAGTGTTTTCCTGACTATAAAATAACAAAAATGTCTTTTTCTTTTTGGTACACCCCCACTCCCCATCATGGTTTGCAGCATCCATCAATAAGGCTTACTCATGATGGGAGAACACATACTACTGTACATATAATCACACAAGTACAAACACTCCCATGTGTCTCAAATACTAAAACTACATAAATGTGAAGCTTCTCCAGGAAATAAGAACAACTCATATGCACAATTCTTTACTCCTGAGGAAGAATTTGGTCATGCTAAGTAAGTATAATGATCCTGGATTATATTTTAATGTGCATGACAGCAAGTTTCTCACAAGAACAAGCACAACATTTGGAGAAAAAGTAGCATAGCAACACCCATCTCTCATCAACATGATTAATTAATATTTAGATGAGATCCACTTCACATAACCAAAACTTAGCATGTATTCTGTGAAAAATAATACATTGAATCTATTTAGGTTTACATCTCTATGTAGGTATTAATAATATGATAAAACACCCCAGACTGGATCCAACCCATTATTCCTTCTCCCCTTCTCCCCACCATCACTCGCTTATGTCCAGAGCAGACAGCCAAATCTCTCGCTCTCCATCCCTTACAATCCACAACCCCATGGAAGAGAAACCTACAGAATTGTACCTCTCCCACTCCCCTACCATTGTTGTTCTTGCCCACCTGTCACCCACCAACCTTCAGAAATCTGAAACAAATGAATGCTCAAAAGAGTTAAAAGTTGAACAGGTCTTCTTCAATCAGATACCCAAGGTTTGTTTTAATGGCATCACTCACCATCTTTCTTTCTCATCAAACTCCTGGCAAACAACAGGCAGATGATCAGAAAACCCACCCCTGCTGCCCCTCCCACCACTATGGCCACTGTCTTCCCTGTTTGCCCTGATCACCGAGAAGCAATCGACTATCATCAATTTTATTTGGAACCATGCACATAAGTCACCTTCCTCCAAGAAATAGAAAGTCAAAACCATTCCAACAAATGAAACATCTAAAACTGTAAAATAGCAAAAGGGAAACAGAAAGAAAACCTGTAAGCTGGAGATCGAATGCAAATGACTGCACTTTCAGATTGTAAGGATCGGAGAGAATAATGAAAAGAAAACTTCAAATCCATGTAATATTAATGAAAAGTAGCATATGACGAAAGGAAACAAGAAATCAGATGCTATATGATGTGTATGCACAGGAGGCTTCCTTCAAACCAGAAGAACCCGAGAAAGAATGAAAAGGTAACTTCATAAGAAGGAAACCAAAAACCTCATAAGACGGAAATCCAATGCAATGTGATCTACAGGAACACAAAAACGCAAAAAAAAAGCTTTCTTTAGAACTTGAGAATCAGAGAAAAGGAAAGAAAAACTATCTGTGAAGATAAAAGGAATCAAAGTTGAAATTTTTAGTCGTACTAACAGTCCTCACCTCCATTACCGCCGCCGCCGGCGGAGGTGACGCCATTCGCGTAGTAGCTGTAACTAATGTAGCACTTGTCGAGGTAGATCTGGCCGGAGGTGGCGCCGCCGCACTCCACCTCCGACTTCTGGACGGCCTGGGCCACGCAGTCGGTGCAGTCCCCGTTAGAGAGGTCGCCCTCGCACTGCGCCATAGTGTAGATGGAGCCGTAGCTAGTGGTGTAGAACCCCTGCCCGCCAGCGACGCCGCTCTGCAGCTGGCTGAAGGCCGTGTCCCGATTGACCTCAAAGTCGCCACCGCCACCGCCACCGCCGGAGCCGCAGGTCTTGTAGAGCATCTGGGTGCCAGAGATCTGGGGGAAGCCGGACACCTGGTACAGGGCGTAGCAACCGGAGAGCTGGACGCGGGCGGCGGCGGCGTAGCCGCAGAGAGACGGCCACATGGGGAGGAGGCGGCTAACGCAGGCAGAGCAATCGGAGGAGGCGAGGTCACCGCGGCACTGGAAGAGACCCAAGAGGGACTGGCCGCCGTTGGCGGATGAGGCGGTGGTCTTGTAGAACTTGGAGGTGCCGGCGCGGGCGGTCAAGGAGGAGGAGAGGGCGGCGAGGGCCTGGCCGTAGGCTGCAGCGCCGCCGGGGAAGGACTGGTTGGCGCAGCCCTTGTAGACAAGGTTGTAGAGGTCGCCGGCAGCAGCCGGGGACAGGCAGGCGAGTACTGTGAGGGCCAATCTTAACAATGGCAATGCGAACGAAGAGCTCGGAAAAGGAGTCAGAGAAGAATGACGGTAACGGGCTGTGAGTTTGCCCATCTATTGCAAAGTGGGCTCTCTCTTCTGCGGTCTCCCTCACTGTATCTGCTCTTTCATTGGGTTATCATTGCCGGTGCTTCTTTTTGAAGGACTTGGGTTGTGCAAAGGAAGTGACAATGGTGTGGGGTAGTGGAATTCGTCTTAGAATCTGCTCGTGAAGGGAACAAAAGAAAGGTAAATTAGAGTGTGGTTGAAATTGACGGACTAGCTGTCGTGTACTTTTTGGAAACGTGATGGGGGAGAAAGGGCGCCGGATAAGACTAATGTCAACTTGGTCAAATGTTCATGGGAGCTCTGTATGCTCTGAATAAAGAAAGGCTGCTGCAGGCATGCATGTGATGATGAGTTGGTGGTGATTTGGGCCAGTAAGGAGAAGTGTTCCAATGGCAGAGTCGCGGTCAGAAGAGGAGGCTGCTGTCGATTGCAGAAGAAGGTTTTGACTGGAGTACACGAAGAAGACGGCCTTTTCCGGAGCGAAGAGGATGGAGAGCGGTGAAGGTGGATTTCTTCCTGTACCTTCTCACACTGCCCCTTAATTTCTGCTGCAGCTGCTGCTGCTGTCGTCGTCGTCGTCGTCGTCGTCGCCGTCGCCGAGGTTGGTTTCCTGTATTCGTCGGAAAGGAGATCGAGGTGGTGAAACGTGACCGCCCTCAAGATTTGGAGCATGGGTTTTAGGATCTGCAAAAAGTGGGATTCGTGAGTAGGTGTGCTAAAAGGAAGCTTGGGAATCCCACAGCAGTACAAAGTATTAACCGTCGAAGCATTTTGCCATGGCCATCATCATCGTTTCCAACTTGTCACATCCCAGCTTTTTTTTCCACGTACACATATTTTTCCATAAAAATAACTCAAGCAATATAAAGATGATAATAATAATAATAATTTTAATCAAAATAAATTTTAAATATTCATATAATATTAAAAAATAAATCAAAACTTAAACTGAAAATGTATAAAACTTCAGCACCTCCACACGACTCTACCCAGCTTTATATAACATAGCTGTCAATTCTCGAAATCCAATTTAGGATAAAAAAATAGAATTGAATATCTCTTGATATCTAACTTCACTTGATAGCTTCCTTTAGGCTTACTATAAGATTGAGAGCTGTAGGGTACCGTAAACCTTAAATTGAGAATAAATATAAGAGAAGTACGCACGCCTATGAATGATATAAGTAACATGACTCCTATTACTTACTCAACCCTTATGAGAATCGATGGAATGAATGACATAAGCAAATAACAACCGATGAAGATGCTTAATTTCTCGTAATAAATTCTCTCTCAACGGTAGATGAAACAATATTTTTCACTTGCCAAAGTAAAGACACATGTCTCCCGACAAAAGATAAAAAAAATGTTTAGCTATCACATTTCACAATCCACTAATTTAGAATTATCCTTCAATATATTAGCCTTTATGCGATTGATAGAAATCATATAGATTCTTTTATCACATCAGTCATATATCTCGTGTACTACCATATATACTCATCGGCCGATCCAAAAGCTATCAAATACCATCAATATCATGAATAATACCTAATTAACCTTCAATCGATCTGAAACTTATTTGAATTGATTCAATTGAGTCAAATTGGATTCAATTCAACAATAACAGAACTGAACCAATTCATAATCCTCATAAGACTGATCCGGAATCATCCTAAATTAGTTCAACTTGAACTTGGTTAGATCCAAATTAGGTCAAATAAGTTCAAATCGATTCAGAATGATCCTGAACCGGTCAAATTTGATCAAACCGATTCGATTTAGATTCAGTCTAAGGTTTAATTGGGCTCAAAAGCACAAAAATAAGTCAAAACATGGATACTGGGCCAATCCAGACCCGAATTCAACCCAATACAGGGCTGAATTCAAGTCGGGCCGGCTCAGTACAGGGCTGGGCCAAATCTTAGATCAGCCCAAATGGACATGTGCATGGCCCGCCCACTGGACAAGGGTGGCTGCGGGCTGGGACGCGACCCGTGGGCGCGCCTGGGCTGCAACATGCGGGAAAGGGCTGAGCCTGTTAAGTTGTGCCGGCCTGGTCCAGTCGAGACACTGAGCTCGAGTCGAACCGGAACACAGGCTCAATGTCGAGCCGGACCGAGCCAGGTCGGGTCTGCACCTGGATCAAGCCACGTCGCAGGCTGGTTGGGACCGACCGAGCCCGATCCCCTGGTCTGACTCAAATCCGGTCTGAGTCAGATCAATTTTAATTCCGATTTTTCATTTAATTCTTTTTTCACAGATACCTAAAATTGCACAGTAATTCATATAATTGATAAAAAAATCCAAAAAAAGGAATTTGAGTTTTATATCTGCATAATAATTTAAATAAAGTAGATGCATGATTTAAAAAATATAATCACTATTTTTCATTAATTAAAATTATAAAAAATAAATAAAATTGAGTTAAAAATTCTGTAAATCATAAAAAAATATAAATACAACCTAGGAAATTAACAGAAAATCAGATAAATAGTATAATCAACAATATAATCTGATTTTACAATCTATAATTTGCGTTTGAATAATTTTTAATGTTAAATGCCATGTTTTGCATTCTAAAAATTTGCCATAATGGATAGAAAATTCTATAAAATTAATATCGATCACAAAAATATTTTATATCATCAATACTAAAGTAAAAAATTATAAATTTATTAAATTTGGATAGTCAAAACACCTATTTTGGGATGAGAGAATTATTAAATTAAAACTTAATTTTCTGAGAAAAATATTTAATTAATTTAAATTTATTTATCAAGTTTACAAAAGATAAAATATTATTGTTGGGATAGAATATTCCAAAATTTCTAATTAAATTTGAAACATTTTGAATTTAGAATTTGTGAGGGGAAAACAACAATATACAATTGTAACAAATAATAAGGATTCACAAAAGGAATAAATGCCACAAAGGTTTCAAGATAAAATATTATTGGACCTAAAATCAAGAACCTCTTAAGAATTATGTTCCACATCTCATAATCCATATCCAAATATAGAGGTCACACCACCCACCTTAATGGGGTCAGCTACATAAGTTACTGGTATGCAACACAATTAATGTCCACTTTTTACCTAGAAGAGATTTGAGGTTATTGAAAGATAAGAAATGTGATGGGAACGAACAGAGAAAAAGAAAACCAACTGACACTGGTAGATAGATGCTTGCTTCTGAAAATTAAAAACATCAAAGGAAACCTCAACAGTTTGCATCTTCTCAAGCAGCAAGCAATTGTGTGAACAAAGGTATGACATGAATGTTTCATGGTACTAATTGTCAACCTCAAAATATTATGTTTATTCGATTAAATAAATGAAAAACACATGAAGACGACTTAACTTTGCCAATTTGTTGTGGACGTATTAATGATAATGCCTAACCTACAAAAATGTTTTAGTGCCTATGCATTGACTTTGGAGGAAGGATCTCTATGGATACCATGGAATCAACCAATAGCACGAGTTACTGTTCGATGTTGAGGTGACCATTGCAATGATGCAGACTACGACAGTTTCGAGTACGTGACAAAGATTGACAAGACAAGAAATGCTGCAACGAATTGTTTGCCGCAATACAACAACAGCGAGCGAGACGGAGAAAGGAAGGATTTTTCTCTCTCCGTTTCGAATCAAAACCCTATCGGATAGAGATCCCGACGAACCCTAAGAACACGGGAAGATCCCTACAAGCCCATCGAGAAGAATAATCAAGAGGGGGGGGAAGAGCGGAGATCCGACTGACTCTGGCCACTCGGCCGGCGTCGCGGCTCCTCTCCTCCAGCGGGCTGCTGCCTCCTCCCGCTCCACGTAAGTGTTATTTTTTATAATAATAATAATAATAAAATATTACTAACTTAAGATCAAATTAAATAATAATAATAATAATTCTTAGACTTACCTTAATACTTGAGACTTGAATTGATTTATAGATATCTCCTATTGATAAATGTAAATAAGAGTTCATAATCTCTACAATTCTATCTAATTTTATTTAAAAAAATTTAAAAAATATTTTAAACTAAGAATTTATTATCCCTAAAACTCTATCTAATCTTATGTAAAATATAAAAATATTAATTTATAATATTTTCAAATATATTTTATCCTCTTAATACTCTCTACTACGATAAAAGATTAAACAAGATTTAAGACATATACTATGTTCTTGTCGACCAATGAATTCGAAATCAGAATTGCTTCTTTATTCTAGAACAATAATATTTGGATGCATATGGATCTCAATAGTATTTTGTTTTGTTAAGATGAGATTTTACATTTTAATTAATAATTAGAAATGATGTTTGAATCAAATTGTTGGGTGATAAAGAGAAAAATCATCCCACCAAAATTCGACGTGTGGATGGATACTCGCATGACAAGAAAAGATAAATTATTTTGAAGTCATACATTGTCATTACAGGTGCTTTTAAGCTTTTCTTTCTTTTGTATAGTTTTATAAATCTTTTTATCCTCCAAAAAGAGAGAGAGAGAGAGAGAAAGTAATTTTGATGTTCATGTGTTTCGTCATTGCTGTGATCATCTCATGAAGCTAAATAGGAACGAGATGCCCACCCCAAGAAGAATCATATCATTTCTTGTTTTAATCGAACACGAATACATGACATATGAAAAGAAGCCGAAATTTCTCTTGTATTTTTCTCGGTCAGAGGGAAAGAACAACACAGTGTTATCTCGAAGCTTTGATATGTCTCCTCCACATAGTAATCTGGCTCCTGTAGATAGTCCAAAACCAATACATGATTCGATTGATATTGTAGGCCATACAAGTTTAATGGTATAAGAAAATTTTAAATATTTAAATTTAAATAGATGATTTTTTTTTAAAATTATTTTTTTCAAAAGGTCCCGATATTTTTTATTCTTTAAAATAGTATCTCTATTTTATTAATCTCATAAAGACCCTTATATTTCCTTATTATCATCTCCATTATTTTCATCCTATTACAAAGTTTTATCACCTCTATATGATGCTACTCACTCATCACATTTAGTCTTTGTTTCTTATGTAAGTCCTCGTCACTTTCAATGAGAAAAGCATGAAAGAATAGGTTAAGGGAAGAGATGATATGTGACGACGAAGATAATAAGAAAATGAGAGGAATGAGGAAAGGAAAATGAGAAGAAAGCGATGGATAATAAGGAAGGATGAATGATGAAAGATAAAGAAAGAAATAGGAAATGAGGGAAATAAGAAAAGAAAGAAGAGAAAACGATAAATAAAGACGAAAAAAAAGACGACTTAACGGTCACGAAGAATGAAGAGTCTAGAATAAAGGTAAAATAGGAAAGGATCACCATTTCATAGGTGAATAAGAAAAGGATAAGAATATTTATGAGATTATAAACAAATATTAACTTAAAAAGAAAATATATAAATATTTTATGAAAAACTAAAAAGAAATTTTTTTTAAAGCAAATCGTCCAACTTAAATTAATAATCCAACTCATAAATTAAGGTAACATTAGCGAATTATACACGTTGGCGGACGACTGCATCAATCATTGCACCACACGATGCATGATTTTTTCATCACTCGAATCTTACTGCAGCAGCTGCCTCGGCACATTAGGTCCGGCTCACGTGCGGGCTTCTTGGACGGCACGTCTACCATCTACTACACGTGTTCGACGGCGACGACCCTTCGAGGTGAGGAAATCGCGAAGAAGAAGGCTGGCGAGGCGATCGAAGAAGACAACTGAACTACGTTCACAGATTTCTCACCTCCTCCTTCCCTCTCTCTCTCTCTCTCTCTCTCTCTCTCTCTCTCACGCGCACACACACGCACGTCACGTTACAGCTGGAAAAGAGGTTGAAGGCGACGCTGTCGCGTGCTCCCACCGCAGGAACGTGCGGTGGCCTTCGCCACTGCTCGAAGAATCCTCCATCAATTCCCACCGTCAAAACGCCGAGCAGCCTTGTCGTCAGCGGTAGCCAAGAACGAGATCACCTCTTCCTCTCTACATTGGGCCTTATAAAACCTGCAATCTTTCTTGTTCCAAGGCGTTTTGCCTCCTCTAATCTTCCTCGCTAAGTTAGTCTCCACTCTCTCTCTTGCTTCCTTCTCCAAGGCGTCATTCATCTTGGAAGAGTGAATATATGATGATGCTAAGGAGTTCGTCGACACCAATTCTTGGCTCCCTCCTCTCCTCTTCCTCTTCCCTTCACTTCTCCGAGAGCCCCAACAACTTCCACCACCACAACTCTCCCAACCCAAACCTTCACACCTTCTCCTGCCACTTCTCCCCTGCCTCAGATGGCCTTCACGACCAGAGCCCGTCCCTCGGCATCCGGAGAAGCCGCTCCGACGGCAATCTCCACTCCTTCCTCTCCGACCAGTCCGACGACCCCAACCATCACTACCACCTCCTCCCCCGGTCCCTGAAGTGCTCCTCCGCTCGACGCGCCCATCCTGCTCTCGAGAGCATCCCTTCATTCTCCTTGCGCAATCCAAACACTCTGCCAGAAGAGGAGGAGGAGGAGGAGGAGGAGAAGGAGGAAGATGACCAAGAGAATGAGGGGCTGGGCGCGGCCAGAGGATTTGGCTTCGCGAGCGACGATCGAAAAGGTGGGCTGAAATATCCGAATCCCGAGGTCGAAAGCCCCGCGCCACCACCTTTGTTCCTCGCGAGGGGGCTCGGGATCGACCGGGTCGGATCGGGGTTACTGACTGCGGGCGGTGGTGATGGTGGCATCGGCGGCGGCCGCAGTGGTAAGTGGAATGTTTTGACGGGCAACGGCGGAGAGCAGTCGGATGTGGAGACGTACTACAAGAAGATGGTGGAGGAGAACCCCAGCAATGCTCTGTTCCTGAGGAATTACGCGCAGTATCTCTACCAGGTATCGTTGCTATCATTGCTGCTGCTTCACATCGGCTTTGTATGAAAGAGAAGCATTCTTTCCCTCGAATGATTTCACCGTATCTCAATTATCCGTCGATTGCCATACTAAATTCTTTCGAATTGTAGGCCAAGGGAGATCTGAAAAGAGCAGAGGAGTATTATTCTCGTGCTATTCTTGTGGATCCTGGTGATGGCGAAATCCTGTCACAGTATGCTAAGTTGGTGTGGGAGCTGCACCACGACGAAGAACGAGCTTGCAGCTACTTCCAACAGGCAGTTCAGGCAGCACCACAGGACAGGTAAACATCCATGGATCAAGCACAAATTGCTCTGGAATCGTGTAGCTCGGAGAACCGTGAGTTCTCAGAGCTGACAACAGCTTCTCACTGTCGATTTGTTTGCCATGGCAGCCATGTTCTTGCTGCGTATGCTGGGTTCCTGTGGGAAACAGAGGAGGAAGATGGCGGTGGATCGCAAGATTTCATGGTGGAATCATCTCGTAGCGGAGGATTGGCTCCGGCGACTGCTTGATGCGATGTTCGATACGGGAGGGAGGTGAGAGAAGTCTGCTCGAAAGGTGTTGTGGGAACAAAAGGGGATTGGACTTTCGATTCTGATTTATGAAAGATTAAAGAAGGAGAATGATATTGGGTTAGATTTCTGGCGTACTGTGGATGAAATATCCAATTATATATGTATTGGCTTAAAAACAACAATTTTCTACACATTAATGTGTCATTTAAGGACTAAGATGATCAGTAATAGCAATTCCCCATTATTTCCTTTGTAATACGACGTTGTCATCATTATTAATTAGGTCACAAAAGAGTAATTTTACTGCCTTTATTTTTCTTCCAAAAAGGATAAATATATTACTTAACAAAAGTTAGAATGTGATGGAAAATCCATTATTCCGAGCCTTATTACAGTAATTAGATCTGATCTGAATGGTCTTAAGTCAGACCATTAGCAGCCCTCATCAAAGTTGACGAATCACACTTGCATCCAAGTCCAAGATTAGATATTTTGGAATATTCGAACAAATTAATGCAAAAGAATATGAGGGTCACTTATCTTTCCAAAAAAGAAAAATCCAGAGTAATTTGTTAATTAGTTGACCACTCGATTGTCCTTTCTGTAAACATAAAAAAAAAAAATTAGTGATAACGATTGGATGTCATTAATAATATTTTAAGGAGCTGAAGGTATAGTAGAATTATTTTGAATCATTTGTATAGTACATTTGGAATATAATTCCATAATGTTGTATCAGATATTATTTAGTAAAGTTTTCTTTAGATTTCGCCATTAGAAAAAATAACTTGACCAATAAAATCATATAAAATAAATCCTAAACAAATCGGAGCACGAGAATGATGAAGAGGAGAAGACTACCTCTTGATCCTTTGAAGGTTAACAATTAGAGTGTCATGATGTTCCAAGATGATGATTACTACGCTTCCCTTTTATCTAGATAATATAAATATGTGAAATATAGCATGATCAATTTCTAATATAGACCATAATATCAGTGTTTAGACTAGCAAAATTACATTTGCATCAACGTCATATCACGAAAAGATTTAATCTCTTAGAGCATAAAAAAGACATTTGATGTGGATAACGGAGATGGCTAGGAATGTCTTGAAGCAATAATAATAATAATAATAAATCATAATATGATAGCATATTTTGATGTTAGGAGTGTTTTAAACATTAAACATAAATTGATAGTTTTGCATTTGATGTTTCTAGGAACAAAAGTGGATCATTGATGTCTATTCATGGTTCCAGTAAGTATTTGCTTCTTATATCTTCCTGCACTCCTACCTTGTCTAATCATGTATAAACATACATACACATACATCTATTTCAATGATATTGTGTGATGACGTGGACACACCACTGACTTGAGCTTAGTACTAACTTCAAATTCCAAGTACAATCCACTGCTTTCTCATTTTGAATTCCTCATTCTTATTGTCTTCTTATCACATACTTGCAAACCAATATGCATAGCAAGCATTATGGACAACCAATGCCAAAAACTCTTCAAAGCACTTGGGCGGTCAGAAGTAAGAGATGCCTGAAGTCCAAAGAGAATTGTATTGGAGTCTCTGTTTCCTACCTTCTTGTGCAAGACGAGTTACTGCAATAAGTTAAGTTTTTAGGAACTTTGTTGGTTGCTGCTATACATTGGGGGAATGGGCATTAGTCTTGCAAGAACGAGCATTTGTTTGTGTCCTCTTTATCATCAACCATGATATTTAAGCCAGTACAATTTTGATTTACTGGCTTATGGTACTTCTTTAATTCTTTTTAAAGTTGAAGATATTATATTTACAAGTGTATTCTCCATTCGCAGGCTTTTGAACTCTTTACTTGGCTTTCTTATGTCAGTAATCTGCAGTGTTTTATGCTTGTCAGATAATATCAACTACGGAACTCAAAATTTTCTATGGTTTGCGACGTCTTAAGGAATTGCTACGAAGCATTTGCCTTTGTATTCTTTCTGGTGCTACTTTGGTTGCCTGTCTTGGCAAGATTTTATCTTTTTTTTCTTGTTCCTGTCAATTGGATATATTTTTTTTACTTGATAGTTTGTACTGAAAATATATATTTCTTTTGTAAGATAGAAGTAATCCTGAGCAATTATATCTATTTTAGGAGGTGAAGATAGGGTTGTGGAACTACTTGAGAATGCAGCTAGAGAAGAGATCAGTGAGCAATTGCTCTAGGAAGAAGAAGATGAAGCTCAACATCCACATTCACTAAATGATTTCGTATTCCACCCAACTGTGCTTGGCAAATATTTATACACAATATGTATGTGCAGATACTTGCATGTTCTCTATGCTTCTTCTCATGAAACAGCTGCACCAAGCATTCTCAATACTTCATTTTTTTACTCTATACACGTTATATTTAAACATAAATTGATAGTTTTGCATTTGATGTTTCTAGGAACAGAAGTGGATCATTGGTGTCTATTCATGGTTCCAGTAAGTATTGCTTCTTATATCTTCCAGGGATATATATATATATATATATATATGAATATTTAAAACATATTTTTTATTGGATTATTACCTTTAAAAACTTAGCTGATTAAGTGAGATTCATTCTAATCTTATCACAATATTTATTGACCAACCACTTAATTATAGTCAAAGGATTATTAAATAATATTTCACATGAATGTTGTGTATTCAAAGTTTTTATTTATAATGTGGCTTATTCTTATATTTTTGATGCATATATCATCTAGTCATATCCAAATTGGTATACCACCCTAGTCTCGTTCTTATCATTCTTTACATATCTAAGTTGTTTGCCCAAAAAAATGATATGTTGCTTTATTGTAGCATAAAACTCTTCAATATTAGCAAAATATATTTCAAATTGAAAATCATAGTTATTCTTATCACCTTCAATATCAAAGTATGAATATTATAATTTATTTTGATGCATATATCATCTAGTCATATCCAACTTGGTACACCACCCTAGTCTCATCTTTATCATTTTTTACATATCTAAGTTGTTTGCCTTGTTTCATTGTAGCATAAAACTCTTGAATATTAGCAAAACATATTTCAAATTGAAAATCATAGTTATTCTTGTCACCTCCAATATCAAAGTATGAATATTATAATTTTTTCTTGTGCAAGACGAGTTACTGCAATAAGTTTTCGATTTTAGGAACTTTGTTGGTTGCTATACATTGGGGGAATGGGCATTAGTCTTGCAAGAACGAGCATTTGTTTGTGTTATTTTTTTGCTTGTCAGATAATGTTTGCTTGTAAGATAATGTTGAGGATGGAGGAAAGGAAAAAATAGAATAGTATATGGCGGTAGATTGTCTAAGTTGGTTCAATGTATATATAACTCAAGTAAAGTTTATCTCATGAATCATAGGTTATTGATTAGTTTCCTCAATCGCGTCTTGTATTATCGTATCTGTCAATCATTTTTTTTATTTCTATTGTCTAAGTTGGTTCAATGTATATATAACTTGAGTAAGGTTTACCTCATGAATCATAGGTTGTTGATTAGTTTCCTCAACCGCCTCTTATATTATCGTATCTATCAATCATTTTTTTATTCCATCTCCTTTGTTCTCACTCTCATTGAAACCACTATCATAATTAATAAGAAAATCATCTATAATAAAAGGCAAAAACACTACAAATATATTAAAAGTAAAGATAACTCAACTGATTTGTTCTCACTCTCATTGAAACCACTATCATAGTTAATAGGAAAATTATATATAATAAAAGGGGCAATGGGTGAGTAGGTTGGAAAGAGGGGTAGGTTCTCAAGAATGTGGAGGGGAGGAGGAAAGCAATGTTTCAAGGCGGTGCACTAGTCGTCATTAAATGGACCACTTTTCTATAAGACTCGGTTTAAGCCTTTTTTTTCCTCATGCTTTGGCACAAATTTGATCAAAATGCATTGAGCTTCATTAATGATGCTATGTAAATAACATTTTTATTACATATGGTGATAGCTCTGTAAATAGCATTTTTATTACATATGGTGATAGTAGATCAAGTAGTTCTTTACATATTCGATATAAAAGAAAAAAATTAATTTATTTTTTGAATTGCATTATCTATCAGCACTTTAGTAGTGTGTTTAGGATCTTCCATAAATTTTGTACTTTGTTTTGGTATTTTAAACAAAATCTTAATTTATATTATTAAGATAAAATACAACACATATTATGATTCAATAAATATGTATTCAACATAGCAATTCAAAATAAAAAAATTTAAACACTTACCGAAGTCTTCATCATTCGATAACTTAATAATAGAATCTTTATCTTGATGCATCATCCTCACTCTTATGATTGTACTAGAATTGTTACTACTGCTTGGGGCTATTGTAATATTCTGATCCTTGATTCTAATCAGTGTTGTACTCAAGAAGTCTAAGAACTCATCGACCTTGGCAAATGATGGGAGTGTCGCGATGCCCTGGCTGTTGCCCTTCAAAGGATCGAGAGATAGCCTCCTCCTCTTCATTATCCTCGTGCACTGATTCGTTGAGGTCCACCGGACGTCGATGTAGTAGGGGAGGGTGAGGCTGGGCTGGAAAATGAGGCCGTCGCCAACCAAGGTCGGGATAACGGGGCAACGGGTGAGTAGGTTGGAAAGAAGGGTAGGTTCTCAAGAAAGTGGCGGTGCACTGGTCATTGCCCTTCACATGTTCGAGAGATAGCCTGCTCATCTTTGTTGTCCTTGTGCTCCTATTTGTCGAGACTTATCGGGATGCCAATGTGGTAGGGGATCGTGAGGCTGGGGTGGACGATGAGATTGTCATTGGCTAGGGTGGGGATGATAGGGTTACGGGTGAGCAAGTTAGAAAGAGGGGTGGTAGTAGGTCCTTAAGAAAGTAGAGGGGAGGAGGAAAGCAACGCCTTTGACCATTGCCCTTCATAAGTTCTAGAGATAGCCTCCTCATCTTCATTGTCCTCACACTCCGATTTGTGGAGGCCCATTGGGACGCCGATGTGGTAAGGGAGGGGGAGGCTACGATGGACAATGAGGCTATTATCGACCGGGGTGGGGATAACGGGGTGATGGGTGAGCAAGTTGGAAAGAGATGCGATAATAGATCCTCAAGAAAGTAAAGGGGAGAAGGAAAGTGATGCTTCAAGGTAGCACTTCGAGGTGGTGCCTTGGCCGTTGCCCTTCGTAGGATCAAGAGGCAACCTCCTCCTCTTCGTTATCCTCACACTCCAATTCATCGAGGCCCATCGGGATGCCGATATGGTAGGGGAGAGTGAGGCTAGGATAGATAATGAGGTCGCCACCAGCCAGGGATGACAAGGCAACGAGCAAGCAAGTTGAAAAGAGGGGCAGTAGTTGGTCATTAAGAAAATAGAGGGGAGGAGAAAAGTGGTCATGGTCTGTGGTAGTGCTCAGATCTCTTTTGGAATGCCATCGGTCTCATGTGCTACTAACATTGCTACTAGTCTACCATCCGTAGCATATCCGTAGAGGAGGAAACCAGAAAGAAGGAAAGCAAAGAAGTTTCTGTGAAAACCTCCAACGTTGAAGAAAGTTTTTTTATGAAATTAATAATTAAAAAATAGTGAAATTATTTTTTACCTTTTCTATTAACAAAATTAATGATATAAGAAGAATTTGGATTAAATGTCTCACTTTTGTAAATGTTGGGATCTCAATATTAATTTTTAAAATATAAGAATCGGGATATTAATTATAGGTAACTAAAGGGCATAATATGTACTTACCCATATAGTTCCAATTGATCAGGTACATCGATTACAGAATCTCGACTCAAGGTAGCGTTTCGGTCCTTTGCAATGCCTCGTTGTCTCCTCCTCGGTCTTGATCGCTTCGGTTTCAACAAGGCGATTAAATCGCTGCCTCACTGGTAGAGGACTTGGGAGTAATATGATGATTGCCTTTACTCCTTCCGTTCGTCCACCTCCTTCTTCGGCCCCTTCAAGAGAAAGTGTGATAACTACAAATCGAAATGACTCACAATTCTTGGACTCATGATTCCCATTGAAGCATGCACCAGCAATTTGGTGGAGTAATATAACCAGGGTTCTGCGTTCACATTGAAGCATGCACCAGCAATTTGGTGGAGTTATTATATAACCAGGGTTCTGCGTTCTCTACAGACCTGGAAGCACTGCAATGGGGTTCATGGAAGGACTCGTTACAAGTGACGGTGACGAAGTCCTCATCACACTCCATTCCCCTGCACAACATCAGGCTCAAGCGCAAACTGGGCTGGATGAAGCCTGTAAGTCATATATCCATTTTCTGAAACGCAAAACTGACTTCAACGAAGCTCTTTGGGATCTGCCACTTTACAATGAATGGTGTGAGAAGATCAATTTTCCAAAGCGGTAATGGGACGACTGGTGAACATTACTGCTCCCAATGCGCAGACCACTTCCAAACGCCTGCTTAGTTTGACTTATCATCACCAGGCGGCATAAAATTCTGGACGCCTATTGACTTTTGCATTTGGGACGATCATGGTTTGACTGTGGAGGACATTCTTATCTAACTGGTGTCTGTTTCTTACTGGGGACGGCTGGCAGCGTGATGAGCATCCGCAATCAGAAGGTGAAGCAGATCAGGCTTTGACTACTGGTGAGACATGCGATAAAGGTCAGATTTCAAGTTCAGCTCCATCGATCGATCTTTCTCATGTTGCACTCTGAGCTGACCTCCACTTTCTTTCTCTATCCCACTCTCCACCGCCCAAGCATTACATACTTGCATGACTCATTGCCCTTTGAGTCTCATCAATAGTTTGCAGTGGCCTCTATCATTGAGAATCTTTCTCAGATATACCCATTCTCATCTCAGGTTGTGTGTAAGTTGACACTACAACTTTCTTGCACGCTTCGTTAGGTCATTGGGATCTTTTGATGTAAGTTGGTCACATGTAATTGCGAGACTTCGTTAACCATTCTCATGCATTAAGGAAAATGATTTGAATCTTTTGATTCATAACTTCACCAACACATTGTCTGGAACATATTGATTCTGCAGGAACTTGAGGAACACACGTACCTCTTAGCATCACTTCCTTGCTTGTATTAGATTTATGTCAAACACTGTGGCGTAGGGCTTCATGCATGGAACGCATGCCCGGCCCTTAGCAGCATAATTCTCATAATTACTGCAAATATAAAAAGACACTACAGCTAGAATTCATCCCCAAAATTTTGACTCGGATTCAAGTTGGATATATTGCTGGCAAGCGTGCTTTACCAATGCTAGTCAAACCAATTAACATCATGAAATAGTTTACGAATGACAAAGAGGCTTACAGCTAAGATGTATGAAGACTAATAATTCAACAAGGATGAACTTCAAACACACTCATTGAAGGAAATTATAGCACTTGTGTCATACAGATGGAGAACCAATCAAAACAGAACTAGGATGATCATAGAATTAAGATGGGGCACACTGGGAGAATGATCAACCTTACATTCACATGCAGTTGTAGATTGCTGTGACCTTCGGTATAACAACTCATACAAACCATAATTAAAAGGATACAATTTGGTTGACTTAAGAGATCTTGTGTGCTTAAAGCATCATCAATGGATTATCATAACAAAATCTTAGATTTCCAAGCAAATTTTTGCGAAGCTACTTTAAAATCTGTCCACACTTGGCGTTTAAGGGTTCTGGTTCTCATTTTCTTCTGCTCTTCCTTCATTTTTTGGCTCAATTATCTTTCAAGATCTTAGCATTAGTATCCATAAAATTACTCTTTGCAAAGAAAGTTTTACTTCTGAATCGATCATCTTAATCTGTCATATATCTACAGCACAATATCCTTCGTCTCTCTCTACATCTTACTTCTCATAAATCAGCATCGTGGAAAGCATCTGAATCAAATGTCTTTTGGAAATCGTTGGTAGCATGTTCGCTGTTTCACATGGAAAAAATTGCAGTCCAACTATTAGGCAGCCAATGGAGAAACTATGGACGATTACTAGGAAAAAAATCAGTAAGGTCCATTGCAGTCTTAAGGACAAAAGCATGACACCGAAGTCTGTAAACCTCAGGCATGCATCCAAGAGAACGCAACAGGTCCAGCGACCCAGCATGATGCAGGATCCACAGGCACACAACAAAGACATCAAAGCAAAAGACTACTACTACTTGGCAACTCTTTCCTAGAACTAGAAACCCTAGAATATTTTCTTCCTTCACATCCCTTTTAGCTTAAGTGATACACCACCTCCATTTTAATCTCAAACCATTTGCCGATGTACAGAAAAACACTGGAGACTTTGACAGATCATGGATAAACGCATAAACAAGACACAACAAAAAATAGTAGTGTTCATCAAACATCATAGTCCGTTTAAACCTTATATGTAAGATTGTATGCGTGGGAGTTTTCCTTCTGTCACGAAAGTAGTGGTGGTCAAGGGAGCATTAAAAGCTCATTCAAAGACAGAACTAGGATGACTTCGTAAGGGCCTTGCATGCATTGACTGAGAAGAGGGTCTTTGACTCGAATACTTAGCGACCCTAAACTCCTCTTAAGCAAATATCAACTGCGACCACATAATATACGTAAAGAAGAAGTCTAATGTTACAGAAAAAGAAGGGGCAAATAAGAAGAACAATAAGATGGAGAAGATATTAGAGTGTTAAGAAGATGAATCAAATTTGTAGTGCTTATCGACAGCGGCTGAGACATCCCATGTGCAGCTGAGTCCCTCGGGGAAGATGACAAGGTCTCCTGCGCCAAACTCCACGAACTCAGAAGAACCCTTCACGTAGGCCTTAACCTTCCCCTTGAGGAGATAGCACGTCTCCTGTGCATCAAACTTGAGAGGAAACTTTCCTGGAGGACATGCCCACCTGAACGGCAACGAAAACAAGCAGAAAGAGAAAAAGGAATGAACAAAGGTAGCCTCCACAAGATCACAACATGGCAGAGGTGCAACTCTAGTGGAAATAGGCATTATGAGGTATGGAGAACCAAGAGAAGAAAAGAGCAGAAGGGATCGCCTGGTTTACTTGGGCCAGGACTTGATACCAAGCTGTTGTAATCGCGACTCGGGAGGGTTCCGCTCGACCGTGATGGCGGGGCAGCGTGCATCGCTCTCCATTGCGCCTTGCTTTGAGCTTGTGGCCATCCGAGACGACGAGCGCACAGGAGAAAGCGGGAGAAGGCGACTGAATTGAAGAGGTGAGGGCAGTTCCCGGAGTTGCTCTTATCTATAAATGATGAGTGGTGGGCGGCGTTACTGAGAGGAAAACTATGAAGGGAGAGGCGATATTTGTATCAAGAAGTGTATGTGACGCGAGATATAGATGGGAGTATTGTCTAATCCAGTGAGTCGACTCATCAATACTGAGTGCATCCAATGCTCGTCGCCGCAGTTGACTATTACTCCCTAACTCGTAACAACATGAGGTAAAACTGAATCAGATGACAGCGAATAAACTACGTTTCTTCACGATCATGGAAGACCATCGAGTTGGCTCTCTGAGCCAACTCAGCCGAGACCAGGAAATCGGGTCGAGAGAAGATGTCCAATTTCTCCCTTCCTTTTCGCGGATATCGGCGGCGTTTACGCGTCATGTTCCCATCGGGTCAAAAGGTTGACCGCGGGCTCTCCTGACGTGGCAGCACAACGGGAGTTGGTTGGACGAATCCTATTTGACCGTTTGACCGATAAGGCCGCATATTAGCCGAGATGTCGACATAGCGGTCGGCCGCCCCTAGTCTTCCTCCTCTAGCCGGGCATGGGAACCAAGGACACGAGCGAGAGAGTGACATCATAAAGCGACGGCCAAGGTGGGGGTCATTCATCCATGGAGTGATGTGGAACGTGAAAACTAAAGATCTTAGCGTACTACACGTATGTATTATTATGCAACAGGCATATTATTGGACCGTACTCATAATGTGGTCCTCATCTAATTCATCACTCGGACATCTCAGATCTAACCAAGTTACCAGGATCCTACACTGAATAGGGGGATAAATTCCACTACACACTAAATGCCAAACCGCAGTTGTTTGATTTAGCGTGGAGTGCGAGTCTGCCTGCGAAGACTTTCGACCTATCGACACATGCTGCTGAACTGAAGAATTAAAGCTCTTCGTCCTGTGTGTCATAAGCTCATAAGGAGCTGTTGCATTCTCAAACACCTTCACACCTAACTCTGCTCCTTGAATTAGGGGTGCAGCTCAGTGGTTGGTTTAGCCATCATCCACTACACTCAAGCTGCTGCTGTTTCATTATGTCACACCACTCCCTACTTCGGGGCTCTCATTTACGAGAACCAGATTGGGAAGAAGCCACCCACGGTTATTGTATTGAATCCTAGAGATCAGCTGCGAGTTCACTGGACCAACATACCCTGCTGCAGCTGCCTTCTGGTTTCTTTACATGTGAGGCAGTGGATGTGGGAATGGGTCGGACGGGGATAGCTGATGCTGCTGCAGCATTTCACCCATCCTTGTTTACAGGGAGGTCCGACAAAGACTGGGAGTCGCCACCGGTCGGGCCGCAGGGCATGGATGGGGAGGGAATCCGAGACATGTTTTTGTCGCCTTGTCGGTGTAGGACTTTTGTCGAACATGTGGCCTGATACAATCAGAACAGGGTGTAGGCATTTTGTCTGAAACGTGTCGTGGCGCAGTTGGAGCAAAGCGTGTGATGTACCTGCGGCTGTAACGCTAGGCCACACACGTCGGGCCTTGTGAGATCCACAACAACTGGGCTTGTACCTTGGCATGTCATGTACCTGCTTGCACAATATTACTGCTTGTTGTTGCAGCTGAGCAATACAGTCGGCTTGAATCTGACCTGATTAACAAACCCATGAAGGGAAGTCAAATTCTCACAATAGAAACCAAAACAAGAGCTCGAGGTTGCCGTCGATGAGTTGGAGTCGTCGTCATCCTCCATCCACGTCTCTCGTACCACTTGTAAGCTCTTCAGCGTCGGCGCCCGTCGCTTCATCTCTCTCGGGACTTCTCTCGAACAGGTGGTGGTGGAATAACAGCGCTGTGCTTTTAGTAGGCGGGTTATAGAAAGGCCTCAACATGCGCGGCCTCAACATCCGACGCATACTTAATCTTCATGGGGCGCAAGAAGTAGGGCCGGCTCATTGAAATCATAAAATATGGGCCGGATCATTACATTGTTGGATCCGCTTTGACAACTATAAATAAGGCCTTCGATGGAAACCCTAGAGAGCGGCGGTTGGTGGAGGCGGAGCGAAAGAAGAGGAGAGAGGAGGCAAGATGCCAGCCGGTCACGGACTGAGGTCGAGAACGAGGGACCTCTTCTCCCGGCCCTTTCGGAAGAAGGGGTACATTCCCCTCACGACGTACCTGCGCACCTACAGGATCGGTGACTACGTCGACATCAAGGTGAACGGCGCCGTCCACAAAGGCATGCCCCACAAGTTCTACCACGGCCGCACCGGCAGGGTATGGAACGTCACCAAGCGCGCCATCGGAGTCGAGATCAACAAGCAGGTCCGAGCTCCATCCCCTTCCTTTGCATTGCCCCTCCCTTTTGCCGGTCGTAGCTGTTACCATGTTTTGATTCGTAGGATTAAGCTGCTGAATGATCAAATAACTTTTAGACTGCATCATTTTGTTTGTATTTTGTGTTATGATTGCTGTGGTATAACGTGTCCCAAATTATCTTCCAGAGGTCATAAACCGGAAAGAAAGAACAAAAACTGCCCTTGAGAGATCATGAACCGAAAAAAAGCCTGCATTTTTAAAGCTCATCCTCCAGTGGTTAAAAACTATCTTTTGGGTAGGTCATGTACAGAGATGGCTAAAACATTGATCCAAGAATGGAATTAGACCAGATTGTTTCTGATATTGATTACCGGAAAGCAATGTGTTCTGTTGGATTTTTGTCGATCATTCATCAAAGATGTGATGCAGAGCTTTTATTAATTTTGATATTATTGTTTGTGTATATGTATAACAAAAGAATGAAGTTTCTTGGATAAAAAACTTTTGGAGGAACTTGACATGGTTATGAATATTATTGTGGTTTATAAAGATAAATTTTAAGTCAGGTCAACGTGATAGTGGATGGTATAGTCATTATGCCAAGGTTTAAGTGTGTGAGATGAGGTCAATTCAATCAACATATGATGTAAGGTTGGTGGCAAAAACTGATATCTAATGGAATTCGATTTAATGTCGATCTATGGATTGGGATAGACCACATCATTATGAGCTGTGAAAAGTTTCTTTATCTCTTTTAATTGTGTGAGTCTCCTCTTCATGTATTCCCTTTCGTGTCTGCACCAGAGGTCCTCACTTTATAGTAGGCTGCCTCAACTCTGCCCAGTGGGAAAGACTTGTCATTTTAGCTTCATCCATGCATTGTCAACTAAGTCAGTTATCAGTTGGTACTTCTGTACTCAGATCTACGTTCATTTGTTTTAACTTGGAATATATGCACTCTTGGAATGCTCTCACTAGGACATGGATATGCTTGTACATTTAGCTTTTGGTTGTCTCTTTTTTAGGGACCAAACCTGTATTTTTAGATGATGATCACACCATGTTAGTAAGCTTAGTTTGCAGCAAACAAGTGGTTAGGCCTCATTGGTGCCAATTGACTGTCATGTGTTTCTAAGAAGCACAGACACATGCTTTTGGTGGACGTGTTTGTGTCCCACACGTCTTAGACACACAGACACATGTCGGACACTCGCGTGCGATGTTGTGCTTGCGTGGTCCTCATGTGAGGGCCATATGCTTGATAAGAAAAGAAATTTGGAGATTGTTGTAAGAAAATACATATCAATTATATCAAGAAATTGTTAAATATTATTTGATGAACTTAACCTTTATTTTGGATACTTAAATTTAGATGATTTTAATTGTTTTAACCTATATGATGATATTTATTTGTTTGTGTTTTTGAGTTTTTAAAGTTTTAAGTATAAATAATATAAAACTTATATATATATATATATATATATATATATATATATATATATATCTGTGTGTGTGTGTGTCGTTGTATCCGTGTCCTAATTTAAAAAAAATGATATGTCCATGTCGTATTCGTGTCTATGTCCTTAGACGTGTTTGAATCATGGCAAGCCTATTTACATGTAGGGTTGGTTGGTTCCTGCACATCTCATCATGCCCAAGCCCTGTAATGATTAGTGGCTTTATCCATTGAGCTATTTCATTTTAGATGGAGCAGCTCTTGGGGGATAATTGAGGGTGAGCCTTGGTACAACGGTAAGGTTGCGAAACAGCTTCTTTAAATATTTAAAGATAAGACTACGTATATCAACCCTCCCTAGACCCCGTATTGGTGAGTGCACTGGATACGCTCCTTTCGCCCTTGGGGGATAATTAGACGTCAGCTGCCCTTGGTGCATGCACAAAGCAAACATGACAAAAAAAAATGAAGATGTTCAACATCTGATAAGAAACTGAGTCTCCTTTGGGTTTTTCAAATCAAATTCCTCAAGAGCAAGTACATGGTTGTTGTGTTTTAGCAGTTCTTATTTTCATTGAAGTCATTTGTACTACATCACCTTTTGCAATGGAGGGTGGTACCATTTCACACCCTACACGGGTAGATACTAAACATTAGGATCACACAAGGAGAAGAGAAGAAAGATCACAACTCAGATGGATTATTGTTGTTTTTTTGTTTCTCAGGTTGGCAATCGGATCATCAAGAAAAGGATTCATGTTCGAGTTGAGCATGTGCAACCATCCAGGTGCGAAGAAGATTTCCGTGCTAGGGTGAAGAAGAACGACCAACTGAAAGCAGAGGCAAAGGCACGAGGCGAAGTCATCAGCACGAAACGGCAGCCGGAAGGTCCCAAGCCTGGCTTCATGGTGGAAGGTGCCACTCTCGAGACCTTCACTCCTATTCCTTACGACGTCGTCAATGACCTCAAGGGCGGCTACTAGTTCATCATCTGCATTAAGGCTTCATCTTCCATACTATGATTTGTTTCGGTCCGGTTCTTATGATGAGCATCCAAATTTCTTATTCAAATGTTTTTATCCAGTCTTGCCATTCCTAGAAGAACATTTTTGGTTTTAACAGAACTTTTTCCAAAACAATGGCAGTGTTTTGTAGACTAAATGGCGTTATGAGCACAATATATGCTAGATAATGAATGATGATGTGATAATATCTTAGAATCCATTTGTCTTAATTCGAACGGGGCATGGTGAATTTTTGCTTTTTCTAAGATCTGTATTCAACAATTCTCCCCAAATAATTAGTGAAAAAGGCAAACAACAAAAGGCATGCAGAGTCGCAGTTTCAATCTACTACATCAAGCTGCTCTTCTCCTTTTGGCCATCCTCATCTCCTCCAGATTCCTCGTGATAGGTATGCAGGATGTCCACCCAAGGGGAACCAAAGCAGCCACGAACTGCACCAGAATTCCTGTCGCCATGCTCGAGTAATCCCCCGAGGTCACGCCAATCAAGGAGGCAAGCCCAACACCAAAAATTCCACCCAGTATCGACGACAAGCACATCGCCGAAGCGAAGAATGCTAAGAGAGAACCTTCGCAACCCGACGGGCATAGCCGCGAAAACAGAACCGAGAAGGGCAGCATCTTAAACTGCGCGATGGCCTCCGCTAACGCCGACAAGCACAGCACATAAGTTTCATTCGATATCCCCAACTTGATGTTGACTTGTTTCACCAATATCAGGTCGGAGAGCAGGGAAAGAGCATAGAGGATCTGTGCTCCACATATCAGTCTCCTCATCGGCAATCTCTTCGAGTATCGCTCGTAAAAGAAGGCCGACGAGAGAACCACCAGCTGGCCGATAACTTTCGACAGACCGATGACGGCAGGATCGATCTTTAGGCACTGTGTCTGGAAGCAAAACATGGAGCCTGAGAGAATGGGAACGACGGCAACCGAAGCTACGATCCATGAAAGAGGATAGGAGATGCTTTCCTCGTTGATTGCTGTGATGAGATTGGAGAACTGCTTGCTGAGGTTTTCAGATAGGGAGCTGGGGATTAGGCGATGATTCGAGATTTGGGGCAGATAGATGGACGTCTCTTTCGTGGTCAAGGAAAGCGCAAGCTGGGCAGAGAGGAGGAGAGCAAAGATGACGAACAGGATCTGCGGCTCTTGGGTTTTCAGCAAGAGGAATCCACCGGACAAATTGCCCAACATTGCTCCAGCTGCCAAAGCGATGAATGCGAAAGACTGGAGTTCACCTGATCTCCGTGTTCTACTGATTTCAGCAACGAGAGCATCTGTAGCAACTTCCGCGAAGGATGCCCCGAGATTGCTCAGTAGAATGCATGTGACTTGGGTTGGAAATGTTTCTCCTGTGACAGGGATCGATGCCAGTGTTCCCCATGACACAAGCTGCAATATGACTGCAAAAGAGATGCACATTGTCGGGTTATGATCACCACGTGAGACAGGATCCAAGCTTCAAATAGGAAGCTAATTCCTGTGTCTACTGACACTCTTACGAGTGCCGATACGAAACCAGATGTAGAAAGCCAAAACAAAAAATAAAGCAGCAGAGAGAGAGAGAGAGAGACAGAGAGCAGACACACAAGAAAGAGACCAAAGAGAACTGACCTCCAATGGACATATACGGGAGCCTGTGAGCGTCCCCGATGTAGACGGCATCAGAGATGACACCCAAGAGAGGCTTGGTCACCATGGGGAGGTTCCCAGTGTTCTGAACCAGCTGAAGTGTGGCAGGGCTAAGGTTGAGGGCATGAACCAGGTGGACGTTGAGGGCCAGCCATGGGAAGCACCTGAAACCCTGCACCCAGTACCCGAACCCACACAAGGCCAATACCTGACTTCCAGCATCAGTGCTGTTGCCGCCTGTACCCTCCTTGGTGAGCGAAGAAGACCCGAGTGCGGGGTTCGCCAGGGGTCTTATGACATGGGCTTTACTGTCAAAGCGAGCAGCTCTTCTTCTTGGTTCCCGGTTGGAACTGAGGATGGGAAGCTGGTGGTGGTGGCGGCGGTGGAGAGATGGTAGACAGGGGGTGGTTCTGTGGAAGATTGACGTAAAGGAAGGTCTCGTGAGGCAAACCATGACTATGGCGGCTGGGAATGTGAGCAGTCACTGGAATCAGTGGAAGTGAGTCTCAGCTGGTCTCAGAGATGGATGTAAACCTTCAAGGCGGAGAGAGAGGAGGAGGAGGGGAGAGAGAGAGAGAGAGAGAGAGCACTCGAGACGAATGGATCCGTGTCCGTTTCTTCAAATTTTAGTCGGCCAATTGGTCTATGAGAAGCGAATTGAGCGATGTGTAACACGACACTTGTCGGAAATCGAAGAATGTCGAAGGAATGAGAGTTCATGATTTGGTATCTCATGTGAAGGGAACGGTTCCCATGCCCCTCCTGTAGTCTTTAACTGTCGTCTTCGAGAGCCGTGTGTGGAGCCATCGATGGTGAGCAATCTATTCATTTGTAGTGTACCTAACATGAACCAAATCCTCTCAAGTTGGACACCGATGGAGTCTTATCAGCGTCGCACTGACTCCTTCAAATCACCCCCCCACACTGCCTACTGATTCTGTGACTAAAGTTGATCAAACTATGCATCCGGTTCTTTTAGTAATAAAATTATACCAATAACCATAGAGTATTAGATGCAAAGACTAATAAATAAAATACACATATAATGAATAAAAATCCAGACCAATTACTCTTTAACATGTTGGATAAGAACATGATGTTGCAGAATCACAAAGAAATAGAACTGCTTCACCATTCATCAATATATTACCATGTGGTTGGAAATTGTCTTATAATACATGCAATTAAACTTGGATAACCAGACATAGGAATACAGGAACAAGAAAATAACCTCCACGAGAGGAACTTGAAATAGCTACCTTGATCACCACCCTGTGCTACTTGAGCTACCATTGCTCCGATTACCATACAGTTGCAGGTGTGGGGACTACATTTACAAAATGCTACGTGATACGGAATGACAACTTAAGCTGATTACATTCCTTAAATGATGCAATTTTATCATAATGGTTGGATCACAACTCTCATTTGGTGTATCCAAAATGGTTTTTTTTACCCAACTTTCGAGATCATAAGTGGCCAGATCAATGCAACTGTGCTGAATTAAGTACTTGAAAGTTTCTGCGTGTTCCTGAAAGATGAGAATGCAGCAACACTGCTCCTGAATAGGACTCTTACCACCTTTCATCACCTACCCAGTTGTTCTTCTCCTTGGGTCCTGTGGGTCCTTCCTCGCCATATAACTCCATGGGAAGACTGTCAAATATATTCTCCACCGTGAACCTGAGAGTGAACGGTAAGAAGCTAAGAATCTTATCTAATTCCGACCTGGAGTTATATGTTATAGTTGGACCCCATTCTCGCATGTACTGCAACCAAAATGGTTGTTCCACAGCATCGCCTAGATGCTCTGCTGCAACAATCTGATATCTGGTACTTGAGTCAACGAAAAGTGAGCTTCGAGCAGTGTCATTCCTCACACCAATTCCCAGCTTTTCCGAACCTTGGAGGTAGTTTCCAGGGTGCGGGAAACTTGCATGGCCGCTCTTTGAGGAATAAACGACTGCCCTGTTACCTCCAAAGAACTCCAAGCCACAAGCATCGATCCACTCCCCTCCACTGTGCTGAGAGAAATATATGCTCCAGAGTTCACCGGTGAAGTTGCTTATCCGAAGTGTGTAATGCTCCCAATCGCCTACATGCTGCCCGATTTTGTTCAGCGGAAAGTTTGCCATCCCGACCTTGATCGTAGCAGGGCCGTTGAAGGGGCAGAAGATCCACATGGCAATGTCCGTGAACGTGCCTCCCAGGGCTGGTTTCACATGAACGTAAAGTTCTGCACTGCCTATGTTCCCTCTCTTAACGAGATTATTCCTATCATCATCAGGAAGATCTATCCAGTACTCCCCATCATTTGTTCCCCCCAATGGGAGGTTTGAACCTTCTGAATCTATAGTCTCTCCAAGTTTGATACCTTTCTTATACAAAGTAGCACCCTTCTCGAAAAACCATGAAACTGATGAAGGCAAATAAACTTCTTTTGGATGGAACATAAGAGTAGGACCATAATGCCCGATGAGAGCATGCGTCTGCTCTAAGTTTGGCATTGCTTTCAGAGAAGAATCACAGTTCATCAAACAACAGATGTTCAACATATCTTCAGAGGTCGAGTCCGTATTGCAACAGAAGGTCCCAACAGAAACACCTGTCCCCAACAGTCCCCGAGAAGAAGGTCTCATCTTCCAAACTTGGCAGGGCAGCTCTGGAAATATCGTTTCCATATCGATCATCAATTCATGAGCTTCGCATGTGTCTGTAAGATCGCTTCGAACGCATCTAACTTCTACAACCGAGGGCTTGTTGGGTCCACTGGTAACCAAGTAGCCCAATGCTCGATACCCCTCAGGTGGTATTGGAAGCCAGAAGTAACCACAACCATCATGGGATTCCTCTGTGAAGTCATCTGAACTCCAGACGAGTGTATAATCCAGTGGCTTCTGAAGAGCTGGCAGATCAGCCACCGATTGGAATTCAGAGTTTTCTCTCGCCACAAGCACAAAACCATGCAAAGGTTGGTCACACCGCTGACCATAATGGCCAAAGCTGAAAAATCCATTTGGTATTTCTAAGGGTTCATAGAAAACAACTCCTTTACTCTTCTCCTTTGAAGAGACACAACTCCAAATGCGCTTAAACTTGGTAATCTGTATAACTTCCAATTCACCGATGCATATTCTTCCTTTAGCAAACGCCCCACCTGAAAAACCAGGCATTAGAATATACACGAGACATTTGCCAGCAGATGCAACGATATCTATTTAAACTCAAAAACGTAGAAAACATGAAACAGTGCCCATGAAGAAAAGATATTGCTACAAGTCACTGCTGCAACTGCAAAAATCCAGTGTAAGAACTACATATGCATTTTGGAAAGTTGGTTCCACAGTAAGTGCGAGTAGCAGTTGACGGATATCAAGAAAGATCCTGAAATGAATCAAGCTGGGATGACACTTCTGCTACTTCTATGTGGAATTCTTCCAATCTTCAGCAAAACAAAGATGGAAAATTGTATAAACAGATGGATCACATAATTAGAAACTAAAACAAGAAGGAAGCAACACTTCACATAATTATCGCTGAACATAAGCAAACATATGGGAAAGAAATTATAGAAAGCCAACATGAAGCTATGCCAAAAAAATCAACCCTCTCGTTCGAAATTTCTTGAGAGCACAAGAAATAACAAATAAGGAAAACAGAAGAAAGATCAACAAAAATACGATTTCATGATGCCAAGGAGACGAATTTGGTTTCAGTCAATTTTTTCTCAACTTCGTGATGTAAAAAGACAAAATCTCACTTTGGGGCCATTCAGGAATGGGAGAAGGGAGGGAGAAGGACTCCGGCTCGGGAGGAACGGCATCGGAGGGGACTCCTCGGCTCCAGCAAAACCACTTCCACCCCTCCATCTGCGCCTTCTACGCCTCCACAATCCTCAAAAACAAGGAGCCCCAATTCACCCACTCCGCGATTAAATAGATAAATCTTGCACCCAATTCAGCAGGTCTCCATCGATCAGGCATCAAAGTGGAATCTTTACTCAAGGATTCGGGGCCGCGTCCAAAGATGTCCACTTCGCTTCCCCTTTGTCTGGGGGAGGGTTTCGTAGGGGACTTCGCCGGTGTCGTAAACGCAAGCTAACTTGTAGATTTACCGGCGCATTATTGCAAATAAACTGGTTCCTCCACTCGGGTGAGATCGTATCCGTTGGATCCGATGATAAGGGCTGGAGAGGATAGCCGCGATATCGTGCTCCACGTTTGCCTCGCGGAGCATCATACTCGGGAGAAGTCTCGTGGAACGAGCGGAGCTTTGTGATTGGATTATGGGGTTTGAAGTGCACGTCAACAAGTAAGAGAAGGTTTGGGTTTGACTGTGACTTCTCATTAATTTGTTGACCAAAACAAAGATTTGGTTACGTGTATACCGTAAGATAATTTAAGATACTATCTATCCAATTATATTCTCGGAAACTTACCATTCCTTAAACAAATATCCATTATATTATGTTATGCAGAGCATACGATGCTTCCCGAATAAACGTGTGTCGATCTCTCTCTCTCTCTCTCTTCTTGTACGTCAAGGCTATCTATCATGTGAATCACAAGGCGGCCGTACAAGAAGAAACCATAGGCGTGCGTGTTGGATGTCTACATGTTTCCCACAAAACATGCCCTCCTCCTCCTCTGGTAATGACATGTGCTACCAAGTTGGGGAGACCGGCAGCTCGATCAAGTGGACAAGTGGCAATGGCAGAGCATGAAGAAAGCAACTAAAAGAATTTTGGACGGTGAGTGATTGGTACTGCAACTAAATTTACGAAAATAAATGTGTTTATTCTTGGATTGCGTCGGAGTTAGGGATACTAATTAATGGGAATCCATCTCTAATGAAGCGTGCGTGTATAAGAAAATAGATTGGGATGGATTAAAATATTATAAGATATTTTTATATTACTCATATAGTTATTGGGTGACCATTCCGACTCTATCCTCTTACCCATCTCTATTCTGTTTGTATTATTATATGTAATATTTATTATTAATAATATAAATAAAAATATATCATAATTGAACTCAATATCTATAACGATAACATTCCGATCACTAAATCAATCTTATGTTTAATTTTTTAGTATATTTAAAATTTTTATAAATAAAAATAATAAAATATTTTATTAAAAATTTAAAATCCTAATTGAGATTTATCTTTTTCTATCTTATTTTATAATTTTTATTCCTAATCTCCCCATGAGAACTTCACTAACTTCATCGACACCATGACACCCACCTTGTCCCCGAGATCTAGCGACGACACCCCTCCCCATCCCCGCGTGACATGCTCCTTGTGTGACACCCACCCAAAGGCGACACCCTCTTCCTGTATAACACCCATACGTCACGTCACTTCTCTTTAGTATGTTATCTCTCTCGTTTTGTTACTTACTGTGTGCTGTGAATAATAAAAACATAAAACAATAATAAAGTGAGTGATTGCTGTGTCTCTACGGCTCCACTTGTGTACTTAAACTATACAAAAGAAATTGAATGATTGCTCTATAAGGAAAATGTACTAAATTATATCTATAATTTTGAGTGGTAGATTGAAGGTCTGATTGTAGGTATATTATGTCAACTAATCAATCAAAAAATGATTATATCATGACTCCAACTTTAACTAAGCAAGTGTCCATAATGATCTTCACCTCAAGTAGATTTAACTATATGTGATAACAAGGAGGTAACCTTGAAAAGAAAACAAAATTCTATGGAATGGTATCTCTTTAATAAGATTAAAATTGAGGGGGTTGGTAAGGTAGTTGGTAATTATTATAGTTAAAAGTTATTTGGTATAAGTAAGAATAAGACAAATATTTACGTGATCATTTTAAAAAATATTATTTATGAAAACATAAGGACATTAAGCAATCAGTATTAATTTTTTTAAAACAAATGAGGGTAAAAGCACTGTAGGCACATATAATTTTGACCTAGAAGTTACGAATAAAGAGCTTATGATTATTTTGCATGAATATGAACATTTACAAAAACATAAACGATGATCATATGAACATTTATGAAAATATATGATTATATTGCACAAATATCATATTTCAATGGTCCAACATAATGATTTTAAGAGGTAATCTAAAATTCTTTGATCATTATTTAATGTTATATCTCAAAACATAATTAAAAGTAATATCATGAAAATCTATCAAATTGATTGAGCATACAATGAAATTGATTGAGCATAGTCACAATAAAATTATTTGTGCAAATAGTGGTACCACCTAAACCAAATCAAAATGCATTGTTTGTGATTTTTCTATGTTTTTGGTTGTAGTACCACCTAGGTTAGTGGTAGTACCACTAAAGCTATAATTTGTGGTCCCGTTACGACGCTAATAGCGCTAGTACCCCGAAATTTTAGGAATTTAAATTTTTGACTTTATTCTTGAAGTATTTTGGGGTCTATAAATGTAGAAAAATTTAGGGGCAACATCACATGCGCACAACAGAAGAACAGAAAATAAAAATCCCAAATTTCTCAAAAAGGTGTTCGTTGTCATGAGAATATTGGTGTGCAAAAACTCACGAAACTTAAATCCACATGTGAAATAATTGTGTTTTATCTAGGAAGATCGTATATCCCTCTTCAAATCGCTGCCTAAATCTCCACACTTGCTATCCGAGGAGGAGAAAGGAAGAGGAGAATAGGAGATGATAACAAAAAAGCCTATAGTCTATGAGTCTTTGATTCTATCCTATTTATAGAGATCCTCTGTCTACTTAACTATAATAGAACCTACCATATTGGGTATTAGATCTTCATCCAACTACCTAGACCTCTTAAATTAGTATATCTCTATCCAATAATATCTTATTGGCTCTTATTGGATCTCATCTATAGGATCCAATAATTCATAGACTTATTAGATATCCAATAAGATATGGGCTCTTGCGAATATCTCATATCTGACCCTTTACTCGTCGTAATGCTAGTCATAGATACTCAACAAGCCAATCACGTGAGTGATAGTATATGTGACTTGATACAGAATCTTTTTGCTTATTATATTTTGACATTTATCACTTTATATTAACTATTACATATATGCATGTAAATATTATGATGTCCTTGGATCTATGCAATGAGAATCAGATCATGGTGAGCTCACGATAATGAGACCGATTCACTTTTAAATACAAATCCTAAATAATCCCAGTCATAGGTTACTTGAGAGGGACATCGAGATAACCGGATAGACTAGTGTGCTGTAGACCCGTCCATATGATAGCTGCAGCTGGTCTCATAGCTACTCGTGTGGGGACATTAGGGATACAGTACATGTGCTCATTGGAGAATGAGTTCACTGATTGATCCGCTTACGGAATGGTGGATGGTTGATAATGCCTTATTGTCAGACAGCGATTTCGTAGTCCTAGTAGTGTATCTG
>LVTN01000419.1:1761-16933 GCA_001649415.1 Musa itinerans | reverse complement strand
AGGGCTATTGAGTGTCGATAGAGGATCATCTACTCTTGGCGTCATGAGAGGAATATCCCATGTGTTCTTGCTCAAACAAATCCCTAGCCAGGGTCATTTGGATTGAGAGAGAAAGAGTTCTCTGGGAGAATCCGATTAGAGTGAGAGTTGAGTAGAAACCGTATAGGTCTAACAACACCATACCCGATATACGGTCTCTAGGATATTATATGGATGAAAGACTATAGGTACACGGTAACTGAGGACAGATAGGTCTAATGGATTGGATTCCCCTGTATCGTTTGGGGACTATAACGTAGTGGCCTAGTACGTCGGTAGTCGATGAGTCGAGTGAATTAATATGGATATAATAATTCACTGAGCCAGAAGGAGTTCTGACAAGTATGACTCACGGCCAGCTCGATATTAGGCATAGAGGGTCACACACATATGGTAGGCGTTGTGATAAGTAGAGGTTCGAATATGAGATATTCGCCGATCCCCTGACTTATTGGATATCCAATAAGCCCCTGAATTATTGGATCATATGAATAAGATCCAATAAGAGCCCATAATAGATTATTGGATAGAAATCCACTAATCTAAGAGGCTTGAGTAGTTGGATGCAGATCTAATACCCAATAGGGGAGGATCCATTAGGGTTTGACAGGGGACCTCTATAAATAGGAGGGATTCAGTGGTTCATAGGCTAGAACTTTTGCTTGTCTTTCCTATTCTCCTCCCCCTCTCCACCTCAGAGCAGGTCTTTAGTTTTGAGGAGCGTCGTCGTAGCACTGTTGTGTGGATCACCGCTAGAGAGGAGGACGCTCGACCTCCTTCACCATCTCCTAGAGATCTGCAAGGATTCAGGGATATACGATCTCCTTAGGTAACACAATCTACTCTATACGCAGTTTTAAGTTTCGTGGATTTTTGTGTACCAATCTTCGCATGACGATGAAAATCTCTTTGGGAATAGGGGATTTTGTTTTTGTTCTTCCGCTGCGCATGTGATGTCGCCCCCAAGATTTCCTAACACGTAATGCCTACCATATGTGTGTGACCCTCTAGGCCCAATATCGAGCTGGTCGTAAGTCATATATGTCAGAATTTCTTTTAGCTCAATGAATTATTATCTTCATAATAATTCATTCGATTCATCGACTACAGCCCCTAGACAATATAGGGGAATCCAATCATTTGGACCTATATGTCCTCAATTACTGTGTACCTATATCGGGCATGGTGTTGTCGGGCCCAAATGGTTTATACTCGAGTCTTGCTCTAATCGGATTCTCTTGGAGAACTCTTTCTCTATTAGTCTAAATGACCCTAGCGAGATATTTGTCTGAGCAAGAACACATGAGATATTACTCTCATGACATCGAGAGCGGATGATTCTCTATCGACACTCAATAGCCCTTGTATGATTGATTATCACTTCTGATGACTAGTTATACTAGATTTGAAACTTTCAAACATATAAATCCGGTATCAAAGAGTGGAGTACTCATATAGGACATTCTTGGTATCTCAAGTCTAAGAACTATATACACCACTAGGACAACAAAATCGTTGTCTAACAATGAGATATCATTAACATCTAGTATTATATGAGCGGATCAATCAGTGAACTCATTCTCTAATGAGCACTTACACTATAGCCCTAGTGTCCCAACACAAGAAACTATAAGACAGAAGTTATAAGACCAATTGTCTCTATTATATAGATGAGTATACAACAAACCAGTTTGTCCGGTTATCTCAATATCCCTCTCGAGTAACCTATGATTAAGATTATTCAATGTCCGTATTTAAAGGTAAATCAGTCTCATTATTGTAATCTTATCAAGATCTAATTCTCATTGCATAAATATATATATATATATATATATATATATATAAAACAAGTAATATAAAGTGATAAAATATCAAATAATATAATAAATAATATATATATATATATCATGTCACCGTGTCATCATTCATATGATTGGCTTGCAGGATACTTATGACTAGCAATAAATACCCCACTCAAACTTGGTTGAAGGAGCATGTATTTCTGAGCACAAAAGTATTGTAAACTTTCTCTTTGACTATTGTTTGAGTTTTTTTCTCCTTGAATTTAGAGGTAATTCTAAGTCGTAAGAGGTGAGATATCTTATAAAAGAGTGAGTGTGGAGGTTATTTTTTCAGATTATTAAAAAGAGAAAAGCTGTAACAAGGGTATTTGATCTTCATTTATTAGAAAGAAGATCGATAGTAAAAATCGATGACGTAAGAGAAATCATGAGTAGGCATAGGTTGGGAAGACCAAACCACTATAAATCGGTTTACATTTTTTATGTTGCTTTTGATTTGTTTTTGCTTATTCATTTACTTTACTTTAAGCTTTTACTTATATTTTTGGTTAATCATATTTCCGATATGAATTTATAGATCAAATTTTAAAATTAATTCAAAATTTGTTATACCACTAATTAAACTCTCTCACTAAAACCTTTAATATGTTCTCAGTTATGAGATAAAATTCACGATATGAACTTTAATTTGAGTAAAAATATTTTAATTTAATTTATTTAGTTTAAATTCTTAATTATGCCTGCTTATGTAATAAATTAATATTTATAATAAATTCGAAACGTTACATATCATTTAAAGAAGATAAAGATGATTATGAGGTAATTGATATATATTTTAGTTTTAATAATAATATTTATTTTTAAGTATATATATATATATATATATATATGAGATCCATCAAAATTCTAAATTAATGGAGAAAATATTAATTTATAGATTTATTTGGATATATTTGTATTTATTTGGTTTTGGTTATATTTGAATATCATTAGTGATGTTTATATTTGGATATATTTATATTTAAATATTATTATGATGTGTAAACTTAATAAATATTATTGCTATTATTTATAATTTTTGATATTATTAATTAATTTTAATAATAATTTTATATTTAAAAAATAAAATAAATTAATTAGAAAAGTATAAAGAACTCACGGTTTCCTGATGGAGATTCCTTATTCTCGTCTTTGCTAGCTAAATTGAGAATGAGGTGGAGATTGAGGGATGAGGCGGTGATGAAAATAGGGAAGCACGCTTTGCCTCCTCTCTACTCCATTAACATCCTTATATCCATCCATGAAAAAATACTAGTAAGAAATTATGTAATTAACTAATATTTTTAATTTTTTGGTGAATCAAATTGTTATAGGATAAAAAAGGAATTTAAAAATGAAAAAAGTAGGAGAAAATTCTAAAGATTAGGATTTGATTGTTATACTTTAACAGTGGAGAAAGGAATGTAAAGAAAAACTCTTCAAATACTTTTAAGATATTTTCAAATACTTTTAAGATATTTTCAAGAATGTAGAGAAATTCTTTGGAGTTTGTTATAAAATGTATAAATGCTTTTAGATTTAAGTATGGTTTAATTCAAGAGAATTTATAGTTTATTCTTGTAAAATAAAAATTTTGATTTTTAGTAGATTTAAGTATAGCATGTGGGACTACATAAATGTTATGTTTGTTTTATTCTGAATTTTGTGTTTTACGAAACAGAGGGTGTTTTGAATTGGTGTTGGATTCATCTGATGGCACTAATAAGATATGTCCGGGTTGATTAATCCTTGTAAATTTCAGAAATTAAATTGTTGGAAAGATAAGATTTTAAAATATGATAAAAATTCTACAGAAAGAAGAAAATCTTAAAAATCAGGATTTGATCGTTTTATAAATACCATTAGCATCATAAAATTAAGGTAGTTTCTATATAATACTCCTTAGGATTCTTATATATCAAAGAAGGTGTATAAAGGGGTTTGGGTCAAACTAGTAGCTTATTTTCATTTCATATAGTAAGAATATTTCTTTTTTTATAGATGTAAGTAAATGATGTCATAAATCTTGTGTTTTCTATATTCTGAATTTTTTTTTATGAAAAAATGATATTTCTTATTTCACTTTCTGATAGCTATGAAACATTTAGCTCAAAGCACCTCTCATGAACCTCATAAATCTGGCTTGCTACATTTCGGTTTAATCCCTCCAGAGTTAGCCCAGCCTTCAATTTTAGATCTATCAACTAAAATAATCCTACTTAAAATTGACAATAACAGGACTGGCTCTCAACTTAAGCCCAAAAAGAGCAAACTCAAGACTCTGTAAGAAGCAAAACACCATCCTTGCTATCTTTGTGCTTTATCATATACATTACATATGAATTTAGATAACATGATTCAAGTGAGACTGGTTCCAAGCCCAGACCTAGTCCATGAATCTTTCATCCAAAGACCAGTGTCGAGCTTTGATTTAGAGTCTTGCAATAGCTTTAGGTTGCTTCTAATCTTTGTTTTCCCCTTCCCCATCTTCAAGTTGAGGTTCTGAGGCCAATTGATTTAGTTAAGAATTGACTTCCTCTTTATCACACTGCAAGTTTTTTTGACTGCTGTCTTCTTTATTGCAGCGACTTGCAAGATTTCCCCTTCCCTGTCGGAGGATGACGCATGTCTTCCAATATTATCCTCCACTTTTTTTCTCAGACAAGAACTCCACTGTTTTGACTCAGAAGGATAAACACTAAAAGGATCACAACAACTCCTCTTTTTGACTCAGATCGATGAACATTAAAGTAAGGTTAGACGTTGCCTTGCCTTCCCTCTTCCTTGTGACGAGGAATAGCACTTCTTCCTTCAAGAAAAATAAAAGCGAGGGAGTGGATGATCATCACCTCTTTCAGTCCGTTAAATTGGCATTTGAAGAAAATAAAGAGAAGACAGAGAAAGGGATAGGTGGATGCCTGCACTGAATCAGTACCCTCTCAGTAGTCTAGAACTGTTCTACTAGTAATAACAATGACATATGACCTAATAAGCTAACCTACTTCAACTAATTCCCGACATGTTTCTCCCAATAAACCTCTCACATCCTACCAGTAAACTAAGGAAAACTACTCACCAAGAAAGGGATCGAGCTGCCGACCGTGGCCGTGGTTTTAGTTTGAGACAGCCCCACCTCTATCATCGAATATATACTCGACAGCTTACAGTTCCCTTGGGATTTTGAAGAGGTGGGATAAACTCACTAGGAGAGGGGGAGATGGTTCTTTCTCCCAGAGAGTGGGGGCATGAATGGAAGCCAGTCTGCAGTTTGCTTTGCTGAATCCAAAGATTAATCTCTATAAAGATGGGTAGGTCCCTCAAAAGATAGCTGTGAGGGGTTGTGGATCTTCAATATGTCATCCTTCTTAGTTAGATTCCACTTTCTCCACTTATAAATTTGCAGACAAGTACTGAGCAGACCATTGAGGACTTAATTAATGGGGTGGATCATGACTTGACCAACATTATCCAGCTTGGCTGAGTTGAAGCCAAAACCTTGTTACGATCCGCAGCATCAGCATGTGGTGTCAGTGCCACAGCAATATGGTAAGTGCTCGAGTTAGTGACAATGTAAGAATCTGATGACATGTTGTAGGTTATGTTCTGCCTCTTCAACGATGAGATTGGGGATATGAAGTGAGAGGAAAAACCTGAGTAAAGTTTTAAGAACATGTACGATTCTGTGGGGAAGAATGGAGGGGCCGGGGAACGTTTTCCAGCAGTTGATAACTGTTGTTTACCTTTAGGATACGATAGATGGATGGAGGATGTGAAGGATGGAGAACGAGTGGCTGGTGCAGAAACCCAATCCAAGTGCTGTTTACAGCATATGACAACCCACATCGGATTCCATGCTCCGAGATAAAATGTGATAGAGTTGGAGGAGGACCATCTTGTACATGTACAATGGGGGAAAGCTACGAAGCAAAACGCTGCAGTAGACGTCGATGACCACCACCACCACCATGTCTTACAGTAGATAAAAGGTTGAACATCCCAAAGGCAGCAGGTACCGTTGTATCCTCAAACGCCACTTACAAGGCTCGCCCAGGATACTCTATAGGCACAGTCGACAATATGTTATAGGAAAAGGTGAGGTGTAAACCTCATTGCATGCGCCTTTTCGCTGCCGTTTCTCCTTTTTCTTCCAATGGGAAGTGGATGTATGAATCTGCGCGAGACAGGCCAAACCAACATCCGCTTCATCTCTGTCCTCTTTATGAGCTGACTCTTTTCTTTTTGTGTTATATTACGAGCGGTGGCAGCAGCTCGATTTGGGGTCTCCCAGCTTCTGTGAAGCCTTGCCTGCGCCCCTTCGCCGGAGATCGATCGATGGCGCAGCTTGTTCACGACTTGAGGAGTTCTTGCCAGCAGCTTAGGAGGAGGAGGAGGACGGGAACTCAGAGGTCGGGTTATGAGCTCAGAAAGGGAGATGAGAGATGCAAGCCGAAGTGGAAGAAAAGCTAAGGGGGAGATTGTGACTCACTCTATAGGCAAGTCTTATGTTTGGGTTTTGGGGGGGGGGGGAGAGCAGTTGATCCTTGTCCCCTCTTGTTCCTGTTTTCTGTATTCTCTTCATCAAATGACTTCCCTGCTTGGAATTATTTGTCTTTGACAATGTGGTCTTCTTTAATTTGGTAGTGTGTGTGTGTATGTTGTGCTCATCTCCTTCTTTTTTGCCTGGGAAGAAGTATTCTAAAGCAACTGCTTTTGTTGAGATGTAATGGCATATCCGATGGATCGAAGATGGATCATCAAATAATGAGACTTCATGACCTGTTGCCTGTTGCCTTTTTAGCCTGAGATCAGATAGCATGGCATCTCCAAGTTGATAGTATTGCTTGGGTTCTTTAATCTACTATAAAGGTTTTCTTTTCTTGAAGGAAACAGCTGCATTACCTTGACAAAGAGTTGCTTGAGGATCATTCTCAGCATTCAATAAATAAAAACTATGGGATCTATTAGAAGCTCTAGGGATGTGACTAGCTTCGTAACCTGAATCTTATCAACTAGAAAGAAGATGTCACGGTAGAAACATCTTAAACATCAAGGAATAGGAGTAAGCCCCCCTGAACAAAACTGACAACTTGCTTTCAATCAGACTAGATCCGTACAGTCGATGGTTAAAGCTCGCAAGGTTATTGACTTAGCCATCAAGGGGCAAGAAGCTTTGCAGCATCTAATCGCCCAACCATAAGGGTCGATCAGAAGAGTTTTTGATGAGAAAACCTGTAACCTCAAGTAGATCAACAGAAGTGAGTGAGTCCTCAAAACTTACTTCTTCCCATAAATATGATTTATTTGCTAAAGAAAACATTGTTCATCCATGGGTCCTCTTAAATCTTAGTAGATTGGTCATCACTAACTAGTTTTCTAAAGCTATCCTTAATGTTAAGAATCAGATTAAAAAAAATTTGAACATAGAAAAGGTACGATTGCAATTTGGAAGAAGACATCCATATTAATAACTAATAACTGATATAATAAGAAAAGGTTAAGGGAAACACCAAGAAATCTTTAGCATATCATTTTCATTTCAAAAGTCAGTTCAAACATCAAATAGGAATGTTTTTTTTTTTTGCTCAAAAAAAAAAAAAAAAAGCACACAGAGAGAGAGAGAGATGTTTATGTTCCAATTTGATAAGAACAATCTTATAGAGCAATGTAAAATGAGAAAACGGAAGTTTATTCACACAAGAGATTTAAAGCAATGGAAAATTTGTAATTATTTTGTTTAAGAAATATATTTTTCTTTTCAAATAAAAAATAATTTTTTTAGGAAAAAAATATATCATTTGCAATAAAATTTAAGAAAAACACATTTTGTATATTTTTTCTTCAAAAGAAAATTTTAAATCTCAAAACAATTTAAATCCAATCTGCCATAATTTAAAGAAGGAAAAATAGGGCATCAAATAAATAAAGAATGCTAACTAAATTAAGTGGCAAGAGTTAGGCATTAACGAGTTAACCAATCGAGATATGGATAACCATAATGCATACTTTCACTTTAACATAAACATTTATATAATCATATAAAAATCGGACTTCTATTACCAAATCGATAAAGAATTCTAACCCAATTAGACGTGGAGGTTTGTATGCGAGCATTATTATATTAAAAATTAGATCGTAATAAAATAATAGCATGGATTTGAGCCAGAGTTATTTGGTAAAAAAAGATGATTTCGATGCTTCCGAGGATTGCAGTTAAATCGTTCTTAATTACGAAGGAAACATGGAAGTAATAATGGAGGAGACTTATCCATCTCGAGCACCACAATGGTAGGAGTTGGAATTACAATTAGTGACGATCACACGACCTTTGAAACCTGCAAGAGTCGGTGGGAGTACCCTCGTAGGACACCCACCCCCCCCGGCCCAAGTAAAAGTAATACTTAGGAAGGTGTACGATCGATTTATATGATGCAGGAGTAGGACCGCATCTTCGATTTCTAAAGATACCAATAATTAATCATGTCAATCGCATTCCTAATACTAAACAATTCTCCGTGGATATGAGGTTGACAGGAGTCGTCGCAAGCAGCAGCAAGTAAAGATTAGGTATCTTCAACCTTATCCTCTAACCCCTTGTTTAAACTACGGTGATGTGGTGGGTCCCACAAACACGTTGGCAAATGTCATTTTACTTTTGTGCCCCCTCCTCTGAATTTAATTTTCGAAAAGGTTGTGTAATCGCAGCCCGGCACTCCTGCAGACGGCGACGCTCGATCTAAGTAGTGTTGTTGGACGAGGTCCTCGAGAAGCTGTTCCTGGACCCCCGGGCCAGGTCAGCCGGCCAAGGAGCCGGAGACGACGGCGGGCTCGATGACGTCCGCGCTCTACCCGACACGAGGAAAAGCGGGTGGAGATCCCACGGGACCGGCGGTAGGTCGTGCTGGAGCGGGGCCGATGGAGAGGGAGCAGTTCGGCGACGCCAAGCTGGTTACAGCGGTGGGTGCGGCGACGGGAGAGAGATCGCAGCGGGGCTGGCGTCGGACGAGTTCCTGACTCGTCCGCAACGAGAGGGACGGGACGCGATGCGACGTGTCGGCGCCACGGACGAACGGACGGTTCGCCGCCCAATCCGATTCACGTCACGGGTTCTGATGTCGGTCGGGGCGACAAAACGTCGAGCGATGGTGATGTCTAATTCGGTCTTTTCCACTATAATTACCAAAACGACAAACGTGCGGAGACAACCTATTGATTTTTCTAAAAGGAGTCCTCGATGTTTTATCGTGGCGTTGGAGTGATGTTATGGGTATCAATAGCGAAAACACACACCCTTTGGTTGGTGATTTCCTCAAGATTCGGGAGACAGATCCATATGCATCCACGTGAGGACTCAACTCTCGTGTCCGTCCTTGTCGTCCCTTTCCTTTTCCTTACCTACTGGTCTTTTTCAAGAGTCCACCTAGAATTCCCGATTACCCAACCCAACTGTATCAACTGTTCGGAATCCAAGTCGTAATTTGCCCATCACAACATAAATCTGATCGGAGTTAGCCCGAAACCATTTGACCTAATTTGGACTCGGCCCAATTATAGTTCAGCCCAATTACAATATATGTATCTTTCTATTCGATTGCTTGCCGCACAACCATGAAGCCCGGGAGCGCGGGGAAGACCTCGAATCCGAGTGGTAGGACGATCTGCTCGTTGCCTCAGGAACTCATTGTCGAGATCGTTGCGCGTAGCATCGTCCACATTTGATCTCCACAACACATGTAATCGATTAATGTATGCACAGATAAAACATTGTATAACATCAATATCTTCATGAAATAGATTTTAATTAAGACAAATACCTTGATCCATCAACAAATGCTTCGAGGGATTTGTTATAAAATCTAAATATAATTTATAGAGGGTTCTGTTTTCTCTCTGTTACTCTTTAATTTATATTTTAATATACATGAAAGAAAAGATGCTATAAAAATCAATTCAAAATTAAAATCTATTCACTATGAGGTCACATCTTTATCATTAATTATATATATATATATATTTCATTCATTAGTACTTAAGTTATTTATTAAATCATCATTAAATATTACAATAAACCTAAAGATGATGTGAAATACATTAATTTTAATATGGTATGTAATACTTTAATGAGTCTTCCATTGTGAGCTAAAGCTGTGGCTGTTACTAGCTGTTCTATGCTAGACAATACAAACCTGAATGATCCCTATCTGTAACCACATCACCATTAGATGGATGCGACCCTTTAACGATATTATCAAATTAAATACTGGTGAATTCTCTTCCTTGCAGGTGAGAGTTGTGTGGGTTTCATTGCTAGAGATGTTGAAAGAGTGTGCTTGGCATTGTGGATTCTTCCTCGATTTATCAACTATTCAATGTGAAGCTATGATAATGAAAAAAGATCTTTTCCATGCTTGGCAAGAGGGTTTTAATTCAATTATCCTTGAAAAAGTCCTTTTATTGCTCAAGGAATACATCACGGAAGGCAAACTTCCCCTCGAGAGATTTGAACATCTTGTTAGACGTTCATACATTTATCATGCAGTTCTAATTTTTTTATTGCATTCACTATTTTAGAGAATGTAATAGAACAACATATTGGTTTGTAAATAGAGGCAGACTAAAACAATCTATATGTTTAGGTCAGACTCTCTTTTAAGTAATTAATATTTTCTTATTTGCCAAAAAAAAGCTTTGCATTATAACAAGCGTTAGTGTTGGAAATATGTGCTTAGGATAGAGAGTGATGGATGAATAGGATAGTCTTATACTATTAAGAATTAAAAGTTTTATATATGATATGATAAAATTGATATGATCGACATATCAACTCCACTTCCAAATGTATCAGCCTCAATCAACCAACACATCAAGAGCATGAGACCAACCAATCGACCATGTCGGCTAGTACTTATTGTATCATATAGAGACACTTCAACTCCATGGGACTAATCGAACAACTATCCTCCATCGCTCGAACTTGAAATGGTCGATTGACTAATGTGACTAGCTGGCCACTCTTGATAAGCATCATGTGGAGACAACCATCCAACCCCGAGTTTAGTGTTGGGTGGCGACAATTTCGATTGAATTCCATGCCTTTAGTATTACATGAACTATGTAATAAATAAGTGTAATGACTCTGAATGATCACTATAAAAAAAAAAGTACCTAGGTATATTCTAGAGATATTCACTCACTTCTCAATTTACGAGTTCAACTAGTCTAACTTGTCCGACTAACTTACTATTTAAGCTTCGGAGGGGCACTTATCGAGAGTGCCCTCGATACAGTTTTGTAGGGTTCGACTTCTCTCATTTGATGAAGCAAAGTTTTCACTCGAGGTCGGCTCGAAGAGGGACTAGGTTGGATTCGACTTGACCTATAGGTTAAACAATCAAAATCTATCATAACAGACTAGCGCTAGATTGAGGGCCGACCGTGTCTAAGGGAAACTTTGCGAGTCCTAATTTACCAAATCCCATAAGCAGACATAGTCTGATGGCTCCAAATGCTCCTATGCCGAATCCCCTCAATCTCAATAATCTCAAATCAACCAGGGTGTCAACTGGATTGAACCTTCTACCGTAAATACTCAAACTGAACCTTTTCTATTGACCCTTTGAAGACTCAGGTTTTCTCAAACCCCCTTCACAACTAACTTAACCTACCATTGTTGTACCCACTGAAGTTTTTAGCACCCTGGTCCAGCAAGTGCAAATGTCGACCAAAATAGTCTAATCTGTGGCTCCTTATCTTCGTCAGCTTACCCAACTTGCCCAACAAGCACTACCTATCTCATTCACTCTATCTATTCCACCACCTATTCTTGTTATGAGTCTGGCAATTGAGTCTCCCCCTTTGATTAAAATCTCTATTCCAACACCAATGCCAAATCTTCCCAATGAGTCGGTTGCTGAATCAACCAAACTTCCAGCTAAGGTTTGGACCAACTAAATAAAATGGATCAGTAGTTGGAAAATGAGATAAAATAGGAAAAGCAGCCAGAAATAGAGTCATACATGTGGTTTCCTTTCATAAAAAATATCAATGAGGAGCTGATCCCCTAAGGCATCCAATTCCCATCGCTCAATATATACAAGGGAAAATATGACCATTCGGAATACATCATAACTTTTATATCTCAAATGATGTTATTTGGAACCATCAACTCACTCACTGAACTTTCCTAACAACCTTAAGAGGGAGTTGCATGTGAATGATTTATCAAGCTCTTTGAGAGTAATCTTCTTATGAGAGTAATCTTCTTATTTGGGCAATTGGCTAAGGAGTTTAAGCTTAACTTTATTAGTTATGAGCTTCTAAAAAAGCCCACCACCTTTCTCCTAGCCATCAGATAGGAAGAGAAGAGATCCTTGAAGAGCTATATAAGAAGATTTAGTGATGAGATTAATTTAATTGCTAATCCAACTCCATCGGTCCTCATCAGTGCGTACATTAGTGGACTCCAACTATCACAGTTCTTTTATAAAGCCATCACTAAGTCTCCAGCCATATTCCTAGAGCTTTTACAAGAGGAAAACCATCATATAGTGGTTGAGTTTGTAATAATAAACATAATGCAAATGATAACTGACATCCCATCATTCAGTATTGAACTCTCCCACATAATCCAACTAAGGCAAGAAAAGTATGAAGACAACAAGCATGATATTGTATCATTGATGGTGTACTTTATAGTTGATCAATGTCGCGACCGCTACTATGATGTCTACACCCTGCCAAGTATCTCTCGTACTATCTGAAATTTAGAAGGGAACTTGCGAAGAGCACATTGGGGGAAGATCCTTGGCCTTCAAAGTTCTTCGCATGGGTATTACTAGCCAACTCTCAAGCAAGATGTCACAGGGTATATCTAATGCTGTGATAGAGGTTAACATAATGCTCAAGTCTAAAGACTCCCAGCAATGAAATTAACCCCGATGGATTCATCTTGGCCCTTTGCATAATGGGGACTAGATATTTTGGGACATTTTCCACCTACTTCAGGCCAAAGGAAATGTCTATGGTTGAGGTTGATTACTTCATCAAATGAGCAGAGGCTAAACATATGGCATCTATCATAGAAAGGTAAGAGGAGGGATTCATATATCATCTCTTAATTTGGAGTTCTTAAAGCACTGATTATTGATAATAAGATATAGTTCAGTAATGTCAAGTTCAAAGAATCTTGTGACACCTTTCGGGATCCAATTGAATTTTAATCCGATGGCTCATTCTTAGATCAATGGTTAAATCGAAGTCAACAACCGAGCAATCCTTGAAGACTTACTGAAAAAAGTTTATGAAGTCAAAGATACTTGGGTGGATGAGCTATCAAGTATTTTATGAAACTACTATACAACATCCAAGTAATCATCAGAGCATGTAGATCATAAATCCATTATCAAATCTATGTTATAGAGTTAAATATGTGAGTTGATCTATAAATATTTTTAACGATATATAATCTAATGGATATCCAGATCTAAAGATTTTCATAAGTCATAATTTAAAGTTCTATAAGACATTTATTGATTGTTTGATATGGATTTTGAATGTTATTGTAAGGATATATCTTAATAGGATGATGATCGGATACTCATCCATTTGGTCGTCGGTGTGTGTGGAGGTTCCATGACGGTAAGGTTGCGGTCAAGCAACCTTGCTCAAGAAAAAGAGAGAAAGGATGTTGGAAGAAATATATAAAAGAGAGAGAGAGAGAGAGAGAGAGAGAGAGAGGCGGAACCCGTGAGATGAAGAGAAGAAGAAACGTAAGAGAAAAGTATGTCAACAGTAAAGAGAAGGAGAGAGAAAGAAAACGAAATGAAGGAAAAAAAAAAAAAAAGGCTTCCTAAGAGAAGTGAAAAGAAAAAAAAAAAGAGTATAGGAAGAAGACAGAAAGAGAAATTAATGAGGATCGGTAGACCAAGAGAAAGAGACAAGAAGGAAGTTAGAAAAAAAAAAAAATCTATCTTGCAAGAATAAAAGGAAGTGAACAGTAGAAAAGAGAAATAATATATTTATATATAAAATTCTTGATCACCTTTGCGACTCTTAAGGCTTCTGTTGGCAGATGACAAAATAGCAAAGAGGAGGAGAGGAGATTATAACCTTGCAGCGTAGGTGGTGTAGGCCACATAGTGACATACGGAAAGTGCCAATCATGTTACGAGTAAGATGGGATCAGTAGATTGGAGAAAAAAATAAAAGATAGGGGAAATTGTAAAAAAAAAAAGAAAATTTCGTTGATGTCACTCAACCACAGATTGTGGGTGACGAAGGGAAGGAGAAATTATAGAAAAAAAAAAGTTAAAGCAAGGGAAAGAAAAGTCAAATAGGAAGAATAACAAGATCGAGAGATTAAAATTAATAAATAAATAAAGGGAGAAAGACAAGAGAAAAATATAAGGAAAAAATAAATTAAATAATGCATTTATTGTAAGATTTCACATAAGATTTTAATTTATATTTCTCATATGATATAGGAAAAGGGGAAGGATTCTCTGATGTCGGTTTTATAGTCCACGATCTAGATAAGTATTCGAACAACTCCGTCTAATCTATTTTCGAAGTAATGATATATATATTATTGAATTATGTGATTTTTATTGATTTCTGAAATACTTTATTATTCAAAAATATTAAAATATATATTATACATGTTTGCAATAGTTAAAAATGTATATGTTTGTTTTACAAATATTATTTGAAATAATTATTGGCCTACAAATTATTTTATGGTAAAAAAATATTATGAAATTTTTTTTTTGCAAAATTAGTTTTGAAAAATGTTGTATGTTTCTGTCAAATGTTTTATAAAAAATCATTCAAAAGTTTGACATAAGATATGTGACGTTTCAATTTGTTTGGTGTGGTTATGATCTGATCCACACAATTTGTTTGGTGTGGTTATGATCTGATCCACACCAATGGGGGCAAAATATTAATATTTGTTAGAAACCAATGTGTTATCTATATCATGAGGTTAAATATGATTAGACAAAAATAATATCTGTGTTTGATATGGTGTTTTCTATTTAAGGAGGATTTTTCTCAATAAAGTAACGATATTTCCTAATATAGTTGGAGAAATCTCAACTGTTATCATTGGAAATCTTAGCTATTATCAGTTTGGTGTGGTTATGGTCTAAAATATTAGTATTTGTTAGAAACCAACTTCTTCAACTAAGGAAACATATGTTATCTATCTCATGGGGTTAAATATGATTCAACATTGTCACGGGGATATAGTATAGCCATAGCTGTCAATACTAAAATTATATATATATATATATATA